>JAJTUH010000012.1:6467-351951 GCA_036971555.1 Drechslerella coelobrocha | reverse complement strand
AAAAAAAAAAAAAAAAAACCCTAGTTCTTCTACTCTCTCGCCACATACAAGATATGTTTTTGTAGCCCAAAAGGCAGCTTCACATTCAACTCCCATGGCTTCACAAAGAAACACCCCCCGGTGGGCTGTTCCGTAGATGCCGGAGCCGTTTTGTTAGATGAATGGATGGTGATTCTCTGGGTCGGGTGGAGGTCTTGAGAAGATCCATGCGGGCGAAATGGCTGCCTAGCCAGACGCTGCTGCATGCAATTCTCCAAGAAGCCGAAGCGAAGGGCGAGAAAACACTCGTTTGTGTGTTATAATCAAAAGAGCCTTTTTAACGGTTACTTAGTTTTTGAGTAGACAAAAGAGAGATCTTTCATCACAAGCCCATATCTTCATAGTCATACCATTTGCCCTGGAGACGATAAGTGGCATAGTCGCATACCATCTGATCTTCTCGTCAACCGTGGAGGAAATTCTGTAGGGAGCAGAAGATACGCCGTTCAGACCCCGCAAATTCGCCACCCGTAGAAAACGCGGAAACCTCCTTTGAGATATAAAGCGTAAGAAACACCCTTTGTTTGCCAAATAATGCTCCAACCTCTTATCATATTCGCATCAGCTTGGTCGTTGTATGGTATAAGTCTGTCTTGATCCAAGGCCCAGAAATCTTAGATCGTCAATAACAAACTTGGACCGGTCCAGCTGTGGTAAGTATAGTTTAGGCTGTGGATAGTATTTCGGTCTGAGCGGAAGACGAGGTGAGCCGTTAAGTAACCCAAGATCCATCCATCCAGAAGCCACTTCTTTCTCTCCCGTACCACTGTGTGGACCATTTCCTCCACTCTTTCACACCTCTATCTCCAGACTTCATCTCGGGACAACAGTTAGGAAAACATGTTGAATATCGTTCCGTTCCTTTTTCCCGAAACAGGTCGGAAGACTAACATCGAAGAAATATTTTCTGTTTAATAGGATCCAGATTGAAGAAAGAAAGAAAGACCGAAAACCCAGAGGGAGCCCTTAGCCTTAGTTGCCATTTGAAAAGGCCTGTACGAAGCCATTTCCTTGAGGAGCTATCCGCTAACAATAGTATCGCTTCTCAGGGACGGGTGGGTCTTTCGTACTTCCATTCGGAGATTGCAAAGGTAAGGACATGATATATATGGATGCGGAGCATCGGCCCTAGCCTGGTTGTTCCGAATTTCGTAAACAATGGCTGATCTCAGTGGGCGGACAGGAATATCATTCGTGGGGGAAACACTTGATCGAGGCCCGGTATAACGTCAGCTAGGAGCAGCCCTTGCCTGTATCAGCCATCTAGCCATACTAAGAGCCTCAACTCAGCCAGCCCTATCCGCCACAATTCCACCTTGCAAGATTCTTGAGTTCGAAATTTGCATCCGCAAAGAGCCACGTTGACGCTGAAGATCTCTTTTTGAAGCGAAGTTCCATCCAAGAATTTTCCAAAGTGGCCAGGCTGAAATAAACTTCTTACAAGAGAAGATCGGCCAACGAAACTAACACGATTGATTCGAGATGAATACCAGTCGTGTTAGTGAAGGGACCGGTGGCAAGGGAGCCCTTCACCAAAAAAAGGCCACGAAGGAAAGGGAGCCACAGCTTAAGCGGCGAAACTTACCATCTTGTGGATCGCCCGCCCGCCCGCAAACCAAAACCGGGCGTATTGTCAAGCGTTGCCTTCAAGGTCTTCCAACTAAGAGTGCCAGTGTTTTCGCAAAGGCGAAATATGTTGATGGCATAAACGCCCTTAAGGAAGCGACCAAGGATGTACTCCCAACCATATTACCCGCCGCCGCTGTCGGTTCTAGCGACCCTCCTGGGAATTCCGATGATGGTTCCACCAATAGCAAGTCTATCACATCGTCGAGCAGTGAAGATGGACAAACAGAGTCCTCAGGAGCGGAACAAGAGGATGTTGACATGGAGGTCGAAGCTGGAACATCCTCGTCACAGAGCCAGCCTACGGCAGACGCCTCTGAGAACCAAACTCAAACGAGTCCTTCTGCTGCGCTCCAAGAATACCTTCGTGAGCCGGAGTCTTTCCTTACAAACCCTGGAAGGAGGTCGCCCGATGCCTGCATCCATGACCAGCGCGGATGTCCTACCAATAGGACATTATCCAGTGCCGATATCCACGCCATGCATCCTCCTCCTGGATCTAGAAACGGGTATGATGTTGCGGGCCGAAACGGTGAAATGCCATACCTTTTGCGGGGTATCTCAGGAAGCACGTTTATGGAAGAAGGACCAGGCGCAGAAGAGAGTTCTGAGGCAGAGGGACCAGTCCCGAAAGCCTAGTTCTTGTGGGCAACGAACTTTGAGTTTCGTTGGTAGAATGGTATGTTCTAATGAAAACCTCAAGTTAACGCATGTGCCAGTTAAGGGCTTGGGGAACTGCTTACACAAATACCAAAGATGGAACGAGGCTAACGGAATGTGTTATAACGTTTGTAGTGGGATCTGGATGCGCGATACTTGTCTACGGCATCGCGATATATCGATATCCAAAAAAAAAACCTCTCTTAGCTATCCTTAGCATTCGGCTTTTGCGAAAATTTTCTGCTGTGCAGTCCAACCTTCGGTTTTGTCGGTCGCTATCCATATCGTTTGGCTTCTTTAGATTCTGGACATTAGTATGGCATATGGGCGTGGTATTCTGAAGAAATCTCTAATTTCAAAAATCAGGAGGCTGGATCTATTTGCCCCTCAGCTCAGCTACCGCCAGAAAGCAAACTTCGGAACTAGGATTGCTCTTCCGGCACTGGATTTTCCACTGCAGGGCTGAACATTCCGACGTTTCGACATATTGTGGAATTGATTGATATTAGTTTGGTAAGGCAAGATAGACTGGGCGTCTCGTGGGTAAGGGCACACTATAAGGGTGTAAAAAAGTGTCGTTTAGAGAAATTCCTCTCATTACGACAGGGTGGACGCCATGCATCTCCAGGCCTTTGTCCCAAGTTTTTCGTGGTGGTGCGGTATATCTTCGCATCACATTCAACTGTGAGCTAAAAAAAAAACCTCTTTTCTTGGAACCCCAATGTTAATCCTATTATAAAACCTCCTATCAAAAGTTCAGTTTGCCCCATAGAAAGATTTTTTTCTTGTTACCTGATAAATTTCCTTCGTTGGTTCTGGGTTTTTTTTGTATCCTGTTTGGATTATCCAATCCTCAGTCTAGTTTTGTCAGAAGAATGGAATCTCTTCTTCGCGCGAGGCTTGTACTTTTGAAGCGGCTGAAGATGCGCCAAAGTCGTCATGCTGGACGCATATCAATCCAATGAAATGAAAGGAAATGCGATCTCTCCATGCAAATCGAACCAGCTGGCCAGGGTGATTACTTTCAGATGCGCTTGCCACAAACATGTCCACCCCTAGGTATCTGGCGACGGTTCAAAGGCTGAAGTCAACGACAGGTCAAGTGGTCAGCTTCACAATAATACTCTATCATCTTACTTGCCGAAACTCCCGTAAATATCGTTCCCAATGAAATCCGTTAAGCATATCCGACTTTACAAGCTTTGATATGATGTCTACAATTTTCACGTTGGTAGCTTTTGTATCCCAGTGAGCTGAGCTAGTTGAATTTTCGCACAGACCAAGGGATTGATCAGCCACCCCCCCCCCCCCCCNCATGCCACTAGCTGCACGCCGCAAATGCATAATGCATCTGAAGTGGACCGTGTGACGAGAGTGTGACCCTTCTTCATCTTTTTTTTTTTTTTTAAAAAAAACAAGCAGCTCTAATCCAAATACTCGAGCCTTTTCCGCCAAGCTCGTTGAGAAGAAGTAATATTAGAGGAAACCCATGCATTCTGTTCAAGTAATTCAATTTTATTTTTCAACTTATCGGCGAAACGTGACTTTTAAAGGGCAGACAACAACGGACGAATGCGTTTTAATCACATTAATTACACAATGAAATATACATCTTATTAATATGACCGACACGGTTCGAAATGCTTGTGTATCGAAAAATATTGGCGCAACTGTATTCAACTTCAAAACAGGTATGTTTCTGTGCGGCTCATGGAGTGAGATATGTCTGAACTCAGAAAGGAAATATGCAACTTCGGTTGGAACTCGTCTCGGAACGCTGTAAGTAAGGACATAGTCTCGGGGACGCTGATAGGTCTAGTGGAAAACCCCGCTTTGCGCACCCTCAAATATGGCGGTGTCCAAATTAATAATCAATAATCTACCTACAGCGCGCCTACCAACTCTAAACCCGAACAAAAAACCCACAATGCGATCACAACCCAATTCCTGTAAAACGATATATTAGAACCATTTATAATTTAGCAGCACGAATGAAATTCCAATCCATTTGGTAATCCCTTCGGCGAATGCGTACCTAGGTATCTCGAATCCTCAAACAGATACTGAACAGTTTTTATTCAATGTCGGCTCTGCCAACGTGCGGCCTAAAACTCTGACTCTAGCCGCCCTATCACAAATTGTCAGCTTGCGCTTCAAGTTGGCCTCAGGGAGAACGGAACACCTAGGTAAGCGTACCCTCCAAGTCGATATCCTCAACTATAATAACCTTCACTTCGGTCCCATCGACATCCTTCTGCCAACCCAACGAAATTTTGATCAAGCCATCATGCAATTCTCTTTCCTCATCGCCCCCTTCTCCGATCAAGCTGCTCGAAATGGCATCCTCGAGTGCTTCATCGAGGTCGGCGAAATCCTCCAACCGAATTCGGATTCGAGGGCCTTGTCCATCGAATATGAAAGGGATAGGAGCACGAGCTTCGTCAATTGCTTGGAGCTTAGCGCGAAACTGTATTGCTGCCTTTCTTGCTCTCATGTCGGCAATGAGATGATCCCCAAGCTCGTTTGAGGCTGACCCCCGGAGCCTCATCCAGAATCTTTTCATCTTTTCAGTCAAAGACACTCCAAGGTCTTTTATGGATTGAATATCTGGTCGAGATGCATCCGAGGTGCTGACAGAAGATTCCTTCAAGATGACCACAGGATTGTGAATGGAACCAGAGCAGACTGATGGTTCATTAAAGATGTCGCCCTTCTCAGAATATTCAGACCTAGTCAATGGCATGCCACCACTCAGCGACATTACCGATGAGCATGGTGACCTTTCAGTCGACAGGGCCATCTTAGAAGCAGGTAGATAGCTGTTGTTTATGCTAATGTTGTTCCAGGAGGTGCTTTGTCAATCTTGAGCTCAAACCGGTGTTTTGTGATGAATTTACAAGACGTCCAAAGGGCGCACAGATTTCTACGCAATTAGCTGGAAGAAAGTTAGCCGCTTAAATACAACATACACAATATGAGCCCCCTCCCAAGTTAGGCGTTACGTCTATCTATAGCCGCGAAAGGGTTTGATAGCGAACTAATCCCTCGCAACCGCACTAAGCGGTATGGGTGATCGCACATGTTGTCGAGCAACCCGGATGGAGTTCACATCTGCGACGCAGCGCCGATATGCCAGCGTTGCAAAAACTAGCGGGACAATGACATCCCGAAAGGATTCGAGTATATTTCCAAAATGATGTAGCAGTACTTACTCTTTTATGAACTATCTAGAAACGCCCTCTCGGAGCCCGCCTGAATTCAGATTTAGGAGTTCGCCCAGCTCCGGACGGTCAATCTCGCGTTTTCCTGATAGTTCGCGGAGCTGCAAGGATGCTGCAATTAGAGTCTCGGAGTTGACATTAGAAATTTATCTTGACCAATTGCTGATTGACACAAAAGGCTGGCAGTAATAATTTGCCTCGATATCAGTCGGACATTGTCTCCCGATATACCCACGACCAGGTCAAGGGGAATTGAGAAATGAATACCCTAAAGGTTTGTATTGATGCCATCAATGGGCTGTGCCGATGATGATCTAACGATCATGCATGTAGAGATACAGCCGATCTTCACGCCTCTCTCAACCTGTTCCAAATGCAGACACAAACGTCGAAAAATACGTATTCTATTCCAAATTTTGATTGTCCAGTAAAACCAAACTAAAATGTCCACAATGTTCCGCACCGCGTAGACGGCACCATAGCCGGCTGATTGAACCCATGCACAGACGTTTAGAAAGATGCAAAATAATGATTTTGATAGTCAGGTGGCCTACTTGCTTCCAGTTCATGCACCATTGCGCAAGAGTTGGCACCAATAATGTCACTGACACTCCCCACGGAGCTAGCAACGAGGCCTCAATAGCTACCTAGAGCTCCACTCTTCGCGCGTCATTACATATATTCGAAACAAGGCGGATCTTTCTCTTTCGGGTGACCTGGCTCTTCTAGAACCGAGACAGTCCGGGGCGTTGCAAGCTAAGGCAAACAAGACATCCAGTGCCCCGATTAAAACCTGCCTAGATCTGCACATCAACGTTATGTTCCGTGTACGCTCGGAGAGATTGCCTCAGTAGTACTCCAGCTATCAAGAATTGGCGGAATTTCGAACCCAGGTAGATACATCGAGAACCCTAGCCTGCCGAGGCCGGAACACTAGTCGAAGGTTCCTTTGTACCACCGTGGGGTTAACAGCTGTGAGAATTGTAATGTTTATGAGCGGATCCAAAGGGAGCTCTTAAGCTTTTCTAACTTGCCACTCATGCAGTTGCAGTTTCGATTGCAGCTAATCATTGATTTGCTACCAAGCGCAACGCGATTTAATTAGCCTAATTTCTTTGACAAAACGATGAGGCTGAAAATATTTGAATGTTGATGACATGTGCTAGCGACACCAGCCTAGGCCGAGCTGTTGGCGTATATGTATGTTCAACTTAATGCACGGCCGCTATACATCCTGGGCTTGGTTTCAAGCGCTCTATTCTTTTTCGAAGTTAACAAGCCGCCTCCCTACCGTCACATCACACACACTGATGCATGCCAATTAAGCTCAACTAACACGTCCCTTCCTTATCGAAACTTAGCGGGTCCCCGACTCACAAGAGGATGCCGACTTAGCTCGAAAACATGGCATTACACCCGCACGGATTTTCGCCCCATTCGGTTTTGTTTCTGGTTGAAGTGATATCCTCTTCCCCAGTAGTGCCAACACTAAGCAATGAGAACAGACGGCGACTGTTAGCTCGGAGAGACTGATACCAAACTCGAATCGGCCGCAATTGCTCCAGGCCCCACTGGCATGCTCTGGTTGATTTAACTATCTCTAGGCCTAGGGATCCTATTGGTTTGTCTATCTGAACGCATTCAGTACCCGTTGTTGGAACATAGTACTAACGAAATAGCGCCGTTCTAGCTCGCGGTTAACCTCGGGCCGTTGTGAGTCGGCGATGAGATGCATCTCAGCACTGGGAACCCAAGTAAATCCATCGAAACTGCCCTCGAAGATAACAACTAGCGCTATCTTTCACATAAAATGTCACAAAAATGACAAAGGGCAATCAACCTACCTGGGATTCAGGGATCAGAAGCTGCCCCGTCAGCCCTCGAGATCTTCGTGACTTGTCAGCCGGCGTTCGGTTTGATAAGGAGCTGATCACGGCTTCGGTCTAGCGGAAGATGCGGACGGATGACTTCATTAACGGGTTAATTAGCTTATTCTCGGTATTCCATTTTTGGTTTTTTCTCCACCAGATATCGCCGAATCTGTATGATTCTCGACTGTCCTATTTAAAGCTAAATAATCCACCACGTGAACCGACTGCAGTGAACAACACGCATGTTCGGGCAACCGCAACGATTGGTTCTCGCACAACCGCGCTACCCTGTGCCAACAACATGAACTGCAGGTGGGGTTTAGCCAATTTCTTCCATTTGTTTTATTTTCCTTTAGCTTCGTCTCGACTAACAAGATTTCTAGATAGAATGCATAGCAGTTGACTAGATAAGACAATTTTTATCTGTATCTCTATGATATCTTTCGGCGAGGATATTTTACCGTATATCCCAAATGCCGGTGAGGACGTTGGCCTCCACCTTGCGTCACACCAGAACCGCTGCTGTCCAAATAAGGTTTCTCACGGCCCATGGCTTCACCTCCTAAGGGTCTTGTGCGAGTGCTCGAGAAGCAGCCTTATCCAGATCCGAAAAACGTGTGACGGCATTGTGCAGTCAAGTCTAGGGTGCAACATGGATCCTCTTAAAGCGATGGATGTCTGGCCTTGCATGGTCAAGTGGCATAGAAGGGATTGGGCACTCCTATCTTGCATACCAAAAGGCTAATCTCATTAGTCAAGCCTGCCCTTGGAACCAATAAGGTTGCGCTCCGGGGGCAATACCGGGCTGGTGTACAGGAGGCAGCTCTGCGCTCAGGGAGGAGTTTATCAATTTCACGATGTGGCCTAAAGGAGGCACCACACGCCACGTCAATTGCTTCTTATAGTATCCTAGTAGCCTAGGTGGAGGAGAGGATAAAGCCGAGTTGGAGAAATGCAGCTTTCAAAACGTGAAAGGTACTGCGACGGTTGAAGGCTTCGAACTTGCCGAGGTCAGAAAATATTACATCGCCGTAACTACACTCGAGCACCCATCATGAGCTGCGTATCTCTTGTGCTGATGCAGGAGGACCGCAAACCAACCATCTATTGGAATTCAGACAGCAGCTAACAGACGTACCTGCTATCTGCATTTTACGTAAATTTCTTAGCAAAGGCCAATAGTAATCAGCTTGCTCGTCCACACCAGAATGTAGTACTGTTACACGGCATTCGAGCGTCGTTCTATTTTTTTGGATTGACTGAGGGACACTAAGGAGCTGCCACACACCCTCTTTTCAATAAACCAATATCGTGAGAGCTGCCTGATTTGTTGTCTTCTATTCAGCCACACGCTCCTTCTAATAGAAGCCTTTTCTTAATCCTTACTAACCGCAATTTCGAAGACCCATTTGGGGTTTCTTACTCCAAGATCCTTATACATTGAATGCTCGTTGTGTTCTAGATTTAGCTTCGAAGCTATGCGAACTAAATCTCAGGCGTAGTAAACAGGGCTATAGGATTCACTAATCCCCGGATTTTGTTCATGGTGTTGGCGCTCAGCTGACTCGACTACGTAGGCATTCGGCTTAACGTTAGCCTAGCTAACTCCTGACTGATAATCAGAAAGGGCCCAACTAGAAGCGAATCCTCTCGAGCCAGCCAGTACCATTACAGGGCCTTAAGTCCAGGGAGACCACTACAGCACGTCTAACTCGACTCGCGGCAAAAGCGCAGATGAGTGCCGATTCTATACTATCAGGTCTATTATACATATATCTGTCGAAGTGTCAATAAACGATCCATTCCCCTTTGCGAAAATCATAACTGATCGCCCAAATGCTATTGATTGGGTTTACTGATTTCGCGTCAGCAATATCGCGAAAAGTTGCCGTAAGATTCAGGCAACAATTATAAATGGGTAATAGAGGTAGTGTCTTGCTAACATAGAAATCTGTTTCAATACTAAATTACATAAGCCTTTTTTTTTAGTTTCGGTTTTGCGTATCTTCCTGGTAGGTGTTACGGTTTCAATTGAGATTGAAGACCAGTAAAACATTAATCAGATTGAAAAACAGGTCCGAATGATTAGAAATGGTAAAGGAATAAAGCACCATGTTATAATATATCAAGCAATGTTTGAGAAAATTGCCGCGATTGGGTGAGAACAAAGAAACTAAAATTCCCGATTGCGCCTTTTCTTTAAAGTCATATTTTACTTGGCAAATTAAAGTTCAGTCTATAGAAGCGCCTCTATATAGGTTTTGCATTTAAGACGAACTTAAGATAAACGGAATTAGTAATACAATTAAAAGGTCGTTTTGTAAATCTTTTCATAGGAAAGGAAATCAAGCCATGAACAGCAAGCCAGCTGCATCGAATTCATGGCGCTGAGGAAGTTGTAAAATGTGCGGATTTTCGTGTAGTCCGAAACCAAGAAGGTATGACGGATTCAACAATAATGCACAAACGAGATGATAGTAAGCCCATCTGAGTGTGGAATGTCTTTGTAGAGATTCCGGCAGCCTTAGAGTAACGAGAGGCAATCCGATTCTTCCTGCTGTTGTGGTGATTCCATAAACCACTTGGAAGGACCAGAAAACGGTGAGAAGAATTCTACTGAATAGTGTATGTAAGTCGAAGAGGGCCCGACTTTATACTATAATCGCAATCGCATGCAATCGAGCCTTGCCACTGTGGGGTATAGGTTTGTTGGCATCAAAGCTGCCACGCGAGCAATAGCTAATAGAAGGGTCGCGTGGATATAGTAGTAACTGTTGTGGATGGTTGCAAGCTAGAATCTCTGAGTGATCCCCTCGTGTCAGGAAACTAAGGATTTGCCAATATAGCAAGCCTCAGACTAATTCGTTGATGTGTGTGGCAATATCGTTATGATATCTGGTTGGCCTAGTCACAACAGCAATGTCTTGTATGGTATGCGAGATTTAATATAGGTAAAGTCAAGCACCTTTCATTGTGTTGACAACCTGATTTTCGGACCACTCAAGGGAGTCTTTTGACCATTCGACCTCATTTTCTCCTTGTGCATCCTCTTCGACATCAAGGGTGGAAGGGATATCGATACCTGTCAGCAATGATCGAGCATGGGCACCGACTCCGATCAGTTGAGGGCCGGGAGGAAGATAGGTCTGCGGAGGGTACGCTCCAATCGAGTTTCTGAATGCAACGAATTCATGCATTTGATAATCGACTTGCGAGGACTGGTCCAGAGGGTCCCTCATAACAAGGCTATTTGTTTCGTCGAAATGCGACTCCATGCCGAACATGGATGAAGACATTGGCTGGGCGACATGGGATTGTAGCGGCGGTTGAGTATATGAATAGTCCATCGAGAGTAACGTGTTATGATGGGAGACTAGTAGGAGAATGAATTAGATCAAATTAGCGATGTGTTGGAGCATTTTAACTATCATCGAATGGACCTTATACTTACCAAGGTCATCGGCATCCGCTTGATTGTCTTGGTCAGAAGGCTTCCCAAGATCTGCCGGTAGAAAACCCTGGGCTCGAAAGTCGATCGCATATGCTTTTTCTGTATGGTATTGTTGCCGCAGGGCGTTCATCCTCTCATCACTTAATTGGCCATGGTCGATAAGGTCCTCCATAGTAAATCTTCTGCCTTGGTGCTTCCAGTTGTGTCGATTTTTCATATGGTGAACAACTTCCCGGGGTCGATGAGACCGGTATGAGCAGCCAGGGTGTTTGCATTGGTATTGCTTGTATTGACAAAGTTGGTAGATGTGGATAGATTCGTGCTCTCTGCATTAGAAACAACAACAGTTAGGCCAATATGTAAATTTGAGGAAACGTGGAATATTTCCAAAAATATTAGAATGGGTAGATGTAATATTTACCTTCTGGCACTTGGGCTAGGTAATGCTTTCCCGCAAAAACTGCATAGTCGAACAGCAGTACTACGCGACCTACTCTTGGTCGTAGATACGACGCTTCGGGACTCTTGTTTGTCAACAGCTACATTTGCATGCTCGCTTACTGACGGTTCCAAGTCTACAGCTGGTTTTGCTTGCGCGGGCGAGGTATTCGAAATAGGTGTGCTTTCCTCAGGGCTAATTTCGGGATTGCTCTTGACCGTCTCTGGGAAGCGAAACTCCTGCGGAGCATTGAATCCCCTGGGTGGAGGATTTGGCTTTCGAACGATCGGTGAGTGCTGGACGAGGTCAAAGTTCTGGCGAAATGGAAATGCACTATTGCCCGCCAGCCAATGTCCGACTCCGATCGGTGCACCGTGATCCAAGGAAATCGAGTCGCTCGGCGCTACAAGTGCTGCTACTGATTTTCTGTGCTCATCTTCAAGATTGAGGCTTGCAGGTGCCTCCTCAGCCGACCCCGCAGTATCGGTGTTAGCTATCTGCGGCTGTGGAACAGTGTGTTGCGAGACAAGCGGCGAGGTTTGGGTCGCGATTGGAGAAGTTGCTTCCACATCCTCGAAGGCGTCTTCAATAAACTCGGTAATAAGTTTGTAGAGGATCGGGCCTATCTGGCGGCATATGTACACTTTTGCCTCCCGCACATTTGTATTGTTTCTGTTCTGGGGTTCTGCCTGGTCAAAAAAATTCTCTGTGATAACTTTATCAATCAAATCGCTTTGCCGAAGTAGGCGTTCTGTAGCAATAGCCTCCAGACTCTTGATCACAGGAATTCTCAAGTCCTGCTGGCGGAATAGAATAGGGACCGGCAAGTTCGTTTGAAGCAAGGTTGGCTTGGAACCAGAGGATGACCTTAGTCTTTTGGCTGGACGTGGAAGAGAGGACATTTTGTTACCATTTATACTGTGCGAAGCTTGAGACTATCGATCACAATGCCGAGTGACGAAACCCGACGAAGTCAACCCGATCTGGGAAGGATCAAGTGTGCGGGACTTCGTAGCCCGTTAAAATTCAAGTCTGAGGGATAAAAATATGGGCTACCCGGCCGATTTCGAGGCCTTCGGGGCTACCTCGTAGGTTTGCGACAAGTATGTGTGTAGAAAGGCTCTGTGACTTAAGAGCTACTACGCATAAACCAATAGGTACAGAATTGTGACTGACGTAATGTTTGTTCCGATTACATTACAAGTATCAGAACCATTTCGCGAACTAGGTGCCGACCGCAAGCCGTGACTTGGATCATGGATTGAGAAGATTAGGGCGAGGAGCATGTTGGAGACACGAAGGTTAAATTCTCAAGATGCCTCCGAAGAGTAACGTCGCCTCTGTATCCCCAGAAGGTCATAGGAGCTGACATGGACAGATAATTTCGGTATAGTCTGCGAAAGAAAACGCGAGTTCAAAACGCGAGAAAAAGCAACGTGCATTAGCAGCGCTGGCTTGGATCCTTGATGGAAGAGCTTCCTCAGAACCACATGCTTGGGAGAGGATGAAGGGTTATTCCCGATAAGTAGAGCCATCATTCGGGGTAGTGAATCTCTGCTGGGCCTGCGAACACATGTTTAGAAGAAGTAGAGAACAAAATTCCACGGCCTTATGCTACTCTGCCGCTGGTGCAATATCCTCAACCATGCACAGACTCCAGCCACAACGCATAGCAGAAACTATATACAAACTTAGTAAGGACCAAGCAAGTATTTATATCTGCCTCTCTCGCTAACTACTAATTAGTCTTTAATTTAAATGACCCATAGATATCTGGGCACATTAGCTAGTTTTTGCGAACGAGGTATCCTTCCGTGTCCGAGTAGCAGCTTGCCGTTCGAGACCCAGGTAAAAGTACATCCACTAGACAGACTTCCCTTGTTTGATTTGTCTGTTCCAGGTGGTGTCTTGGTCAGATGCTTCACTTTTGACCCGTCTCATCGCTTGCCCGGAGCGAAAGCAGCCCGTTAGCATGCGGCCTACTGTCAGGCCTTTTGCGTGAGGCGAACTTCAGTACGCCTGTGTGGTGGTGACTTGTTCAAATTCTCCGAAATTGGTCGATCGATAAGGAGACCACGGGATTACCATATATCTTGACCAAAGAGATCCAGTGATTCGTAAGCACATTCAAGGCTCTTCCAATACCTCAGAGCAAGGGTACCGTACCGCAGGATCGCGGATTGTCTTGCTTGATGCAAAGACTCCATTCCATTTTTGGACAACTGACGTAGAGGGCTCCAGAATGTAAAAGTATAAACCTGTAAAAGGATTCCCCTGATGCACTGCTTGCTCTCAATAAATTTGCGCGTGGGGGGGTATTATTTCAATATCATTACCTCATCTTAAAACCTCGCAGGCCGATTTGTGCAGCGAGATTCTAATCAACTTATGGCCAAGATGATACTTTGGGCCTCGATAGAGACTCGAAGCAAACCCCCATTACCCAAGCCTACATGCGTCTTTGTCATAGCGCATGTTAGGTATACAGGAGCCTGGATGAAGGCATAAGTGTGCTTAATTTAGAACAGACAGTCGTGTTGCATGCATGGTAGGTGAGAATTGTAGGGCTAGCCCTGGTTGGCCTAATAGGCCGATTCCCAGTTCCCCATAACGGCTTTTTTGCTAGCATAACATGCGACTGTAAGGCCTAAGTTCAATTAGACGCAGTCGCTTAAAACGTGTAGCCCACGGTTCTCTGGCGAACGTTACAACGTTAGCTGCAGGAGACCCGCAGTGCATGACACACATCTAGAATATACAAGCCTGTGTTAGCGACAAATTTCGATGCCCCTAGGCCCTGCCCTGATATCCTGCCCTAATTTACTTGACCGGATAACCAGTACTCACATATATATTCACTGTTGACAAATTAGAATCATATTTTATGACAGTGGCACCATTACCCGTACTTCATTGCGTTTCATATAGTGGCTTGGCTTAGCACCTGAACGTGTTAGTTTTAAAACTGGGCTGCGGTTGGACGAGCTGGAGGCTAAGTTGAAAAGAGTTATGTCCACTCACCAGCGACGTTGATAGCAATATATTGGCGATTCCAGACACACCAGGTATCGGTCAATGTGACTGGATCGAGTATACTAAGGCAGTGAATTCCAACTTTCGGTGTTTAATATTTTAATTTCGCAGCTTTCCGGATCCAGTTTAGTCCTTGGTCTAGAGGCTAGAGATGGGGTTCTAGTCTAGCTGCTTCTTCACATTGATAGTGGTCAGATTCAATAACCAGGCAGTATGGGACAAATGAACATATGATCATACAATAAACACCGGTGTGGGATGGCCGGTAGCTTGTCGCCAGTTTGTTGATATAAGGGATGGCATAATTGATGGGGTTGTCCCTGGGTCCTGGATCCTTGGGACAGGAAGAATCCGGCTCATAGGTTCCATAGATGTCCGAACTAGTGACAAAATCGATGCGCCTCGGTCCAGTCCTTCTGGCGTATGCGTATCCAAACCTGGCAGTTGGTGCTATTAGGTCGATGCGTATACACCCGGTGCGCGGTGTTGATTCGTTGCGTGTCGTTGAATTAAAGTTGAGGTCGTACCTGCATTGGGGGTTTCACGTCGACGTTAGAGCGTACAATATTGGCGTGCGCGTTAGTACCTAGGTGCATGGTGTTTCTAGGGCGCTGGAGTACCGATGCAGAGCATCCCAATCCCAGGAATACCCCGTCCGCGCTCCTGTAAGGGCGCCATCCAAGGAAAGCGGACTTCCGGTTTCCACGAGTTACCATCCAAGGGTTGTGGACATCTAGATTCAATCCCTATTGGCGTTCTGGAGGCGTAGGCTCGTCCTTGGGCTGTGCATTAGGGCTTTGATTTGGCGACCAGGAATTATAGTCGTCTTAGCCACGGTTTCCAAGGGGAGGTACCAGACAGATGACATTGGGGAGAGGTAATTTCATAGTCGACTCGCCGGAAGGCATCCAGAGGGCAAGGGGTTATCTTCAGGGCTTCAGGTTCCATATCAATTGTACGCAATTTTAAGTCTTTAACCTCGCTTCGGCGCCATCGAAGACGTACTTTAGTCGGCTGGCAAAACGTGGTCCATGAGAGCGGTATCATTAGGTTTAGGTTTGGAATCCAGTATTATAACGTCGCCCAGAGTCCAGATTATGTAAAATGAGGGAACTGAATATAGATAGAAGATGATGTCCTGTCTTGATATTGTACTCGGTTTCCAGGATGCCTTGGCCTTAGTCCGTCCATGGAAACTGGGGAAACTTTGCGAAATGTTTGCGAAATGTTTGCGCAAATACTTTCAAACTCGGAGAGACTGTTGAAGCATTTCCATCACCAGTACCCCTCAGTGAAAGTCAACCCCAATATAGAAGCGGGTTACTACCGGAGCCTACCCGAATCCCATGTTGAATAGCATTGATGTTGAAAGATGGGTTCTCGAGTCAGGGCGGGACGGGCGGTGGCCATTTTATATCCATGACAATGAGACAATACTATACCCCCTGTTGCTCACGACGTGGGTTCCAAATTTCTGTGGATATAGGCTTCACAGGCAGGGCGACCTATATGACGATGAAACCGAGTTCGGACGAAGGGTATATCCTTGATATTTTGCCATCTAGTGGACAGGCCGAAACATCTGCATTCCAAAAGAAACTTCACCATCTTATATGACAACTGGCTAATGCCAGATCTGTTGACAGGGCGCCTCATCTGATTCGCCGACTTGGCGAGCCTAATTCAACTTTCTTATTGTCTCCAGCGAGCTAGTCTCGTTGGGAAATCATTGAATAACGTGTCCGTGGTCATATATGCAACAGGAGCGAAGACGAAAGACCCATCCCAAGGGATTCGTTGGGGATCATCCAGGATACCCTCCTAGCTCGACAGAGAGATACAAGGTTCACAATCTACAAAGTTCGCTAGAGTTAGACCGAGGGGTAGCCCTCTAACGAACCACATCGATCGACAATGCAGCACGACATGCGTTGGCTGCAGGTGATACCGCGGCCCTTATTTCAACCACAAGGCTCTCACGATAACGGCGAGATATTGGGTGAAAGGCCGAAATGTGTCCGTTTGTAGATTCAATTGACGTCGGCGCACGGTGTCAGGCAATGGAATGATATTTATTACCTGCTTACCCGACATGGCCCGAAAGGAAGAAGCGCATACTCCTCGAAAGTCCGGATTAAATTTTCAGATCCTTTCCCGAGCCGACCACGCTTTTCGCTTCCTGGTATTTGGAAGCCGATCTATCCGTACAGGCAGCGGTCAATCTCAGGGTGTGCGGGACCCGTGACAGCCCCCCATTTAGGAGAGAATGGAACCTCGAGGAGGATCAGCGAACCCGCCTCGAACTACCTGTCATCGAGAGAGTGGTGGACTTGCGCAAATTCGTCAGCTGTAACATCTCACGTTCTCACGTTCTCCCACAGAAGAGTCGGTTTTGAGGCGGACAAGATGCTACCTGGGGGTGAGGTCCGCCCTGTTTGGTGTTTGTTTTGTTGTGACGGTTCTTTTGCCTGTCGGCCATGTGGGCGTGATTGGCTTGGCGCTAAAAATAGGCCGCTTGGAAGCCAAAAGGCTAAGATGTTACACTCGGCGTGTCAAACGACAACACAGGCGCCTATTAAACCCAACAACATTCCTCTCCTTCGAAGCACTACACGCTTTGCATACTTGCTTTGCCTGCCAGCCTGCTTGTCTGCTTGCCTGCTTGCTTACTTTTCCGTATCGTACATCCGTTCCTACATTCCCTCGCCCCTCAATATGCCTTGAGAAGTTTATTTGCTGCTTGGAAATGCGCACAGTGGCTATTGAAACCACTCCGCTTCCAGGCAAGCGCGACGCGTTACACTGAATTCATAGCAAGTCATCTGCTGTGCATTCGGGTTCGTGGATTCCCTAGGCTCGCGCTCCAGTGCAGGGATTCTTTATTTAGCCCATACAGGTCTGACATTGGTTCCGCGGGTACATCAACCTTTGACCTGGCCTTGCGCTCATGGCTTTATCCCCAGAGGTATATCTGCAGGAAACCCCCAAATCCGCCTGGGTTCTGTACCTTGCATTCCACTGCACCTGTCAACTGGCTATCGAGATTGAGCTGTCAAATCACCGTAAATCACAAGATTATGCGTGTAGAGTTTATGACCTGTTGGCCAGTAAACCGCCTTGGCACGTCCCATGCCATAGATACCTGGCTCGGTTATGATAAATATAGACCTTGATTAGGACAAAGGCTGTTCCGCCACGAGACAAGCAATGCAGCAAAGCCTCGACTCGCCATGGCATTGGAGCTACCCTCCAAGAGGCACAGACAGCAACACGGCAAGTCTTGTTCCAAAATGCCAGGGTTGCCCGAGGTAACTACCAAACATGCTCCTAATCGATAGGGAGTGGGCCATTATCGACGGCAGTGCCCCACCGGCTCTGCAATTCTTCTATTTTCTGCTACAATAAGTTAACACTTGGGCTTTCTTTCATGAAAACAGAGCGCTAAATGAGCACATCTTATTGCTTGAAGCACACTTGTGGGCTGTATTCATGCACTCTTCAATACCTCAATACGCCTACCATGCTCCTTACGAAAAGTATCAAGAATGCTAGGCTCAACTTGCAAGAGGTTTCCGACAATCAGAGAAACAGAAAGGCTGTGCGTTAGTCCGAAAAGTAGCACTTCTTGCTTTTCAACAAATCCAGCAATTGGAACCGACCACTGCCTCAGATCAGGGGAGAGTGCTGCACAAGCCCGTCTCAAGCCCGAATGCCAGCGAGCCGGTGCTTTCTCATTTCCAAGGATTCGGGCCACTTTATTCAAGCAAAGAGGCCGTGAGGGGCTGCCAAGTTGCAAAGAAGAAACCATATTTGATATATCATCCTGTGAGCCCGCAGTTGAGTTTTGCGCTCATTTTAGACACCTTTGACCTCTCACGTACAATTATTCACGCCCCGCAAACTCTCCGCTATTATCCTAAATATATGAAATAGTTTCCCCTAACTTGCTAATTTATTCAGAACAAACGCAAATACTCCTTCATCATGAATAGAAATCGATATCATCTTCTAGAGACTTGTAATCAGTCGCACTTTGATAATGAGATTTACCAGGTCTACTCTCTCGGAAACATCGACTCTGTCTCACAGAAAGAATCAGAGACGGTGCCGAGGACCTATGGCAGATCTCCAACGACTCTTCAGGCACTCTCTGCATCGGCCCATGCCCTCGACTCTCAACAACGACTTGGCCCCTGTGAACTTCAGATGACCTCCGCTTCTTTAAGTCGAGAGGAAAGCCATTCTAATGGTTCCTCCCTTGATCATAACCTTCTCGCGTTGGCTACGAGTAGTTTCACAGCGACTTCAAACTTCAAATTACCAAATATATTTAGCCACCCACTTTTTCTTCAATGTCACAATGTGGGATGCGCTTCAATTTTTAGATCTGTTGAAAGCTGGAGGTAGGTGCATCCGATTATTATCCTCCTGATTTCTCTCCTTTTCAGCAAGGGCTTCGGATCAAGCTGACTAGTTTTCGGTATTGTAGGAAGCACAGTATCATTTGTTGTCATTCGCAGAAACCACTAGAGCCTGCCCGAACACCTTCAATACAGTGCCCTTTCATCTCCTGCAGTAGATTATTTGGCACATCCTCTTCGCTTTCTAATCATTACTCTCAAGACCATCTGGTATACGCTTGTGGAAGACCTAAGTGCCAGCTAGCCTTTGAACAGGAGACCCTCGCCAGAAGGCATCTTTGCGTAGACCAAATGGAATCTTTGCAAAATCTCTCTCCTCAGTCTTTACTATCCCTTGAGCCTAAAAACTGGAGCTTGGAGGAGATATTAAAGGGTAAACGTTTGTCCAAGGACTCCTATATACTCTACGAGGAATTTTGCCGCAGTATGGAAGAAAGCCCTGAGTTAAATGAGGAACTAGTAATGTCGGGTTCGCCGAGTTCGGTCTCCTCTGTGCCGCTTCCACCTACGCCCGAGATCCCGGTTTCGATTCTTCCCGAGCCTAGTATACTACCAGATGTCGCCAGTGAATCTTATGCTCCGTCGCTCCAACAGCAGTCTAATATCTCTCCACCACCTAACACTGAAGCTGTATCCACGCCTCAAGTACTTACAAATCCCCGGATTCTAAATGCGGTGTCACGATCGTCGCCTATCGAAGAACCACTGGTAACGATTACCCTCACTAATTCTGAGCAAAGACGATATCTTAACGTCCTCCTGCACATCTGCGTAAAGGCTGCCTACACGTTTTATACTACCTATAACCTCCGTACGGCGCTTGACAAGAAACACATACCAATTTTCCTCACAAAGGACAAGCAAATTGCCCG
Source organism: Drechslerella coelobrocha (assembly GCA_036971555.1). NCBI lineage: Eukaryota > Fungi > Ascomycota > Orbiliomycetes > Orbiliales > Orbiliaceae > Drechslerella > Drechslerella coelobrocha. Next base: position 332,318 of record JAJTUH010000012.1, on the reverse strand, counting down.
CCTACCATTCGATTTAACTCTCCCACAATGGACTCAGCACTTGCGTAAAGCATGCGATACCCGGTTCATCAGCGCTGACAGAGTACAGTGTCTCGACAGTTTCAAGGGGGAAATACAACCTGTTGATGAAATCTTTCATGCCTGGGCAAAAGAGAAAACAAAGAGTGATAGAGCCTTCTTGGCAGTTATCGAAGCTGCAAGAACTTTCGTCAGACAACTTAAAGACTGGGAGAGATGTGAGATGATCGACTCGGTCTATGACGAGGTCGAGCTACTGATTTGGGTGAAGAAGAGGGCGTTGAGTAGTGGGCAGAACGAGGAAGAATCTGCCTTGGAGTCAGCTTCCTCCAAGAATACTCGGAGAAACACATGGAATTGAGCTGAATATTCCCGCCAACTCTCAAAGTCTCGCTCTTTGTTGCGACTGCATCGTTTATTCTTCCTCTCTTTTGGCCCTCTCTCCGGTGTTTTTTTCTTCTTTTCCTTTTCCTTTCTTTTTTCTTTTGCGGCATTCTTCCGAGCTATGTGTGGCCCGACCTTCGCATCTCAAAGCGTTCCTTTCTATTTCTAACAATTATCCTTACGAGCCTTTGACAATTTTCTTTTATTGGCATCGCTTGATAGATTATCTGCGACGGGGACAGATTGGAGTTATCTTTGTTTCTGATTTCTAGTGTCTATGTTGCCGTTTTGGCTCTCCTACTTTTCTTTTTCCAATGTTAAAATATCATTTTATCATTTTTCATTATTGCAACGACACATGACACTGGCTGGATATTGGACCCATGTCAACCGTGTAATTTGGTAATTTCTACTCGCGTGTAACTTTGCAATGTTGCTATGGCGTGCGTGCGTGCGTGCATGCATGCATGATTCGGCTCACGTGCAGGGCTGTTAATAGACTTATTGCTATCCATGCCGTGCACATGCGCACCATTGACAAATTTTGGGTTCATGCAGTGCTGACGCCGATATATTGAGGCAGGTACGGGGGCCAGTTCTCCTGTGGTGATTCGGATTCATCCGAGCATACCCAGCGCCGTCGACTAACTCGGACATAGTTGCAGCAACACCCTCTGGAGCTCTTAGAAAAAAATTATTTCACGGAAAATTAAGCAAAACAAATTCCTTATTTAGATTTAAGCGTGAAACAAGTTTACGAGTTTTGAAAGCTATTAAGTGGAGCGGGCAAAGAAAGAATGGCATTGAAGTATGGATCGTGATCGCTATAAACAGGGAATAGTTAATTAGGGTAAAACTTGAAACATCGATTCTCCCGGTTTAATACGTTTCAACACAAATGACCATGCGCGGGTCTTGGCAGTATTTCCATATCAAGGACCGATACGAGATCTCAAGAGTAACTAAGTTCGTTGATAGAATAACTAGGTGTAATAGTTCGGCCCACCGTCTGTTCCGAACCGGCAGAAGTCAGAATACAGTCGCGGGATGTAAAATTAGAAAAAATCACGGCACACATTAACGGCAAAAGTTAATATATGGTATGTAACGATCGAATATTTGAATACTGCTAAAAAACGACTGAATTCAAGTAAAGATAGTAATTAAGAGGACTATCTGTATCGGCTAAAGAAGAACCCTAAACGAAGGAATGGTAGGATGATCGGTCCAGGGGCTTCCCGTAAACACTTGGCGTTTGGCGTTTGTGAATTAATAATCAGGCAAAATCCGCATATGTGGTAACCCCAACACCAGTTACTAGGCGAGTTCATACGCGGCGTCATGTGCGTAGTATTGAGCTTGTGATGTAGATGGACTACTATCAAATTCTACAGGCTCGATAGCCGGGTAAACGCCAAGATCATGGTGTTGATAATGGTTCTAGTTGAGAATTGAAATTGCTTGGATTAGCCGTCTGCACCGAGGATTCCCTAGTCCCTCTATAATTATGTTTGGTAACGAAGGTTCTTGGGCATGTATCACATACCCTGCTATCGTTCAGGAACTCTGCATTAGTGCGCCACCGATAATGCCAGCTATAGTGGTAGATATCGTTCTCGTCACCATCGAAGCGAGCCGGGTCTATATTTGGGTAGTGCCGGGGAAGGCAGGTTCTGACTAAATGGTTTTTTGTATCCTCGACTCGAGCTTTCGGCTGTTGACAATGCCTGCAGACATATAGATTAATATGCACGGAGACATGCCGACTGTGAAGACAAAGTCAGTGCTGATTAGATATGGCATGGGTTGTTATGCCGCGTTTTGCTCACATGTATCTACTTTGCTTCCTGAAATCTTTCCCGCACTCTGGGCAAATATATATTCTTCTGCTTTGTTCATCGAACAGGGTAGTTTCCCACAGCGCCTGAGCAAAAACGGACCTTGGAGATATCATTTCGTCTTTATTTGCGATGTAGCTCGGAAGGACTCGGGCACCCAGAGCACGTGATTCCCGACAGACAATACGATACATCTGGTGCATTAGCTCAGGTTGGTGCAGCCAGACGGCAAGGCATTGTTCCGCCGGTAGATTCGGGTACCGAATCATGCAGTTAGCGCAGAAAATTGGGTCGTCATTCAACTCTTCGATATAGAAGCTAAGCTGGGTTGCAGGGTGCCATGTTGACTAGCATAAGGTGTTTTCGTTAGTAATGGGTTATACCTTGAATAAAAAATCCGGTAAATGACCCAGCATGTGCATTTGGCACCACGGCTCTATCGGATGAAGCCTTTAAGTTGTGAAACTGCTTTGAGGGATCGTACAATACTACGGCAACCGGGTCGACAACATCTAACACGGCAGACCCACAGAGAGGGATCGAAATGATACGGCTGCTGAGTTGAAGAAGCGGCATTCGTCGTAGAGGTTCCGACGGTCGATGGCGGGTATGCTGGTAAGCTTGCAGCCCGTGGTCGAATTACGGGTGTACTGGATGAACTCGAGGTCATCGTTCTATAACGAAAGGTTCGAGCTCAGTAAGATGCCAGGTTATTCGAGCTGGGATGAGTGGAGATAGGAATATAATAATATGAAATTATCTATAACGACAATCTGACTTGAACTGAAAAGGTGAATGTTTGTTGGATTTTGTCTTTATGGGTGAATTTTTGGAGATTTTGGTGCACCGTTATATATCTCTGAGAACGGAGCTAGCGTCATGCACATAGACACGTTGCGGTTTGTGCCCGCCGCTAAATTTATGTACATCGCATACAGCAAACGGGTAGCCATATTCGGAGTTAATTTGTACAGGGGGCAAAAGCTCACAGGTACTAGGTTGGATCTACTTTGAAGACTATGAGAGAAATTTGGACGAGGATTTGATATTGGGAGAAAGCGGAAGAGTCTGACGATGGGCTCATGACTCCGCGGTTCCACAGCCCGTATCCTAAAGCGGAGAGCTTGTAGCAAGGGGGTGAATATTTTGGGAAGCGGGTTGATGGCGTATTTCAAGGCTCCAAGCTGTCGGGACGCCCGAACGGGAGTTTGAAAGCTATGCGGTACTTGGCATCTAATGAAGATATCAGCAGCAGATCAGTTCAGTCTTTCTTTTGCAGATTCAAACCCGAACTGCGCGTCACACTCGGTAGGCGGAACTATTATTAATTATTCTGCTAACTCGTGGGATGCCATGGAGAGGCAGCCGGGTGTAGAAAGCGCATGAGGCTCTGCATGATCTGAGTTTCAGCACGGGGAACCCCAGTCAGAGATATTACCAAAACTAGGAGCATCGACGGCATAATGGTGTTCTAATCAGTCATGAGATTGGCATCTCCCTGGCGGGTGTTTGCGAGGTGCATCAATGCCAGCCGCGGTTTGTATCAGCCACAGCCTATGTCGAACTGGATTGGCTGAGGTCGTGATATCATGACCTCGTCTGAAGCTCTGGCCCGCGTACACGGAAGAGGATAAACCGGGAGATACTTGGAATCATCCTGTGGATAGGATATAAGCCTCCGCAGACGTAACAGGAGGTTATCCCTATCCCCACTTTTCACGGTCAGAAGCAGTAAAGCGGGCCCGGAAAGTCGCGTTGGATTTCCTTATGACATGCCTTATCGACATATGTCAATGCAATGTAGAAGCCTCCGCGGCAGCCAACCTAGTCTTTGGGGGCCGAAAAAGGAAAAAGGGCAAAAGACGGCCAGGGGCCTATGGTCACTAGTTTCCCAAGCCGAATCCTCCATAATAGCAGCCACCGGGCTCAAAATCTTCTGCCCTGTTGTTGGCTGCGATAATTTGCAAATAGCTGGCGGGCCCTAACGTTGTAGTAAGTATTGTGTTGGGCGCCTGGTGCTGATTCATCATCCCAGCTTTGCCTAGCAGGGCCACCAACCAGGCAGCTCCCCGCCGCCCTAAAGTGAACCATCCCTTGGGCCTTGCCCTATTCTCTACCAACCAACCAACCTGCCAGGCGAGAGAGCCGGCCTGAAATTTGCATGAAATAGCAAGTCGTCATCATGGCCAAAATATTTGCGCATTTTCTCAGTTGCCCGACGGTATCGTGTCGGTTTGAATCGTCTCAGAGTTGAGTCGAGTCAAGTCAAGCCCAGGAACTTGGACCGCCTCGTTCATGCTCCTCGAGCCCATGTCCACCTTTATCCAACAGCAGATAATTTACCCGGCGCAAAGGCAAACATCTTGATTACGGTACAGCGGGCTCGCAATGCCGCGATACGCTCCTGAGCTTAGGTTTTTCTCTTGATACCGTATTAATACTTATTCGAATTCCCCCCCACTAAGACTTAACAAGAAGGCCGCTCGTGAAAATTCGTCAGACGATAAATTCGTCGCAGGCGAAGTACCGGATGGATAAGAGGCCTGAATTTGCTTTCTTTCTTTCTTTCTTTCTTTTTCTTTCGAAGCTGCTAGCACCTCACGTGCAAAGATGCTAATACAACCCGATCTAGTTCGGTTAGTGATGGATGTCTGATCGTTGCACAAGGCTGGTGAAAACGTTCGGCAGGTACCGTCCCAAGGCCGTCCCTCCATTGCGACCTAGCACAGCCCCAGATAGGCTTTACTGAATCGCGGCGCTGGCTGCTGCTTAGGAATACAGACTGAGCATGTTTTCGCGCAATAACTATAACCTAACTATTAACCTAGATTCAAAATACCGCTCGTATTAATCCACACCGCCAAATGGGTCTTTGTCACTATTTCAAATTTACTTGGTTAGGGAGCAATAACTATATATGGAGCGGCGAAGCTCCGACACCGTCGGTACCGAGCTGTGTTTTAGGTTACCTTCGCCCGACTAACGTAGCTAACGCCTCAGATATACACATCGACGTCTAACTTCGAACCTGCTAATGCAACGGCAGTTGCTACAAGAATTCCTGATCTAGCTCAACCAACTGGCCTTAATCTATTATTTCGCTGCTTGGGTTTCGCGATCGCGTTCAGTTACACACACTGAATGGATTAGGCAAAGCCGCGGCGTTACTCCGACCGTAAGACAGCAGTTTTTGGCTCACCATTCGTGTGGTGACAGCAGTGTTGTTTCGCTCGAACTGTTTACAACGCAGAGCGCGCTATCAACAAACGAGCCTGCGAGCTGCTTGGCAGCGCATAGAGTGCGCATGAAAATTGATGACCGAAAAATCTCTCAATCTTGAGGTGATGAGCTTTTGTCAATAAATCGATAGGGATTCGAACGTGAACTGATCACTATACTATCTCTCACTTGAACTACTCTCTAAATGCCAACATGGTGGTATTGAGCATATTGTTTCTACGATAAAGTTATCTAGTACTTCAGTGCAAGCCATTTCCCGCCTACAGTCAAAGATATCTTGAACGAGCTCGGAAAATAGTAAGGAGAGAGTCCACTTACTAGATAGTGTACTAGTTTTTTTCTTTGGAAATTTCCATGCCAGTAAAATGCCAACGCTTTCACTCGGAATCTAGGGGACAAACTCGAAATCAGCTGTTCACTGGAAAAAAGTTGACCTTAGCCGCCGTGCGAAAGCGAAGTCGTGAGTTCTTCTATAGGCTAGGATTGCGACACGAAGACCCGACGCCGTGGTTCAGGGGTAACAGGCGTGTGTTCAACCGTTTTCCGAGAACGAAGACTGGAGACTTTAGCGTTATAGAGCCGAGTATTAAAGACCCCAAAAAAAATATTTTTTTGTTCCAAAAATATTCATGATGGCTCCGAACCGAAGCTGAATTTTTGTAAGCCAGCTATCTCTGCCGCTCTGTCAGCTCTTTAGCACAGTCGACGCACTTATATGCATGTCATGGGCCATGCAAACGCTAACATCTGCAGCTGCAGCTCAAGCTTGTATTATCACACTAAATCCCGGAGGGATACAATGCAGCTTCTTCCCCAAGATCTTCCTTCTGTTCATTTCTAGCCAATAAAATTACTCGACGACGGGTTTCCGGGTCTGCACATTCCGATGCTGATGCTCTGTTGGATTGTTTAGTGCCCTCTGCGCATATGCATGCATGACGAATTCGCTCACCCTTCAGAAACCCGGTATTGGATTCTCCTATCATTCGCAGATTTCTCGTTTCTGCATGTTCTAAAGCTCGAGCCTCGGTCCCTCGTGGTGTCTTGGAAGGATCCCAGATTCCAATTGGAAGAAAAAGTATCCGACGCACCCAGATTCCCGTACTGCGCCCCACGTCAATGTTTGCAATTCTCCAATCATGGAATGGCTTGTGGTAGCCAAATGTCTCGGAGGAGAGCAATCGGAAGTCATGCGGAGCATCGACCGGCGGTCTCTGCAAAGTTTTGTGATTTGGATGTTCCCAAATCTCCACCAGTTGTCGTGTGTTTTCGGTATTATAGCAAGTCCTCGTGGCGTTCTTATCGAAATGTGTTAAAGGCCCATGACAGACAGTCTTGCAAGGTAGATAGTCGGGAGCGAAATGCCTAGAGTCGTGAAAATGGCGGGTTGATTAATCTTCCGGTTGGACAGTATAAATCGGTCTCTGGTACAATGGTACAACGAGGTACTAGCGGCGTGTGTGGGCGGTCTCAGCACCTAGGCCTTGGATACGTCACTTTTTTATAGAGACCTAAGGCTGGCAGCTTGCATGGGCAATAGACGTCTTGAGGAAAATGTGGCTTAGATGGGCGGGTGTACTCTATGCCTTCCTGTATGTTGAAGTGCCGACATAAGTATGAAACTATAAATCAAAGGCACATCAAGTGATGATAACGTAAGTTCCCTGGCCACGCTGCCGACTTGGCTCTTTTCTAGAACTATAGGCTCAAAAAGCGACTGGCGCTAGGCCTATACTCTTGTGGCCCGTAATTATGGTCCAGGTTTGTGTAACCATCTCTAGGCTGCATATGCGTGTCACGCTCCAATTACATAGTGGCACAAGTATGAGGCACCACACATCTGCACACCTGAGATCAACGACGAGTTTAGGGACTAAAATGCAGAGAGCAAGATTTCTTAGCATCCAGACTATAGCATCGCTATCTTTGAAACGATTATTCTTGCAACTGCCATTATAATAATATATATGAAGGTAAAGCCCGCCATGTAAGCTAGAATAGTAGTCAAAAGACGTCGCACCAAAACGAAAAACACAAGATTTGAATAGCAAATAAAACAAACATCAATGAGGGTGTACATGGCTGTAATACAACAGTGAAATTATTATAGATGCGCGAGGCTAGAAATGGAAAGATAGAACAATTTTATGTTTAGCGATGTTCATAACAAGCAAATATGAAGGCACTATTAATCTACCGTTTTGAAAAGCAGAGACTTAGGCAAAATAATTATAGGACTTTATTCATATCCGTCAGAGCAGGTTGCAGTACCTTGGATTTTTGTGCTTTCACGAAAGTTCAAATTTAATTTGGTGAAAAACCAGACTCTATTTCCGGTTCTCCCAGCCAGTCAGGGTCGCAATAACAATGATGGGGGTCGCAGCCGTCGTGATATGAAAATCGTTGAGACCGGTTTGAGTGCCTGCGTCCTTCAATTGCCTATATTTATTTGGTGTCAAGTAAGCCACGATGTATTTGAAATTCGATCGATAAATCGCGGAGAAAATGCAAAGGGACTGATATCAGTCTCCGCATAATACGTAACATTAAAAAAGCTAGACTAACCTTAGCTCGCATAAGGACATCCTCGGGAGAGTTTGGTTTAATATGATCTTTAATCTCATCATCTGGGATGCTAGAATGGAGGGGTCTTTTGAGATGTGTTTCTATCAATTCCTTATGGCCGAAAAGCCATGGAGGAATCTGCTTGCGTGATTTTGGTGACTGTGTCCATTCAGGCGGCTCTATGGCGCATATGTCGCATTCAAATCGACCTAAGAACCCACCAACGTGGTTGCTTAAACACCGGATACAGTTAGGTTTTACTGATTTAACATAGTATTAAAGGCCTAATTTGCTGAAATACTCACACAAAATCGGATTGCTTATCTCGTTGATCTTTCGGAGATATAACATGCATCCGCTGACAAAGTGTGCATGGGAAACCGCCGTACTTCTCGAGGACCTTCTCTGACCAAAGCGGCCATAAGAATGGAAAACGAAGGGGTAACCAGCGAATATGCGCCATATTCAGAGGATCGGGACGACATCCGCAACCTTTTTTGTTTTTATGGCAGCATCTCCAAGTTGCGTAATTATCCTGTTGCCATTCTTTGCGCTTGCCATTCTGAGTTGATCGCAGAGATAAAACACGAATCATGGGCTTTTCATGTCCATCCGCATCACGAAAGACGCGATGATACTGACACGGTTTCAGCCGAGAAAAATGGTTATCATGACAGCCTCCACACAGAAGCAGATCTTCATATTCTTGGAACTCTTCATAGCGAAAGTCGAGCACATCTTCATCTTTGCTAATTTCTCGAGTCTACATCCGAATTTAAGTCAGCAAATGTTGGTTCATATGTTCCTTGATAGTACTAAAGCGATTGCACGTACCCTAGTGCCACATGACCCACACGCGAATTGAAAGCGATCGTCAGACAATTCTATGAACTGCGTGATTAGATGATCAAGGCTTTCCACATCCTGCTCCAGACTGGATATCGAATTGCGGTGATCATTTAGCATATACGATATCCCACCCATGTGCTGGAGCGAGGGATCTATGTCACCGAAGTTCGGATCATTGATCAGAGTTGGGTTGCCAGTAAAAGTAGGTTCGTGATGGCTTTCCCTGTAGCCCATATACGGCTCCGAAGAAGATTCTCCATCTGCATCATCTAAGTTGTGTCGCATATGCGAATTTGCAAAAGGGTAATTATAGTTCATAATTTGAATATATTTGTTCATGGAGAGAAGCTTGCTACAGTAATCTGATGCAAGAGAAGCGGCTTTTTTGGTAGATCCACTTAAAGACGAAATCGGATATTGTCTAGAAGTCGTGGAGTCTATATGATCCAGAATGGCGGAGCCTGTCGCTTATATACCTGTCACATTATCGCCAAAATTTGTGGAAGGCTTGAAGCCTGAAACTTAGATCGGATCCATGGGACTGAGACAGCCCACAGGAGAAGCTGCCGACGAGCGAACCTATGGCCACGTATCTTCAAGATTCATCCGGAAGCAAGAGCTACGGAAAAACGACACCACTAGGCTGAGTGGGGACCTGAACTCTCAGCCACTTGAATATTATCGTGGATTCCATCGTGAATATTGCCGTACGCAGTGCCGGTTAACGCAAAAACCTTAGGCAGGCTTTGCAGGGCTATCCGGGGAAGCTGAACTTCTTTCGGGTTTTCGTTGCTGCCGTCTCGCGACCCGGATAAGAGAGGCCTGGCTGAAGGACTTGGTTACGATGGTCGTACGTGCAGATTCTGGACAATGAAAGCTGCACCGGCGCAACTGGTGACGTGGTCGATATCCGCGAGATCAGCTTTTTTGGCGTATGCTAGGTTGGATATATCTGGAAGCGGCGTGGCCGGACTATCTGGGATCGAGGAGACACGTACATGCACAAGCGAACGTGTCTCTTTTTCATGTTCCTTTGCTATCCGGGAAGATGTAGGTATAGGTACCTCCACAGCTATGATATTGCGGAAGGGCCGAGAGTATATGAACCCTGGCACCGTATTATGAACCTTTCCTTACTGAGCAACGGTGCAGCAAAGAATGACCCCCATATAGCCATGAGGAGCCATCCTTGAAGGCTTGCATTAGCTCGGCGTTTGACTCGCGTTTTTCAAACCAAGGTTTGGGATATAGGATTGTATCAAAAAAAAAAATTTGACCCTCTTTCAAACCCACTCTCGATCAAAATGCAAATGCACGAACATGGGGGGTACGCCTTCTGCCTGTTTGGCTTGACTAATTCAGCTGAAGAACCACCTGATCAACCACGCAGACGATGCATGAATGGTACCTGTACAGCTCTGTGTAACACATACTATATCCTATATTTGTTATTATATACATGAAGAATATTAATATCTAGTCTCGAATACCCCAGGTGGCCAGCATCTCCACGAAATATGATATATGACCATGGTTACAGCTTCCTCTTTTGAAAACTGCATTAATGATACAGCGCACGTGTCTAACTAGGCTGCGCTAAGTGCCGTGCCCCTTCACTTGACCTACCCTGGTCCGTCCATCACCTTGCTTCATTGATGAGGATTCAATCGATAACGCGGGAATCTCTCGAGATAGCGAACGCCGGACATGGGCTAGTGGCTCCTTAGTGTAAAGCACCATTTTTCTCTCAATTTTGGCCCCTCTTTGCACAAAGATTGAAAGGTTTCGTTGGGCCCAAATATCAGTTTGCATTAGTTTTCGAAATTTCCCGGCCCGTGCAGCACGGCGCGGGCCAGTTTGGCCGTCAATTTAATCTAAAGATATGCTCTGCAGGATGATTCAACACAAAAATTTCCCAGCTTAATACAATGATTGCTCGTCAACATGTTGCATTTTTAATCATCCGCACGCAATACCTACATTCCAGTATACAGTATCTATTGCCTTAATGCAGGTACAGGTTTTCTCGTCGGTGATTTGAGGGATTAATGCCGGACTCCTTAGCTATTGATAAGATTTTCATGAAATTCGCTGCTGAAACAGTCCGAACAACGTGCATTGACCACGGAGAATGATGGTGTGGTGGTCAACGGCTGTCACAGGTTGGGATACGGACCTGAGAACAGCCCAGGCAGCACACTTCAATGCACAATGCAAACTATGCATAAGGAAACGGCGCGGCGCAATGCGACAAACTCGAGAGAGCAAACCATCTCCTTTATTACTATCCTTTCTTCAATTTTTTTTTTTCTCTTGTCGATGATGAAGAACGGTCTGAGCCGTATATCACTTTCAGACATGCAATGTGATTGTGATTGCGATCGCGCCATCTTAAATTCTTGTCTAGCGACGATGTACTATATTTTTAGAACGTCGCCAGCTAGCCAACAGATTTGACACGTCGAGGTGCATGAACATGAAATCGACGACCATATACACATAGATATCTGCCGCTGATCATTGAGTTTATGCAAGCGCGATAGACTCGTCGAGAATTCATAAGTGAAACTGGTACTTGAGACCGCCATGACAATGGTAGACTAATCCCAAAACTTTAGCCTCGCAAAATCCCAGATTTTTTTTAATAAAAAAAAGAGAGAGAAAAGAGCAAACGCTTGATGCTTGGTCCGGAACAGAAAAAAAAAAAAAAAGGACAATCAGAGAGTTTTGGTGATTCTCGGTTTTGCCTACGTTTGCATTGTCAAGGGTTGGGTGGGTGGATGGCTCTCTGGCTTCGCGAGACAAGGGTTGGGTCTGTGCCCCTCCATTGCATGGGAACAGCACAACATACCCACATGAGTGTTATTCATCCCTGTGTTGATCAGTGCGTACAGATCTCGATCTGTTGTATTCTCTACGTGCGGTCCAACCGACACTTCAGCCTTGGCAACATAGAGCAAAATTCTGAATAGAGGAAAACGAGAAAAGGATGGATGGGTGATGTTACGGCATCGGCTCAATCGAGAAAAACCCGTTCCGATATTTGTAGCGTCATCGTGTCTGTGCCACGTATCCCCATCCTGGCGCTTTGCTCTCGTTGTAAAGCTGTCACCGTTCCCCATACGAATCTGCTGCACTGTCAACCTGCTCAAGTAATCAGGCGCCAGGTCGTTTCCTAGCACCGGGGGGCATACGAGAAGGTTGGTGGTCGTGACTGACAACGATGAAGATCGGAATAGTATGCCGGAAGGCCAAGTCAGCCCTGAGGTATGAACCAATCGTACCGCGGCTAGCACTAAAATTTCATTAAACGAAAACGTCGTGCACGTTTCGGTGGCAAGTTCCTATATGAAGTAATATGTCATGATCTTCAGAGTTGAGCTTTAGTTCGGGGACATACCCACCACGCGCGAAGTGGCAGAGGAGAATGAGTTGAGTGAGACGAAAACGGGATCCGCTTCCCGGACCATGCCGCCAATTTTGACGTTTTGCTGAGATACAAGGCTGTAGAATGGCTTTTGGTAAGGCTATGTATCATCTGCAATGGGTAGACAGAGTGGTTAGTAACGTTGGCACATCAGCGTCTGATTGAAACCTACTGGTTATGATGACAGGTGTATTCCAAAGGAACACCCCCCACAAAAAAAAAAAAAGAAGAAGAAAGAAACATTGAGCAATACCGTCATCTATTCAATAACTATTCAAGCTCTAAGCTTTGATCTCACAGAATAAGCTATTGTCATGGGTGTGCAGGATAAGGATTTCAACAAGTTCATTGAAACATAATTACAACACAATTGGGTGTTGTAGGACGTGAGTTAGATTAGTATTACAAGAGCAATACGTTGGAGAGATTTTGATTTGTGCACAAGCCAAAAGGAAACTGCTTTATTAAGGACACGTAGAAGGGAGTGGGGATAATTAAGAAGCCAACGCTCTATCTTGTGCAGGATGTTCCCCCAACTTTGTCTGTGCGGAATTGCGAATGCACTTTACGCGAGGTCATTTGCAATAGACAGGCGCCGAGGCTTTTTTTTGGGGGGGGGTTGCTCAGCAAGATCGAAGCTCGCACTCAGATCGGTAGCCAATAAAACAGCTTGGAGGCGGACATGAAGGCTTCGACGAGATGAAACACCGCTAAAAATTTTAAACCAGTCCGGGATCTCACTGTCATATTTATCCCGCTGGAGGTTCGATGCAGGCTAAAAGCAGAGAGCCTGGTGGCAAGAAACCGCTTCGATCCGAAGGCTCGTGATGAAAGAATGGAAATATAAGGCAAAGGTATCCATATCCAATGGTGGATGCAAGGTGACGCGATCTCATTGGCAGGGTCCACCTGTACTCTGGAACTCTAACCTTTCTCGTATCTGATCCAAGCTGTACGTTAGTATCAAAACCTTTATCATGCATGATCATGCTCTCAGTTGTGAATGCACATGAATGGTTGATTCATAGATAGCGCATGTACAGAGCGATATTGGAATTTGAAAACCAATTGCAAACTATACTGGAATGGGTGTTGTGCAGGCTGCAAAGGGATTTCATCGCTCCTCCGGATTTGGGTAAGTACCCAAGTACGTAACAGCTTCTATCCTATCTCACGCACTCGGAATTGAGGCAAGCTGAACCATTCACGGAGATTGTAACGTTCTGACCTGCATGCGCGAGTTGGGTAATTGGGCGCCCCTAAATGGTACCCACCTCACCATTTACAAGGACTTGGGGCCCTGGGGCAGCTCTGCATGCTATAAAGATGCATCAGGCACGCATGCCGGTTGGCAACGTGACCATCGCCTGACGGACAGCCCGAGGGACATCCATGTAACTTCTAGGCCGTAGAAGCCGGCCGGCACCCATTCCAATTCGTCCAGGGATCATCATATCGTTCGAAGATTGGAGGGACAGGACGCTGCATTAGGAAGTGCTATGGTCGTGCTCGTATTATGCTGACATGGTTGACTGCCTGCTTGGAGCTGTCTTGACTCAGATGGCCTAGGCATTCAGTTAGGTCCCGCCCCAGCCGCTCCACCGCATCGCCCTTTATCGGTTCTGCTGGTTCATGAGGCGCTGCTTTCCTGGCGGGATTTCGGTTACAAGCTTCCCGCAGGATCACCAAGCTTTCCCGGGGATTTAGGGTTCAGAGACCGGGTACGTTGTTGTAACACGATTGACAAAAGGTACTAGGAGTGTTTTGACTAATATTGGTGACTGGTGAATGGCGAAGCAGTTTCGAAAGTCCAACCTAAAATTTCGCCTTTCCTTTGAAGTGAAGCAGCTGCTACAGGATTCTAGATGTTGAATCTAGGATATTACCTGTCTTTTGTATCAATTTTGAGCACAACCCGGAGACAAACAATTCCATTTGTCTGAACATGCTTCCATCAGATTGGGGCAGGACCCACACTGGCTGGTGTTGTTGCCCCGTTCTGGGAGTCATCGCGGAGGTCTCCCGGGAAAGTTCCACGGTGATGGGGAATCTAGCAGGATCAATGGAGCCAATAGGAAGCGGCGTTGCTTGAATTTGTATTTGCTGCAAATGTCCTTTGTGAGGCAAACTTGTTAACAAGTAAGGGATGCTGCGTGATATTGTAAGCGCAGGTAGATTCGCTCGGTCAAGAAAACCGAACATTGGGCCACATCTTGGTGAAGGTAAGGAGGAAAAGGTGTCATGCATGTGGACCAATCGGTTGTAGCAAAGAAAATAGCTGCCGGATTCATAGCTAGCATGACGGCGCCGCAAGAACGGCTCATAAAGTTTTTCTCCATGTCGCTGCAACTGGACGCGAATTGGTTAACGCCCGCCCTCCTTGTATGGTATTGGCTGAATTGATTACTAGTTTTGGTCAACCTAGAGGTCAAAAATACCGCAGATTCTGTCGGCGGATGCTGAGTCCAAGAGGCCTCGGCAAAACCAGCACGTGGAGCCTTGAAGTATAACCTAGTGTGAGAAACCGCACCTATTGCAATTGGGTCCAATTAGTGACTACTTAGGTATATATCACGAGCAGAAAATGCTCGCCTATCGGACCGATTCGTTGCGTTGAATATCAGAAAAGGCTTGATAATTATGTTGCAGTGCTGCTACGAGATGCACGGCTTCTTGCTTCAACTTGGCAAGTACAATAACCTCTGCATCGACTGGTCCGGTCGTCATGGTTGGCGAAAATTATTGGCGCATGCCGCTGCCACTTGCATAAACTAAGGCTAGTTTCCCCGCCCGATATATATCATTGCGTGCTATAGAGGTGCATACACGCATGTGGTTTCTTTTTCTTCTTTCTTTCCTTTTTGCAATTTTAATTCTTCTTCTTTTTTTTTTTTTTTTTTTTTTTTNTTTTTCTTGTAAATGGATTGAGAGGAGCGCGTTCGGTTATGACATGCTCCGTTTCGGATTGGGCGAGACTATTGGTTATCTCAACTGAGATGGCTTTTCTGGCAGTGTCTCTCATTAACTCCATGTCGGTTGTCAAAATTGGGTTGAGGGCTCCACAGACCTCCACAAATGTACTGACGAAAAGTCCCGCCGAAAGATCGGATGGACACTGAACCACTCGTGATTGCCAATCGCGGTGACTGTCAGTCGTTGTTCGCCGCAGGTTTAAGACCTATTTGGAACAAGGTGGAGGCATCAAGCTCGGTTCGCGAGGAAAGGGTATGGCCCGAACCGGTCGGTACCTTCTTCCCGTCTTGACCAGACCATGTAGCGCCAAGGTAACAGCGCCCTTGACCCACAGGATGGCCGTCCAAACGATAATAAGAAGAACCAGATGACCTCGAGAGCTTAGGCACCCCAGCTTTGCCCGCTGCTGCAGATAGTGTAGCAGGTCAGGCCATTCAAATACCCAGGATCGCTATAGGTAGCTTCGTTGTTTGCGTCGATTGAGTGGGGGCCAGACAGCCACGAGCGCGGGCCGGGTGTATACATGTATTCAGGGAAATGTGATTGCCATCCGAAGGTGAGAGGGATTGAAAGAGGGAAATCCTGGAGTAGGCCATTCCTGATTGTGGTATAAAACCGGCTCGGATCCGATCCACGAAAAGAGAATCCTATGAGCCGACTCAATATCCCTGAAAATCATAGTATTTATTTCTTAGCTTGCTAGTATTTCAAACTTTCTGACGAATCATCACCTTCATAAAGAGCCGAATAAACTACAAACCTTCTAAAAAAGAAAAACCATGGCTTCCAGATACCCCGCACCCGACGAACGGCGTTCTAGACGCTCCCCAAATCTGGACCATGATGATTATGACGAAGACCAGGAAGGCTATTGGCGTCAGGAACATGAGTATGGACTATCTGAACACTCGAGTAAGCCAGTTTGCATAGGTATTTGGTCGCGATGGCCACGTTGACAAGCATACGATCTAGGCCAAGATATTGACCCCGAACTCGAATACCGGTCACCAAGCACTGGACCTACTATCCTGCCACCGGGCACATCGGTTTCCGGTTATAGCCGTTATGGTCAAACGGCTCGCCCAAGTTATGCGAGCTCCGCCCAGCTACCATACGACCCACCATCGAGCGGCGGAGAACAGTATGATTACAGCATCTACGAGTACGAGTCAGGTCTGAATGCTGCTAGTTCATATCAAAATGACTATGGCGTCGAGGAACCGCGCAGTCCAGAGAAGTATAGTTGACCAAAATCCCCAATACTAACACATGCATTGCTGACGTGGCTAAGTCCGGAGAGGCCACGTCCAGAGAAAAAATACGTTTGTGCTATTGCGGGCTGCAATCGAAGCCAACCAGGTGAGAAACCCCCGCTGACCGTATCGGCCATGGATTTGTTGCTAACGGCGTACCTGAAGGCAACGGGTTTACGACCCTTAACGATCTTGAACGCCATGGCCGATCAAAGCATAACGATGATGGCCAGTATATAGAATGTCGACATAACCACTGCCCTGATAAGGGAAAGAGGTTTCCGCGTCGTGATAACTTCATAGACCATTATTGGCGGGTTCATGGACAGGGTCATTCAAAAGAGGAGATAAAACCCTATGCCTTGGAGAGGGCCAAAAAGTGGATGGTTGTAAAAGAGGGGAACAATTGGTCCGGTTCCTAATCCGACCAGCATCCAGTACGGCCTCGTATCCCCAACCCAATGTCGGTATATCTCCGATTCCAAACTTTCTTTTCTCGAGTAATGGTCCGGTGCCCATGCATGGTGGATCTCAGGCGGCCCGGTGCTAGCCCGTTTGTGTTGTGTATCAGCGATTTTTATACCCGGATAGAGCGTTTAATGCATATGTATCCTTGCCGAATTTGCCTCTGGAGATTGAATTCCTGCGTCAATAATCGTGTGATACTGGTTATAAATATTCAGTGGGTCCCCTAAGGCCAGCTCCTCCACCGACTCCAACTATACGATGTGAACAGGTGATAGTTGGCCCGACTTGCAATTAAGCAAGGACTGAAACATTCGATGCCAGGGTTATTTATTGGGGTCAGGCGACGTAGCCGCTGGAGAATTTAAGAATTTTGGTTTGTAGGACTGCCCTCGCATATGCCTTACACTCCTCAACCTAACCCACCACCCCATCACCAACTCCGCGAGCTCAAACGACAGCCAGGCACGACCGCACGTCGTATCGTAAGCCAGATGACATCCGCATGCGCGAACGATTAGATCGGAGCAATCTATCCGACGAAAGCCCTGGTTTGCCGTCGAGGCGGGGGAGTGGATCCGGCTAGCTGTGGTTGAACGATCGGAGGTAGCTGCGCTGCTTATCCAGAGGCAATATCCCCAACCAGATGTCGCCCGAAAACCCCTCCAAAGTGGATTATTAAGTCCAAGACATGACAAAGTTCGTCTCCGACGTGGACGGCAGTGTCCAGAAGGCCAGTACCCGATTCGAGTGGGCCGATGCTATCCTTGTTCCAGGGTCCTTGGTGGAATTTATGTTTTATGAGGGTTCGTCACTGATCAGAATTTTATCTCTACAGTATGAATATCCGGCCAGTCAGTAAATACTTATAAAGACCAGTGCGATCAATATCTCCCCCTGTTTGCGTTGTGTCAGAGGCCCGAGATGGCAACGTCCAGGATGAGGTTCCTTCCCTCGAGAACAGAGCGCTCGCTGAATCGCTCCAAAAGAGCCCGTTGTTAGGGAGTTCCCGCAATCTCCCATATTAAGGGGGGAATGGAGACAAACCCCGAATACGCCAGGAAGAATGCATTCTGTGCGGACCGATATGCCATATCTCCACCACCTTGGAAGTCGCTTGCCACAAGACGGTGCCACGAGCATACGGGGCTGCTTCAACTCACATTAGATCGACGTGTCCTTCTGGCGATTGATCGTATCTGTTTGGTTATCTAAGCGGTATCCGCGGCTTTGCCTAATAAGGCATTATCGAAATTTGCTGTTGAACGCGGTTCCAAAGTGCTCGCATTGCTCAGCTTGCAGAGGGGAGGCCGTCTTATATAGTGTGAGAAAGGTCCGCAGCATCCAAAAGGGTTGGCACCCCCGCTTTAAAAGGGATTTGAATTTCGTTTAGCCAGGTCCCAGCTCGCTAGTCCAAGCCGTTCTAATTGGCTGCCTGCAGGCAATTTGAATGTGATACAGCCGCATCGTTGAACAACGGCTGCCAGGTTCAGGAGGAAGAACAGGGTGCGGAGCTAGGTAGAAAATGCGGGTGCATTGCGGTCAGTGCAGATACCGCCTGCCATATGCAACAGTGGTTTGCAAGTCGCATCAAGACATGCATGCTCAGTCTCAACCCCGGCCGACTGGCGTTTTTAGCCCAGAGTCCTAGTGGAGACCTCCTGCCGTGGGCCGGGCCTGTTGGATTTTGTCCTCCCCAAGAAATGCAACGGCAACTGCTACCCCCAACTATTATGTGGGGAATCCGTTACAGCAAACCAAACCGAGATCACAACGAAAATGATGCGGTTGCTGATGAGCCTGGCGTTTTGGCTTGGTTCATTTGATCTAACTCGATTAGATCCGAAAATCCCCTAGCCGATACATGAAGACTGAACGACCGGCGCTAGCGTTCCCTTTGAGTTCAGTTGGAAATTGTGTCATACTGGTTCAACGGTTAGGCAAATTGGGCTAACTTTGCAGAAGTACCTTCCTCACAGCCACGTACTTTTTGATCGGTTTGACTTGCAGCTTTAGAATGTGCTTGGTTGGCAGAGATCGGTCGACAAAGTAATGACACTGTACATTCCTGAAGCTGCACAACGACACGTCGACTGCCTTGCATAGCAGTGGTAAATGACGAAGATGCCGCTGATAGCCGTGAATACTCCTGCAGAGCGGTTCCTTGGAATTAGGTTTGCGGCCCATTAGCCAATTGAAGCCTTACAATTTTCAACACGATAGATGCGTCTGTCCCAATCAAGTTCCGTAACTTCCACACAAAGTGCCAGTATGTACCTGTATACAATTGAAAACTGTTGCTGTACCTGTCAAGACTACCAGATTATAACTGCTTATTAGGCTATCTTCTATCATGTTGTCAAAACGAAACACCTAGGGCAAGCCTTACTTACGAGCGGGGCGATCGTGGGTACTTAGAGCTGACCCTGGAAAGACAATGGCGCTAGAAGTCATAAAGGACATTTCGGCAGGCTAATACACCTCTGCGACCTTCATCTGCGATCGGTAGCTAGCATTCACCAACTTTACGTCAAATTCTTATCCCAACTCGACTTACTAGCGACACATTTCAGGATGAAGCACTTACTTGATGGCTTGGGTTTTCGTCTAGTTCCAGCAACCGATTAACCAACCGAGAGAGTACTCGGCCAAGACTCGTTCTTCTTTGTTCAGTATTTCCACAGTGTCATTACCGAGATGTTTTGTTTAGGGCGAAGAGACTCCCAGTCTGCGAATTTCCATCGTTCCCAGAAGCATATCCTACCTTCCTGTCGACTGGGTTTCAGGCTGGGATCTTTTGACCTTCCTTATGCCTAGATTACCTAGAAGCGACTCTTTAGCATATGCCCTGCGCTATCAGCGCTTGATTGGGGCCTGTCGTCATTCTCCTTTGAGGTCAGGCCCTCCTATTGCCTCACGAATTGCGAATCCCAATCGTTCATCGCCCAGAGACGGGCACTCACCTTTAGGCTCCTTCCTTCCCTGTATATAAGTGGTTGAAGTGGTGCGGGGTATTGTTCGAGTCCTGCAGATGGAGTTGTCGAAAGTAGAGTCCGAAACGCGCGCTCACCGACCGATACACATACAACCGACGGTGCAGGTCACGGGACCACGATTGTGTAATCATCAACATCACTACGGATCGCTTTCTGGCCCCTACACAAAACTTCGTTCCATCATATGCTACCTCTTACGACGAGGCCACAGTTGACTTCAGAACAGCTACGCAGACTTACCTTCCAGCTAGATCATGACTTTCTCCCCCTTGCTAATCCCAGCTGGAGTCAGGTCTTGCTTCCGAGTTCTCGAAATTGAAACGTCGAGACTAAGAGAGCTGATAGTAGAATATATATCTAACAAGCAAGGCATTCGGAAACTCAAGCACACATATCAAACGCGTCACAGCCTTTCAACCCCCTTTCACCTCTCAGCCATAAAATTTCCCGCCGAGCAGCCCGAAACGTGATATTTTGCGGAGCCCAAGGCCAACTCTGAGATATGACGCCACTAACGCCGGTACTGAAGCGACACCATTCGACCGGCGGGACTCACCACACACTTCCAGCCAGAAACTCGGCCAAGTGCCGCCCTCTGCAAAACGATTGGCCAATCTGACATACGGATCCCATGTCTCCTTCGTACTTTACACATGTTGACGCACTTGGTGGAAACCAAAAAGTGGCGCTGATATCTGCTTAAGTCCAGGGACACATCCCAAACTGTCCCGTGTTTGAGGCAGCAAAGCGACTGCCACTCTGAAGGGAAAATGGCCTGATTGGCAGACTCGGCTAGTTGGCGGACCCGTTTTCTACAACTCTCATCGAAGGCTCATTTCGGGGCTGCCTTTATTCTGTATAGTCTCATTCTGCAGATCCCGAATCCCAAGCTAGTCCCCTCAATTGGGTCTGTGGTCCCAAATAACCATGGGGGCAGAACCAGCAACCCCTTGCTAACCAGTGGCTCTCGTACAGCACGAGAGCTGACATAAGACACCTCTCAATTTCAAGCCCGTGCGTAGGCAAACAAAAATTATGTCTCGTTTAATGAACGATACTTGTGGAACAGCTGCTAACTCGTTTGGAATAACTGTGTTTAACCCGAATTCTCTCCTAAGACTGTCACGTTGAAGCGTTAAACAAGTCGAAAGCTTAGTGCAAGACATGTATACAAGACACACCCCACGCTGACTTCAGTGCCTTTCGGAATCTTGGCAGCGCACTAATAGCCACTCAAATGCAAAGCTATCCTCAATATATTCTAAAAACCCGTGCTATATGCGGCCCTAATGCAGGTTAAAACCTCATATACGTACAAGCGCATCATCGTAGACGCAGGCGA
Source organism: Drechslerella coelobrocha (assembly GCA_036971555.1). NCBI lineage: Eukaryota > Fungi > Ascomycota > Orbiliomycetes > Orbiliales > Orbiliaceae > Drechslerella > Drechslerella coelobrocha. The sequence goes on along the minus strand of JAJTUH010000012.1, from coordinate 310,968 downwards.
CATCACGCGGGACGATGCTGATTGGGTTGGGAACAATTAGAGTGCCTGCGCAAGTATTTTGTATGAATACTTTCCTGCTGAACATAAGTAGTACGTAACCAGCCGCCACATCCGGCTTGTTCGATATATGCGCGATTCGTTATAACTTTTATCCAATGGCGTCCCGAGCTACCTTCTTCAACTTTAAACTACTTTTCTTACTTGCTATCGGCTCAAGGTATATCACCGTTCACGATAGTTCATATTATCCACAACTCCTTATTATACTCCTTCTCCCATATTTGATAAGGTCGAATTTCGCCTAATAATAATAATTAAATTTCGATCTGCGTACCTCCCACCATTCACAAAAGCATTTTCACGTACCAAGCTCACAACACGTACACATGCATATGGGTACACGCGTTCACTGAACATACCCTCGCACATTGTCATCTAATTTTTCGTCATATCCATCCCAAAATTTCTGCCTTGGAATTCCATCATTGATCATTGCCGCCGACACACGTGGTGCGCGTCCGGTAGACATCCCAAGCCTCACAATTGTCCCGCGTGTCGGTGCAGGGGGAGGCATTCGGGGCTCCACGGTAGGCACTACGGCTGCTGCGACGGCTGCCGGCGCCCCAGCAACTTCCTGTTCAACTTCGTCCGTAAATCGAACCTTAGGTTTCTTTGGTCTCTTTTCACCGTCGTGCTTCTTGAGTGTTGGTTTTTCTGGCCGCGCTCGAGGCTGTTGCGACTGTTGATTGGCTTGGAGGTGCTGCTCCTTGGTCCATTTTGTGCCAATTGAGGCGATCTTTCGTGTTGGCTGGGCTTCGCGCTGTCCGAGTTTGCTCAGTCTCGAAACTAGCAGTTTAAATTCTGACGGATCGGGTTGAACGCCAGGTCGGGTTTGCTGTTCGAGTTTACTGGCACTTGCGGAATTGGCAGAGCTTGCTGGACCATCACAACCAGCTTGGGTGGTTGCTTGAGCAATGCCAGTAGGACCAATTTGAACCGTGCTCGCTTCGCCATTAGGAGAAACAGATGGAAGACAGTGTGTCGCCCCATTGCCACCGCCACCACCATCGCTAGCCGAGAACTGACTATCAATCAACATGGTGCTAAAGGCATCGCTCAGCCGTTGTATTCGTTGTTTCATGTATCGCGCTTTCTCGAGTTTCACTGATAGCTTCTTTCTTCTACTCGACTTCTCCTGCTTCTTCTTAGCAAGTATACCAGCTTGCCTCTTTCGCCGATGTCCCACTACCTGGGCCTTGTCTTCATCCACTTCGACAATTTTCCTCTTCAGTGTTAGATCACCAGTCCTTGCCACCCACCCGATTGGTCTATGTTTCTCCTGCCAAGCCACATCCCTCGTTCCCTCCTTCGTGTTTTGTTCGTCTCGCCGCTCCCACGCCTCGCGATATTTCTCTTCCCACTCACTGAGGTCGAAAGCAAAATCCATTCTGTTCAACATTTCATCGGGCTTATAGTATTCACTGCGCAGATCCTGCAACTTGTACTCAAAGTATTCCTTTTGGGCTCTTGTAGGCGCCCACTCGAACCTCTCTATTGTACCGCAATCGGGAAACGGACTACCAGTCTTTTTCATCAGACTCGGCAACTCGTCGTACTCGCCAGGGGCGTATCTACATGCAGGATCGACCTCTTCCCTAGTGTTCTTATGTCGCTTACGTGGGTTCTTCTCGAGCTGGCGACGTTGCTTATGCTGCATTTCTGCGATCTTGCGGCGTTCAACATGGTAGCGTGCATTCCGGATGCTTCGCATAACTTCAGTCACACCCTGGGGAAGGATTTTGCCAGCGGTGAAGTCCTTGGCCAGATCTGCGTAGAGTTCGTCCATCTTTTTGAGGATGGGGTGGTTAACGCCTGACGTGATTGGGTCACAACCAGAGAAGCTAGACGATTCAGATGATTCAGAATCGCTATCGCATGGTTCGATTCTAGTGTCGTTTTCATCAAGTTCAATCACTCGTGGCCCTTTGCCGTGGTTCATGCGTCTGCGTTGTCTAACGGCGACAGCTCTGAGTTCTCTCTTCTTTTCCTCATGTGCGGTTAGTGGCATGTTTCGGCCACTATAGGCTCGGGCGTACTCAAGCTCGGCCTCCTTGGTGTCCTGGTAATCCTTCTGTAAAATGTTCACTCCAACGAATTTCCAAACCTCGATGCGCTCCAATTCGGTTTTGGCCCAAGCCAGCTGACGTTCAAAGCAATTTTGACAGGTCGTACAATCCCATTTATCCTTGGGCATGATGACGCCGTGGTCCTTGATAAAGTTACTCCCTACAAGCCAGCGGGTTAGCTACCAGCTGCCCATATGTATTTTTTTGTTCACCCAAGACGCTTTTGCGCCAGATGAAGAAAATGCAACAGCAAGATTGTGTTGTAGACGAGCAGGAACTTACGCTTCATCTTAAAGCAGGACGAACACCACACCTCCTCACAGTACTTGCACATTCCTCCCATGCAACTCAGGCAGCACTTGTGGCCCTTTGGCTGCCATCCGTCCTCCTTACAAGTAAACATATCCTTTGCTGCGCACTTCTTGCAAGCCACCTGTGTGCAGACACTGCATCTCGCCCATTCTGAATCATCGATATTCTCTCCGACGCACTCAAGACAAACATATTTTCTGCACTTGAAACAGGCCGACCTCGCGGCAACGTAGCACGGCTGGCAGGTAGCACCATGGATGTTGCACGGTCTGGCAAGCAGGTCAGGGGTAGGCTGGACTGTTGCCCAAGGGTTCAGCGTGGGGTAATATGACTGCTTCTCAACGCAGCTAGGGCAGTAAAACCTATTTCAGAAGGGAGTATAGGGATCAGTATTGACGAAGAAGTGTACAAACTGTTCATCGAGTGGTGAAAGACTTACTCTCCGCAATCTCCGCACGTGAAAAATGGGATGCACACATCGCAAATCTCTCCCACCGTCAGTCGTCCTGGATTCTGAACCTTCTTCCCGTCCTCTTCTTCGAAAGTGTAGTCTTCATACTCCCACAGGCCGCAATTCGCGCAAACTTTCCCGCCAGACTCTCGCCTCCGGCCCATGCCAACTGCAGAATGAATATGACGGCCTTCACCACTCAAACCCGTGATGTTTGCGCACACATCTCCAGTGGCTTCAGGGTCGTAGTAGTCCGGTCCTGGCTGATACCCTTGCAAACCAAGGAAATGCGGTTTGAATTTAGGTGTGATGTTCTCTTGTCTAATGAGCGGTATCTTCCTACTCTCTACCCGGTGCGGAATATACATTCCTTGCTTGCTCGGGATGAGAGACGAAAGAGCGACGGGTACACGCGGGACAACACCATCCACAATGTTGTGATAATCCCGTTGGCGGATATGACGGCCAGCGAAGGCACCGTAAGCATGTCCAACGCCTGTGGTACGCCCCGTACGTAAATTTATTCTGGCCACAGGAGTGAAATTCTTGATAGACTGGCTGGCACAGCGAGTGGTCATCGCGCAAAGGCGCCAGTCGAGTTTGATGTTGGCCCATTCGCAGATTGATACTAGCATCAAGCTTTCGTGTATGCTAGCGAGGAAACCGCCAAATGGCCCAGCAATTGACTTGCCGGTGCGTGCATCCGGTAGGGTTAACGGTGGTGGGAAGATTTCAAAAACAGTAAGAGAGAGCCAACCGGCATGGTTAAGTTCGTCCAGGCGATCTTCTAGCTCCCCGATGGTTCTTGAATTCGGATATTCGAGGATTAATGGTAATGAGTACCGCTTGTGATGGCTGATAGAGAGACGAGCTGGGAAGAGCAACGCTAGTATTTGAATGTTAAGGATGTTATCTGCCTTCTGGGTGACCTTGTTCTTAGAGCCATAGCCTGGAAGATTTGGGAAGGGACCTTCGGTAGGAGCTTCTCCACAACCGTAGACTCTAAGTGTTTTTAGATTCCTGGGGACAATGTGATCCGCTGGAGGCATGAGCAAGAAGATGGCGATATCTGAATGTTGCACATTTCGGCAGAAACGCAGAGAGAGATGTTCCAAAGTCTGGAAGAGATAACTTATAAGTCCTGCGCTAGTGCGGTAGACGTCATTGCATTTGGGCATGGCCACAGACCCAAAGAGGCCACGACCAGTAACAGCAGTACCATCCAAAATGAGCGTAGAGATGAATTGTTTCCTCTGATAGATTTGCTGCCAATAATCGTTGTCGAAGGACGGAGCAAACCAGTAAGGTAATTGTAGGAGTTTACCAATGACAAACTCCTCGAAGGCGAAATCGGTGAAGCGTTCAAAGTATTTATCTCGAGGCCACTCGCCAGTCTCAATCATTTTGCGTCTGCATTTCTCTTGTTTAATATCATGAAACGCTGCGTTAACAGTGGGGTAGTATGATGGATAATTGTTGCGCGTGAGAACAAGTCGCTTGAATCGCCACCAGTGAAACTTCAAGAGCGCGAAACGGATGCTGCGAGTGACGTTCAAAAGATTAAAGCAGGTTTGTGTGTCGTCAAGGAGGTTGAGAATCATAGTAGCCAAGTAATCATTAGCAAAAACTCTCGACATGGCGGAGACATCCCAGTTGATTTCATCTTCGGCTTTTGAGGTTGACATTCTTGTGATTAACGATGAGAAATGGTGAAGAGGAGATTGTATAATAGGGAAGAAGTAGGTTTGAAGAAAAAGATGAAAACCTGAGAGATATAAAGTTGAAGATAAGTCGAAGTCGTCCTGCAGTATTAGAAGACGGTAGCTGTGGTAGCTGTGGCGGAGTTTTGAATTTCCTAATACGGAAAGCCAGTCTCGAAATTACAACATAAACAACGCATCAACACACTCATTTTCTACGTTATTCAAGCCACAGCGTCTTCCTGTAACACCAACAACTACGAGTGGCTCTCTTCCATCTAATTTTGGGGTTAGATATACTGATGCCTGTGCTGGAATATTAATATCATATAATAACTAGTAATAACGGCTTTTTTAGCCTAGTAATAAATTAATTTAAGGCCAATATCTTCAACAAACAAAAAGGTATCCTTGCGTGTATCGAGCGAACATAGATGGACAACATGCAACATTAATATCATGAACGAACCTCTTCACCATGCCGTCCAACTTTCACTTTTAGATATTTCACAACTTCCTCCCCATCTGCTTTTATGCTCTTCTCCGCCACAATTTTATAACCCCCAATCCGCGGCCACACTTTCGTCCAAAGCAGCCAATACACCACTCCCATGAATATGACTGCGATCCCGACAAGCGGGAAGACATAGTATGGGTAACCGTCTGCGTCCACAGGCCCATCGGGCGGCACGAACGGTACGATCATCAAGAACACATTGACGAGTAGATAAAAGACCGAGATGGGGAGGAAGGTGTGCCATGGCGAACTCCAGTTTTCTGACTTGCGGAATTGGAGGTATATCAGCCCGCCAACGACGAAAGCGCCGGTCCAAGCACCTGGATAAGTTCCCCTATTAAAGCTTAGTGGTTAGCTGGTATCCTGTATAATAGTCAGAATCGGGAGGTAAACATACAAGTCCACGATAAAGTTGTAGGCCGGCCCCGCTGGAGGAGCAATCAGCACAATCACCGTCATAACCCAGTGTAGAAGCAATGATGCTGCTGGTGCGTTAAACGGTTTGTTGCTCGCCCAGAAACTGCTGAAAGGAAGGAGGCCTTCTTTTGCCAGTTCCTGATTCACTCGTGCCTGTGCAAAGCTTACTGCTAGCACATTTCCCAGATTACTGAATGCCACGAACGCCGGCAACGCGCGTGCACCAGCACTATCTCCAAATATATTCTTGAAAAATATACCTGCCACGATGACTTCGGACTTTGCCAGTTCCGCCTTCGGTATCGCAGCAAAGTAGGCTACATTTGCCAGGACATAAAGTACGGTAACGGCACCGACTGATACGGGTGCTGCAATACTCAGTGTTCGCTTGGGGTTCTTCACCTCCCCTAGCACATAGTTCGCGTTCTCCCAGCCCTTGTAGCTATAGATGATCCGCAACAATGCAGTAGCATACGCGTATGCACCGCCGCCACCGTATCCGTCGCCTACTTCTATTTTGAATGCATTCTCAAAGTTCTTCGGGTCTGGAATGCGACGGTGACCAGCTAACGCTGCAAACCCAGCGCAGATGATGAACAGTAATATGAACACCTTGAACGTGCCGAGGACGTTAAACAGACGTATTCCCCACTTCGGAAGGATACCGTGCAGGAGAACAGCGAAAGTACAGCAGGCGATTGCGATACCTCGTGCCTGCCAACCGTCGGCGATGTCGTGGCCTGAGGCGAAGAGAACGTAGCGACCGAAAGCGAGACAGTTACCAGCTGAAAACCCTAGCAGAACCATCTGCGAAAGGAAAATAGATGTGGCAAGGTATTTCGGGCGGCGATAGACACGCTCTAGGTAGTTCTTTTCACCGCCAGAACGGGGAATAGCTAATCCGAATTCAAGGAAGACAGAGAGGCCGCAGAAGGTCAACACGCCACCTGGTATAATTCAATGGATACGACAAATTACATTAGCGGACCGTGGGTTTACATCTCGAGGCTGAGAGGAAGTGAAGGATACTGCATACCAATGACCCAGAGCATCAGCGAAATACCAACTGAGCCTGTTGCTGCAAAAATTCCGGATGGTGTTGAGAATACTGTTTCGGACGTATCCATCGGTTAGAGTTACGTAATTTTCTTGATGGTGCGTTGCGGAAGCGGCAGCGCGTTGCAGAGGCATCGTCTCGCCAATCCATTCCACGGCACCACCTCAACCCCAGGTTAAGATATCCGACTCACTGCCTGTCCCGATCATTTTGTTCACGATCAGGAATCCAGCACCTGTTATTCCGATCTTGCGCGAATCGTCAATATTGTATGTCTGCTCCGCCCGCAGCTCCGAGTCCGGACCGTCGTACACAGGAACAGGCTCGATACCAGCATCGTCGCCCTTCTTGTCGAGGGATACAGCAACAAATGTGCCGCCGCTCCCATCACTGTCGCCGAGAGTCTCCTTGGGCATGGTGTTTAGAGTAGTAGACTCAGCTGTCGATGACGTCGAGCCGTATTGGAATAGTCTATGTGTGGTTGGAGGAGGAGTGGTATCGCTACTCGACCCGGTGTTCTTTGGGAGCAGAGCTTCTTTTGAACTACCCGCGGTACTGCTGGCAGGCATCTTGCAGCTTCCTATAAGCGGAGGAGTCGCTCGTTTAAGAATGTGAACGTCGGTACAAGAATGCGAGAAGGTATATCAAGGTGCCGATGCCTGTATGCCTGCCCGTCGTGCAGCTGGTGATGCCTATGAGCTCGGTGCATATAGATCTCTCGGCGACGGGCAGGGGCGATGCCTAGGAGATGCTATAACTGCGATCCAACAATAAGACACAACAGTTACATCCTAATAACACTATAACCATTTTTTATATATGCCGGGAGGGGATCATTTAAAACTCTGTGCAGAGTTTGCAAGCTCGTCATCGCAGGCACCATCGCGTGACACAAGATAGAAACGCTCACCAGTCCTGATAGTGACACGGCGGGCAGCGTCCCCGAGACTAGCGGTACTACCGAAAATAAAGTCATCCGTCCACAATACAGATGTACGATTATGCTGGTTCAATTTTATATGCCCTACCCGACTAATATTAATAACTTGCTAGTGCATAACAAAATAAAAAGAAAGAGACGAGAACACAACATGGTAGGGAATGCTTGCTTGTCTCGGAGCTTGACTTCTACCAATCACCAATACGGGCAGGTGCCATCTTCGTATTATGACAGCTCGGAACCGACACACGGCAGCTGCTACCCCCAACTTACAAAACAACGGCGCCAAGAATACAAGCGACCTACGGCAGGACTTTAGGCAAGCTGCAGGCGGATGTCGCGATTATGTCTCTGGTTTGTGCTCAGTGCGCCAGAATTTCCAACAACCCGAAACATCAAGCTCAGCATTATGATTGCTGAATCGGCCAGGTACGTTATTCACACGCGAAATGAAGCCTTCATATAGGCTTCCCCAACACTAATAAGTTCCGTTTCGCAATTCAAGTGTACTTAGAGACCAATACATTACCAGTGGCGCTGTTATGATACTATGAATATACAGTATTAGCTAGGAACCTGGGACAGGCGCACAACATAGGCGATTCCTGTCATGGTCATGGGTTGCATCAGGCACCCGTTTCCCCTCACGCCGAGACCGCGGTACGTCTATCTCGCATGCACCATGGATCCAACTCGTATACTGACAGCTGACCTTGCCTATTCCATTTAGCTATCAAACCTATTGTGTGCTTTTAGTGTTTTTTCGATCACCTCGTGTGGCTCAGCAGAGGCTTGTGTGGCTACAACTCACGCTGCCCAACATGCTAATAGAACACATGAAAGACGTATTTTGAGCAGCATCGAGCTGTTATCTCGTCGCATGGAGAAGCCAATCCATGCAGGTTGACGGCCATCGCGGCCCTTAGCTATGCATCGTTGGATCTCTATATCTTGTTGCGGCTACTGTCAACCGTTAAAACAATGTTCTACCAAACCGCCCAAAAGATCGCATTTTTATCATGCTGCAGTCTGCTGCTCCTAACGTCGCCGGCACTCTGCGAACACCGCGGATACTTCGTCTTGAGGATCATTCCGTCGACTCGGGATGATAGCCCATTTAACAAGTCGCCAAAAGACCGGTATATTGGTATGCTTTTGTCATAGACAGTCTGGGTATAATACAACAGGTCGACAGCTAACCATAAATGCAGTCACCGTCCCACCCGAGCCCCTCCAGCCAATCTCAATACAGCTACGACCGAAAATTTCACCCTGTCCATCAAAGCCGGGGGCTCTTTACGACCCCTCATCTATTTGGTTTGCCGATTGGCGACTCCCCTTGACGTCACCACTCAATCCGGCATACACAGCCCGCGGCTCATCATTCTTCGCGGATGCGTGGGAAGCTATGAATGGTGTCACCACGCCAATGCTAAGATCTCTGAGATCGCGCACGCGAACTCTAGCCTGGGGTTATCTGACGGATCATGACGAGAGGTCAAAAAAACCACAGTTACGAGTTAGTGCAATGGTTGTACCAGATGAGATCAAGAGCGTGCGAGATAGCGAAGGGAAGGACGGAGATGTGAGCCAGATATCCATCGATGGTGTAGGTATCGCAGAGAGGTAGGGAATACTTGATCATTATATATAAGAGATCAAAGTAAACATGCTAAAACCGGAGATTTCAACACCTAACAGCGTGAAGTTTCTGCACGACCCTACCGATTTGGCGGCGGGTAGCTCAAACCTCCAGCCCAACTTAACACCACCGATCAGTGGATCATGGGTGGTTGGCGCCACCGCCGACTCCTTGGACCATGGTCAATCTCCATACTTCGGTATAGTGTACCACGCAGTTTTAAGTGAATGATATATGTACAGGTAACACTAACAATGGCGTATTGCTAGCTGCATGCAAAAGCACCACTGGCACCGACTGGCACCTTTTCAGGAACTCAGCTGATATACTGGATGTTGAAGATGAACTATTTGATACCTTGTACAAGGAATGCTATGGTATCCACATACTCGCTGAAAGGGTTCCTGATGATAGCATATGTTTCCGCTGGGACCTTGACAGCGAGAGAACCGAGCAAGGGCTTAAAGGTATCGGTATGTAAATTTAATTACCACCGCCCTTGTTGGTTGAGTCTAAGCACTAACTCATACGTCTAAAACCAAGCTGCGAAACGGCTATTCACTCTCTACCACAACTCTCTCAGCTCTGCTTATGCGCAAATCGTCACTCCGGAGATCGATGAAGTGTTAATGCCCCAGTTTTTCCAAATCTCCCCTTCCCAGTCGATGGGTAGAAAACAACGGAAACCAGTTGCAGAAGCTCCCCTGCGCGAAGTGTCTCAAAATAGTTTCATTTCCACAATCAATGTTATACCAGACGAAGGAAACAGCTTTGTGGAGGGCCTGAGAGACTTAATGGAGGGACGTGGTACTCCCATATTTGGATCCACAGACGGTAGCGGTTCGGGTGCTGAATACGATGCTAGGGGATCGGTGGAAGGAAGTCGGCGGTCGAGCATGATAGCGTCAGTGGATATGATGGTACCGGATGAAATTGTTATTCCGAAGACCACAGAAACAAAACCTCAGCAGCCACGACCGCAGAAGCCTACCCTGCCGATCATCCCCATTGATAAGCCCGCAGATAGCGGGAGAAATGTAAACATCCAAGACGTTCAGGTACCACGAGAGCTCTTGCAGCCGCAGCTTCAACAACCACCCACTTTAGTGCTCCCTGTTATCAATAGTGATAGGAATACTGTTGGCCAAAATCACGATGTTCGATCTCGTCGCGCAAAGCATCAATCGTTAGTGACAACAGAAACTCCCATAGATACACTGCAAAACCTGCAGCAGCAACCGCAACTACGCGCTCCAGCTATTCGCTCCGGTGACACTCCTATCATCCCGACGTTGAAAGGTACTACGACTACGACCGGCAATCTACGCATTAAGAATCCTACAGTCTACCAGCCAATACCTGGAGCAAACGAACTGCTTAGAGCTCTGATACCTCTAGCACCTGTGAAGCAACCTGCAGGAACCCGTCCCGCTGGCTTAGGCCAAGCCTTGAATAGCGCAACCACTACCGCTCCGTTCTTCAAGCCGCAGAGTAACGCCATCATCACAAGTAATAACTATCGCAACGTTAACAACGAGAACAAAAACCTCCGCAGCAGCAGCAGCAGCATTCCACCGTCAAGACAGGTAGGAACCAGCATATCTCCAAACAATAGGAAGTATGTGGGAGACTTGACCCCCAGCAACGGTTCGAGGAGACCGCCGACTAGTAATACCCCTTCACGACCGATGAGTAGACAGACAACACCAAAGACAGGATATCCACCGATCCAGTACACTACAAAGCCGGCTTCGCCTGTTGGATCTCTGAGGGGCAGGAGCAGACAAGGCTCACCGCGTGCTAGTATGCAATCGAGGAGTTCGTCAATGCCTAAAACTATTACCACTACAAAAAAGACGACGACGACGACGACGACAGGACCTAAACCAGGGACGAATGCTAAGAAAGACAACAACCCGAACTTACCCAAATTTGCGAGTCAGATAGATATGTTGAATTGGATGCGCGAAAAGCAGGGGGAAGCTAAGATACCTGGGCTAGGGGCTCGAGGTAAAAGCGTAAAATCGACAACCATAGCACCAGGAAGAGCGAGTACGACTTCAAGTGGGAAAGGCTATCCAGAGATTTTGGGGGCGAAGGCTAAGATTGGTGGGGGTTAGACAACGTCGAGGGTGACTGACTGGTAGCTTCTCTCGCAGAAAACGTAGGCCAGATATATTTAGTTTTGTTGGGGGGGAGATGCAGCAAGGAAGTCTTTATCTACTCTTGATACAGGACTAAGCGGATATAAAGGATAGGACCAACTAGTATCCATGGCCATTTCCTGGTTCATAGGTAAGTAATTAAGTATTTGCCTAAAAGAGTTCATCTACGGCGTACCAAAACGGACAAAAGACTGCTTCCTGTTAGTTCTTGCAGATCTAGATAGGACAATACTAGGAGTTGTTCTTCATTCCGGCTTGACTAATTGCAATGCAAACCACTTTAAGTACTTCTTACTTAGGTAGATATTCCCAACAATAGTTCCTATCAGTAAAAAGGGCTAGTGTTGCCCGGCGCCACCTCGGTGTGGCGACATCTACAGAAGCTAGCTCCATGTTCCACATTCGCTCTATTCAGCCTAAGCTTTCTCCACATGCGCATTCCTCTACCAACATTCACTCATTCATTCATGCATTCCATCCAGCTGTACAGGTGGATACTCTCGTGTACTGGGCTTTTAGGATTTTTTAGTCTCCAGGGACCCAGAGCGGGACCCAGAACGGGACCGGCTGATGCTGCCACTAGTTCGAGCTAGCTTTCTCGGCCTGGCTCTCGGCCTGGTGCTGTTTCTCGGTCAAGCTCTCGGTCGAGCTTAGACCAACCTCTCGACTAAAGATTAATGACGGCGGCAATATCTGGGCGGCAGCTCTCGATCACTCGATTCGACTGAGCGTCGCGGTCGAACGACGGTATATCGACGCCCCGCTTTCAGTCTTTGGTAAGAAAGCCTTTTCCCACCTCCCGTCGGCATGAGCACTCACCATCGCTAGGAACCAGGACTTCAAAGACTATAAACTGCTTCACATCGGCTGGACGATATATCGTTGTTCCCCTAGCTACAGCTTTCGCTTCACCAAGACGCACGTGCATTCAACTGCTGTTCTGTCCGCATCGCTTTACCTCCGACGTCATCCGGCAGCCAGCCGGCAGCCCAAACAGTTTATTCGATAGTAGTATCCAGTTAGCACCATTTGTCCGCCTTTCTCCGAAAACGTAAACGTCGAGGCCTGACCACCTGGCTTCGATTGGTGTTGGCGCAAAAGTAAAATTTCCGTTTGCATCCTCTCTCCGACCGAAGGGAAAAAGCCTGTTTCCCTGCCTCGAGCTTGGTCTCGCGACATCATCGAAACACCCGGTCTAAGCTCATCTCCAACATCACCAGCACGCTGAACAGGAGGATAAAGAAGGGAGGCTGGGACTCTGCTGCTACAGATCCGATATCAATGCAATACAGCATCTTTTGATATTGCTCGTTACTGTCGGATCTGTAGGCAAAAGCCGGATCCATACACTCGTTCAAAGCCAATATTTTCTTGTCTGGGCTCTCCGAAATCCCGCCGCCGCCGGCAGAACCACTATCGATAGGTGAAACAGGAAAAGTCCCTCAGAGATTTCCATAACAAAAGCGCACTGTGATCGCAATTTCGATTCCATCAGACGGACGCCATGCCCTTCGTGCCGGAGTTAGTCTCGACGACCAGGTACTCGAACCGAGCAGCGGATGCATCCAGCATCGGCAGCAATAAATCCGAAAGCTCCCCTGTGGATTCCACCCATGTCTCGAAACCACGATTCCTCCCGGAGCCCATCGAGACCTCCAGGAGAAGCAACCGGCCCGTTCCAGGATCCCCAGATTCACGTCCGGATTCCACCTGCTCGTCGAATTCCAGCACTCCCAAAGCGACTCTGCTTGACAGCAACGCGGCCGATGCCATTGCGTTGTCTGCCTCCCAAAAGCTCTCTGTTTTCCTTCCCCAGCCAGTGGAATCCTCGAAGCGTTCGAACCGGACGCAGGCCGTGAAAATCAGTGATAGCAGTAGCAGGAAAGGCTGGGGGCGTGACAGTGATGATGACTATAACGCCGAAAAGGAAAGAACTTGGGACGGCGAGCCCCCTGCAGCTGCCACAATCTCGCTGAATAAGGCGCAGCAGCAGTATCGGATTCCGCCTGGGAAAAGCAAGTGGATCCCCGCCGACGACGAGTCCACCCGATGGGGACAGAACAATTACTATTACCGTCCGCGCCACCAGGCTGGCGCTGTTGATGTTACCGTTGCTGGTCGTGCAGATGGTAGGATTCAGTCACCTTTGCAGCGGTCAACCCACGAATGCCATCATGCCAATGTCAATACCACGGACTTGAGCGCCGCTATCGGTGACGAGCTTTCAGCGAATAGTCTCGATTCAAGGCAGAGTGTTCTGCCTGAAAAGGCAACTTTAATCTCATCCGTCAGTAATAACAGCGGTGACCCTGGTCATTTTAATCACTCTCCCAATGACTTTGCGGGCATTCTGAACAGCGCAGCGACATCAAATAATCGCGCACAAGATTCGCAAGTGGTTTGCTTTGGGAACGAGGCCGCTGATTCCAGGTCTTCCTCTCCCTCGTCTGTGAAAAGCAATGCTTCAGGGCCAAATTACCTCTTCTCATCTGAAAACGAATTACGTGTCGTGAACCACCACAATCCTCACTCTCCTTCGAGGGATCTCACAGTCGTCCCTGTCATCACAAGTTCTCAGTATTTTACTGAAGAACCGTCAGCGTTCACGCAGGCCGGCGCATCAACGCAGGCCGGAGTTAAACGATCAATCTCTCCAACCGTCGTCCTGACTAGAGACTTCGCATATGGGTCGTCGAACCCAACGCTCCTCAAATTCCCGAAGGCTGACGCTAGTGCATGCAGCCCCTGTCCATCTGCAGCTGTTGTTCCGAAGTCCCAAAACAGGTCTTCTGAGATAGCGCAACTCAACGTTTCAAATCCTCCTCATACAAATAACCAGCCTTCGCCCTTAGGAGTCACATCCTCGACTTTCAGTCCTTCTACAATCCTCGATAACCAACCGACTTACAAATCCCCCACCGCCATCGATCTGCGTGACCAAGTCCTTGCGGCTCAATCGCAGGTTATTAGAGATAGACAGGCTCTCTTGACACCAATAAACGCTCTCAAACCACACCAGCCACAACAACACTTGGACCAACAACACCATTACCAACTCCCTAGATCACAGCAACCATCGAGATTCCCAGTCCCGCCGCTCAACGGCTCGGATGAACCCAAGAGGAAGAAACCTCTATTACCGTTCAGCTTTATTCCTGCTGCATCCCGTCCCATGAACCCACCACCTCTGAGTAGTGGACATCTATCGCCTGGATTTATACCAACACCAACTCCTTTGCTCTACGAATCACCGATGCCGACGACGCTCTTCTACGAAAGCTCCAAGACCCATAACGGGGACTACTTTACCTCGAAGAAAGAGAAGCAGCCTAGCGCCATGTCGATAAGCTCGAACAGCTCGGCGCTCAGCCGCGACACAGCTCTCACAACACCAAGCACACGACCTTCGTCGCCAGGACCGACCAAGTATGGATACTCGTCGACGTCGACGTCATCGCTCGTGCAGATGATATGTCAAACGCCGCCACTAGAACACATGCTCGTTCCGGATCCCCCAAATATGTGCCCCAAGCGTCGCTGTGAGGTATCATCGGAATTTGTCGTCGCTGTGTTCAATTACCTCAGCTTGGGGCATGAAAGTATCGCGCGCAAGTTCGATCGGGAACTGAGCGAAGCAACAGGGTGGGGGCTCGAAAGGGTGGCTACGGACCGACTTGGGGCTCTCCGAGAGTACGTGGAAGATTATGTGGACCAGAAGCCGTGTTTTGGCAGCGGAATGGGCGGTTGGTGAGGAGGCGTCACGAGATTGACGACTTACAGGTGTATAAATATATAGTGATGGCTTGCACGGGCAATGCATCAATGCCTACAAAGGAAGAAGAGAAGTAGAAGAAGTTTCACATAATGCAGAAGGGTACAAACGGGTGGGTAGATTGCAACTGCGCAGCTAACTAGACATATTATTGTTTTCACTTTGTACGGCGTTTTTCTTTCTTTTGCAACTTCTTTCTCATTTGCATGGTCTTGTGCTTTTGCGTGACTGCTGCGGCTTAGCGGGGGGTGAACTATTACCTTGGTTTTAAATATCCATTTCTTTTTCTAAAGTGTTTCTGCCATTACCAGTATTTTGATATTAGCATCACATTATAATTAAATTGTTGTCGTATTCTGTTCCTGCAATTCAAAAATTCCTGCATCTCTCTTTTAAGATACAGCGAAGTTTGTCGTTCTCACTTTACGATACAGCGGAATACAATGAACAGCCCGCTTCTATACGAGCGGGGGAGATATAGATTTCTTAGAGCCAATGCCACTATCTTGGATATGCTTTTACAGAACAATATTACATTCGATAATAGATAATTGATAAGACTAGGAAGCACACCCCATGGACTCAGTTCAGAGCACTTGCCTGATTGGAAAGTAACAATGCTTACGTATACACGTCATCTCTTCGTTCCGGAGATTCTTCTCCATGTGATAGCGGGAAGAATTTTCTGGGGTATGGGGTAGTTCAAAACTCGTGAGGTTCTAAAGTAGCATGGGGATGAGGAGCTTAACATTCGTAATTTTGGGTCATCCTTGTGCCGCACTGGCTCGATCCGCTTGTTTGTAAGCTAACTAGCCCCGATGTCGCCCGTTCCGAGCTATCGTTATCGCGCTAGACGATGGGTACTAGTAACCCGATGGTCTGGTGGACGCTAATTCATCATCTCGCTAATTTGTTTTTGGAGTTTTGGAGTTTTGGAGCTCTTGTTTTTTTTTGGGGGGGTTTTCTTTTCTTTCTTTTCTTTTGCGCATGTGAGAAGAAAATTATATCCCTCATATATGGGGGGGTATATTAGACCCGCACGAATATAAACAGGAACGAGAACTTGAGCTACCATATGGCCATGTGAATCCTTCAATTCAGGGCTCGGCGACATTGCATTCTCGGGGCTAGGTCGGACTTCAATCGGCATGGTAGCGTAAGCTAAGGTGCATGTATGTATACAGCTGTATATATTGTGCGTGATATAGCTAGAGCCGTATTACAGCATAACGAAGTAACTAAGTATATGTCCAGAGACATATCTCGTATCGACTGGGCATTGGTATCATGATTTATATTTATAATTGCTGTATATAATCAGGACACGCATCGTATACACGTATACCGGTTGGTTGGCTGGCCGGTAGATGCGACGTTGTTGCATGTTGTCGTCTTCACGTTTTCACATGCCCATGTAGGTACGCAAGGGTGGACCGGAACCACTGTGCGGCTGTGAAGAGCGGATTTGATTGAATGACAGGGTAACACAGGCCTACATGCCGTCTATTCCAGAGTAACCTTAGACTAGTGCTGTCTTTTCGCGTCGACGTCGACGCCTAATCGAGGGCTCCACGTCACTTGTTAGTCGGTGGACCTCGTTAATTCGTTAAGTAAGTACATATATCTTATTCTCGTATTTAGGTTTAAGAAGTGGGCGGGTCTTGATATGGCTCCACGGCGACGATAATTTGCGGCAGAGGCCAATGCAACGCCGACACAAAGGTTTCGTAATGAAGTTTATGATTGAGACGTGGTGGAATTTCTCAGGCTAGATGAGATCAGCGAATAGTGGGCCTGGAATCGGCTCGCCATACCATCGATGCCCTCAGAAGTCAAAGGTTTACTGATTGAGGAAAATCCTACAATCGAATAGCATAGACCTGATCTGATAAGATGTAATGGCATATATTTTGGCTCCGTCCTGCATTCCCTAGAAACCTTAGTCAAGCTGACGTCTGATGATACGGATTGATAGTAATATCACAAACCGGTACTTTTAGAATTTACGCTTCTGAGAAATGCACAATGTGTCATACCTAACTATGATGGAAGTATAGCTATAGCACTGGTCACAATTCGCGGGATCATAGGGCGTCGCGTCATGTCGTTATGCAGACACATCCCTCACTTGAGTGCCTAGCCCTGAGGCTATGTACCTGGGTATATACGTATATCTAGATGTTCTCTAAAAAAAGATGACATTTGAGTCTATTCAGGATGGAATGATCGCAGGCTTCGTCGACAGCAAATATGCAAATTTGAACCAGGCAAGCGCACGCTGCATATACAGGCGCACATGTCATCCGTTGGGCTTTTCTTTTTTGAAGCGGATTCCGCCGTAGATAGCAGCTCAAGGGTACACGCAAACTTTACAAATCGTGACCGGTCCATTGCGTATCAGTCCCAGGTTATAGTAATGCGCAAATCCCGACCCTCGGTTATGGATTATAGGCTGTAAAAGAGAGAAGAGAAAAGAGAGACAGTGATCCTAGTCCGGATATTGGTGCACAGTCATGATGCAAGGCTATAACCGCAACCATAACCGCATCGCCAACCTTGAATGAGCGGAGCGCACGGTTCCACCATCCCTCAAGACTTCGAACATGTGTAGCAGCAGCTGGTGAATCTCAATCGATTGCCCTGTTCAGTCCCACAAAGTGTATGTTTGCAGCAGAGGCGACGCATATACTATTTTTAGGATCTCGAGCTCGGTGCAAGCGCAAGCTCAAGGCACGCCAAGCCTGCTGCGCTTTCGACAGTAACGTTAGAGTTGACATTTATTGGATGTATGACTGCAATGCAGTGTTCCTCGCGGATGGGATAACCTGGCTAGGTCCTTAACCCTAACCTGAGTGATACCACAATTGTTTCGGCCTCAGCGGTTGCCATGGCCATGGCCCATAATATTGTCTCGAGGCGGACAAAACGATTCGACGAGCGATCTGCAGGCTGAGCAGTGATCCTCAGATCGTCGGCCTGACATGCCGTTTTGGGAATGGCAGCCAATCACCGCAACGCATTTGGCCGACAGCAAAAATTTGCAACACCATGCACGCCTTGTTTCTGCAACTTTGTAGATAGATGCACTTGGTCCACAGCAATCATGGCCGTGACCATGTCGGTCAGCTGTTTCGGTTGGACGAGGCGGCTGCAGGTTAAAGCAGGGTGGAATGATGCAGCTCGATCGCAGTACCAAGATCTTAGCCAAAGATCTTGGGTTAGATCGTATACATATGTGCGAGGACTTGCACTTGTCGACTCAGAAGCTAGCGCGAGGCTCTAGCCTGGCGCCGCGCCTGTCACTTAGATCAACTTGTCCAATATTTTCTCTTTTGAATCCGGGAAAATCGAATCGATCCATATCCCTCCTAACGCCAGCCAAGCTCAAGAAAACCGGCAACACTGATCCATCAATCGATTATCTCGCGTCAGGTTCTAGCAACAGAGGTCGAACGAACCGAGAAATATTCGAAATGAATCGTCATTTGCATTCTTTCCCCACATCTCGCTTGGAGAGGGCCGTCCCTTCGACTGGACTGTAGTCCATAATTCACGTTACGCCGTTTGCGTACAACCGAGGAATGTAAGCATCCCTTGCGTCTTATCAGTATCTGCGTAGCACGGTATCGATATTGCCGATTACGTAGCGTAATACAGCCAGTTCGATGACAAATCAAGGCGGTTCAGGTCCCGAAATGCCTTCTCGAAAAATCTCCTGTCCGCGCCGCAACATCTAGCTGTATATGATTAACTGCGGTATTTGTTGAAGTGGCAAATATTGCGGGTATTAATATATGGTGTTATGGCTCGTCGCGTCCTCCTTGATGGAATTGGCACCTTCTCGATTGAAGGTTTCTCGCGGTGTAACTTTGAACTTCACAAAGTCGGCAGCCCGTAAAATTCTGAAGATATCATGTGCAAGTCAATCTCCCTCCAGCCTCCCCGCGAAAACACTAGGTTCAAGAAATATCGAGAGTTGTACCAGAGCCGGTCGCCGACACAGTCGACCTTTTTTCCTTTTTCCTTGTTCTTTTTTTTTTTAAAAAAAAGAATAAATAAAAATAAATTCTATGCTCTCCTGTCGTTTCGGTTGCGGATTTCGTTTGCAGAACAATGAATTGGTTTAGGGGCAGAACAGATTTTTTAATCTGAAGGCTACATTCGCAACGGCTCTCGGTTACCGGCCCTAAAGATTAAGTCCGGTAATACAGAGTTGTTGGTTGGTAGTGCAAAAGTTGAACAGAATGCAGCGATGCGTATGACATAGCAGCGTTCAGGCTTGAGGCCGCTCGCTGTTGATATTTAAAGGTCTCTAGATGCATATGGCGTTTGAGAGTTGGATTGCGTTCGAGAGCATCGACGCATCTCCAAATTCGAGAGCCGAATGAATCTATAACGCATTTGCTCTAGACATTTGTCAGCTAATTATTCCAAAAAAGCTTCTCACATCGACCCCGACTTGCATCGCCTTCAAGATGACTAGTTTGGAACCCAATCATTTGTAAGTTTTGCTACCTGGCCAGCGGTAGGCAAGAGTAGTCATCAGCAAATCATCGCGCGGTCTAGTGCTCACCTTTTCGCTTATATGAAGGGACATATACGTCCAGGGCATGGACACCAATGTCTACCACAGGTATTTTAACGGTAAATGGTCTGGCTGGGACAAGTTGGACGGAGTAAAGACCCGTTATGACCCCGTTGTCATCACTCGCCCCAAGAACAACAGCACCATCGATGTCTTTATCGTCGGCTTCGATCATTGTCTCTACCACAGATTCTGGAACAAAAAGGGCTGGAGCGGGTGGGATAAAATTGGGAAAGATTGCCTCGGCCCACCGGCAGTTGTCTCCCGCGACCAGGACAAGTATCTTGAGCTCGTCTACGTCGGCACCGACCATGGCCTTAAACACAAGCGCATGGAGGCCAGCCAACAATGGGTTCCAGCTGGCACTGACATTATGGATTGGGCGGGTAAGTATCTCTACAACCGCGGCTCCGCCTGCAGCTGGGCGGAGGGTCACGTCAGCTTCTTCAACATTGGTATGGATAGCAAGTGCTATGAGAAGCGCTGGGTGAGCGGTATCGAGGGATGGAATGATTTCGAGGTTCCAGGAACATGGACTTGTCCTCCAAGGGCGCTGTCAATGTACGAAAATAAAATCTTGGTTTTCGGTCTGAACGACGAGAGTAAGTTATTCTACTGCGGGTTGAATCCAGGACAAAACTCCGATCTCGTGTGGACTCTGCGGCTGTTCGATGATGGGATATTTTCGAAGGAAATACCAGAAGCCGTGTGCTTCGGAAAGGGTGAAGATAGAATCGACGTCTTTTGCGTCGGACTCGACAGTGCTGTCTACCAAAAGACTTGGAAGAAGTCCACTAGCTGGCTGCCCTTGAAAAAGATAGGAGGCTTCACCATCTACGCACCCAGAGTTGTTAGTTGGGGCGGCACAAGATACGATTTGCTGTCGATCGGTGGTGATTTTGCCTGTTGGCATCTATGGACGGATGATGGGGATAATTGGTCACCGTCCGGAGCAAAATGGGAATCTCTAGGTGGTACCATGGCGACTATGGCCGGTGGGAAAGTTTAGAATGTCCCCTTGGCCAAGTGCTTCAATGCTCAAACATTGGAATGTCTTAGCTCTTCACATGTATTCGTGTATCGAAGGAAAACATCCATCGGATTGGGAAAAGTATGTATCAGGGCTGAGCTGATATCGAGGAGATGCTATACGAGGAAACTGTCACATGCATAATCTACGTGAGGGGTTCGAGCTAGGACACAAGCACAAGTGTGACGTTTCCAAATAACGAAGCATCTACGGCCTCGATTAGTAAATTGGACTGGCTTCTAGGCCCATCTCGATATCTAGAGACTACGAAGCTTATGAATTCATCAAGATGCGTATTGTTGCACGCCTCGTTATCAGGGTTTGAACCCTCTGCATGTTCCGGGATAACCCAGCGAGCCAAATGTGCAGATGATTTTTGGGCGGCACAGGTCCGCCTTACTTTTTTTTGAAGATGATAGAGACGGGAAGTCGAGGGTGCCTAGTCTACTCGAAGAAATCACCGCACTTCGCCTAGTTGTAGTTGTCATTCGGAAGACATTCTCCGCTCGACGTGGGAGGCTTCCAAATTCAAAGAAACCGGGAGGTCGTCTGTCACGAGGGTGTGTCAACCGCGTCGAGCTGCTGCTTTCGCAGAAATGTCCACGTAGGATCCGAGTTAAAATCCTCGACCCAAAATGTTCACATATCAAGTTCTCGATTCGAACCTGACGGGAAGACGTTGTATCAAGTAGAAAAGCAGCTAGAGCGAGAGGAAACCCCCACGGCAGACGGATGGATGGCGATAAAAAAAGGATCCGAGTACGCAGCTGACCTTCCGACTGCACCGCCTTAATAATAGTAATACCGTTAACTTGGTCCACGCTCACCAGAATCTAGACCGGCTTGTTGTGTGCCGTTCCCGTGTCGGTTTTGTTGCAGTCCGAAAGGAAAAGATATTACTGAACGGAATTTATCAAGGCGGCGACGGGTCATTTCAATTTGAAACGTGAAGCGAACAGAGTAGCGAGGAGACGGCGATGCCAAGTTGAGCTGTCCACGCAGACGTGCATTTGAAGAATTTTGAGCATGCACGCATCCCACGAACCAAACACGTAAGCACGTTGCTAGGATTCTTATTCCTACACGGCGTCGAGGCGAGGGGCTTAAGACATAAATGTTTTTTTCTCCTCCTCCTCCTTTTATACTAGACACTTAGTGGGTCAAAGCGGCGAAGTTCTGTGGGCGGCGTTACATGCAAACTCATCTGTAGACCAATAAAATCGAAGAAAGGAGATATCTATTAGAAAGGGAATCCAGGATGACGCGGCTAGTGAAAAGGCATTCGTAGCCGGGTCGCGGAGGAACGTGACTGAAAATTGTTGCTGTGAAGAGCCAAGGTAATTTTTTCCCCGGACTGGCCGTGAGAGAATAATTAAAAAAGCCACAGCGCAGTCAACAGTTACTGTGGCGAAATTCAGGAGCCTGTGCCTCGGTGCTCGCGAACGTTCCATACATGAGTAGGCACCCACGGTTAAATTAGTCTGGTTGAGTCATCGAGACAACCTGTTTCCCGAACCTGAGATCCTGCCTCTGGAAATTGATACCGTCGCTCGACGCAGATATCGCGCGTATTCTGCCATTATATGAGCACTTGCCTTTGTGTTGTATGCGAAGTTGGCCTTCCTTCTTTGGGACCAGCGTCGGATTCCTTCAGCTGAGGCCCATCTGTTTTCCCATCTTAATTCTGTCAGCCTTCTGTTGTAATTTTGAAATTTTTCCTGGTCTGGTCAGCGCCAAATCAGACTATGGCCGTTTTGGAACCTCAAAAGGTACATGTACCTCTCAAGTCACTTTTTGAGTCGAAGGCCTGGCTGCCGATACGAGACAGCATGCATGGATAATTGACAGTGCAAGATTCAATCGCCCCGGAACGCCGGCCGTCGACGGAGAGCCTTGCAAGTGGTTGAACCAATGAGGCTGGCTTATCCGTCCAAGTTTTCACTGCACCATGAGCAAGATCTGCCCGCTTTCAAGGGCCTGACGCACGCCATCTGGCCATCCTCATGTTAATATCTTATGACCGCGTCGCCCCTCCCGTTGCATTTGACATTATTTTAGTATTATATAGTAAATGATATCATGATGAACATCAAAAGAAACCCACGCCGTTCCATGCTGAACCAACCAAAGCCAGTGATTGATGTGTCTTTATACAAAAATGTTTGTTTCTTTTTTCTTTTTCTTTTTTTTGGTTCCCCTGTTTTCTCTTTTTATTTGTCCCTTTGTGCGCATGTGTTTCGCGAAAATGCGGCCCTTGTAGCAAGGAATCGCTCTATAAGATGGACACGAACAAAATAAGGTAAACGAGCGTGTCAAAAACAAAAAGAAAAAAAAAACCCGGAATGAAGTAAAAAAAAAAACTAAAAGTACATACCCAGACAAATACAGTGACAAATTGAATCTAAAAATCCCTAGCAAGCCTCCCAAAAGATGACAATGATAATAAAAGATGATGCTAAAAACCCTGGTATAAATAAATGAAAAAAAAAAAAACACCATGCAAAATTTAAAACAGTTGAAATGAAACGAGACAAACTTGAAATTGCGTGTAAACAAATGAAAGAGTGGAGCTGTAATTGAGAGACTGCGTGATGCGGTATGCAACGGACTAATGCTGGCAACTTCAGAAACAATAAGTGATAGAATGAACGCCGAAACAGAATGCAATTGGACATAGGAAATTTTTATGGTGAAATGAAAGTTAGTTGATTAATATTGAGATCGAGCGACAGAGCAGCGGGAGCACCGTCGGTGGAGCCGATGCTCGTTATTTGCGCACTCCATATCGTTCCTGAGGTTCATCACATACACAAAATTCGGCTCATCACGTGCCAAATATTGGCATTCGCACTGTTTAATGAGCTTGTGATTAGTAGCCAACCAATGAACGTTCGTGAATTGTGAGACGACTTACACATATCCAGAAATCGGGAGTGACAGGTGGTGGACCGAGCGTATTCGTAGGGAAATGTTCGCCAGAAGGACCGAAAATGTCTTTAATCGGAGGCAATTGTCTTTGTTGGTCCATCACTTCAAGGTCGTTGTCTCTCAGGTTGCATTCTCTGTCATATCTTGCTCGAGCAATATCCAATGCTTTGGATGTCTCGGTGAGGTTACATTCGTTGTACTTGACCCATAATCTGATATCCTTCTGTTCCTTGTGGAAATGGTCAGCGACGTGATTGACCCGGATCTCTTTTCCCCGTCTTCCTGTCATCTCCGGTGGTATAGTAATGAGCTTCGCGCAGAATCCGCACCAAAAGTTGTCTTCGATATAATCCGTGCCGTTGTGATGCCGCTGTAGAAAGTCTCTTTTGATGTCCTCATTTATCGAACCGCCAGGTAGGGTCCAGCTCGAAACGACTGATGGGTGGTGGTCCTCTAGGTGCTTCTCGAATTCTAGCCGCCCAGAGAAATCTCCAAGGCAGCTATTGTCGCCAGATCCGCCAGGGCACTTGTAGAATTCGCTTTGATAGTGACGGTGCTCCTCATGTCGACGCCAGTCATCCTTGCTGCCAAATCGCTGAACCTCACCCCTTTCTTGCCAATGGAAAGTACAAAAAAACGGCCGACGATGCCTTTGCATATGCTTCCTATAATTAAAATTAGTCAGCACCGGTTGGCTATCCGCAAATTAAATGTTTTATGTGGGTGGGGACAATAGTACAGGCGACATCCAACCATGATGGTGTCCAACTATTGGAGTAGCTTGGGCAGGAAAATAAGATGGCTGCTTGTGTAAGAATGTGTGCTGACGACTTACTTCCATTCACTCTTCTTTGTAAATGTCTTACGGCACTTTTCATTGTTGCATATATAGGATTCTGCAATACTCTCAGTATCCGTCGCGACACTTTGTGAAGAGGGCCTGGCAATATCTTCAGCCTTGCTCGGGGGGGCAATCGGTTTGCTAATTTCCTGGACAGAAGTGTTGGCTCTAGGAAGGTGGGGTACCACAAATGAATTCTCGCCTCGAAAAATTGGGGGTTCGTTAGGCTGCTGCGCAGATGTTCCGAAGATTCCGGCCGGGCCGGAGTCTTGCGCATGTCGATTGGTCGGCGAAGTTGCTGCAATGCTGGTTGGAGTGAGAGGCGACAGGCTCGCCTTGCCATCAGGCATGTGAGACGGCGAAATGACGCTGAGAGAGGTTCTGGAGCTCACCGAAGGCGCCGGCGCAGAAAAAACCTCGGAGATTTTAGCATGAGCGCATTGGTATCCGCGTGAAAAGCCAGCAACAAAGCCTCGGAGCGCAAATTTAATGAGGCCAAGTCGCCGTTGAGTAGTAATGTTGGGGTACTTTCGCTTCAATTCATCCGAGGATAATTGCGCAACTTGATCCAGTTCGGTTGCCTCGATGCCTTCCAAGAAGTTTATAACCCAGGTTTCGTCAAGATCGTCTTCGGTCTGCGCCGGGCTCTCGTTCTCTGGTTGGTCGTACAAATCTTGAGGTATAGAAGAACTACGCGCTTCTGGTAAAGGCTCCTGTTCCGGGACATGCCCGAAGTCCTGAACTAAAAACTTAGGTGTTGACATTATTACATCTCGTGGTGATTCCAGGGGCGAATGAGGTCTGTTTGTCGGTTGAGGTCGTTCCAGTTGAGCAGCATATTCGATTGCCTTGCCTTTCGTCTTGTCTTCCGTGCTAGTTGTCATTACATCCTCCGGTTCCACATCATCCTCTCCCACGACAAGTTGAATTGGTGTTCTGACTTCAATCCTCTCAGGTTGGTGCTCTTCGACCATTTCATCTATCGTATGAGTGGCTAGATCATCCGAATGAGGGCTTGACTCGACCTCGGGACTCCTTGACGTGTTTTTGTCTGCTTGACTCGATGAAGCCTGTGGATTCTTGATTTTCTCCAAGTATTCCTTATCGTGCAGTTGAAGTATATGTTGCCTAAGGTTGTCTCTTCTGGAAAAGGCCCTCCTGGGATTTGACCGGGCGCATTCGGAAACCGGACAGACATAATTCGGGCTGTTGACCGCATGGACTGTATCTCTGTGTCTAGTCAGGTCTTTCTTTGTATGAAACTTCGAATTACACACCGAGCAGATATGCGAGCGCTCCCCGTGTATTTGTTTGTGCTTGCTCAGGCTGTTCTTTGAGGGAAATGGCTTCTTGCAAGCATGACAGAGATACTGCTTTCGGTTTGAAGATGAGCTGGATGCATGGACGTTGCTCTCTACTATCAAGAAATGCGTTTAGCTTGAAATAACCCTGAGAAGGCAAAGGCCATGCCGTGCTGCATCACTTGCAGCTATTGCATAATACGGATACGTACCGCTCTGGTTAAAAGTTATAGGCAGAATGGGATTTTTCTCATTCGGGTCATCGACTGATGAGATTAATGATTTGAAAGAAGGCAGCTGCCCGCTACTTTGCCGATTTAAAGCAGGTTGAAGCCCGGTCTCCTGCTGTTGCTGCCCCGTATCAAGCACGCCAGCTACCGGAGCGATACCTCCGTCGACACTCAGATTTCTTGCATGCGGAAGCACCGGAGCAGCAGCCGAGACTTGAATGGTGGCTACGACGACAGGCTGATTGGTTGCTGTCCATCCCCTCGTCGGGGGCTGTTCTGCTGCAGCAGCTCCTATTGTTCCTTGTGCGGGTAATGCGGTGGCTTCTTTGACTCTGGAACCGACCTGTGGATTATTGGGGTCCATCCATAACAAAATTCAGACCGCAAACTATATTCGATTTGCGGCCCACAGGTCTTTGTTGAAGCAGTCTTACTCTGCACATTTCCTTGAGTTAATACGATCATCTGCGAGGGTTCTCCCGAACCAGAAATGTTTTGGAGGACAAGTAAGAGGCTCGGATGGAGGGGTAAAAGGCGACGAGACCGACCTTGATAAACAGTTCCAACCGCAGCAGCCTCGTACGTGCGCGTGCCCCCCTCTGCCCCACCTAAATGTCTACGGTGAGTCGACCCTTGCAATCGATGGACAAGCCAACGAGCCTTGTCTTTCTTTGTTGTCTATACGATCCCAGCCGAAAGTGCGGTGTCCAGATTTCCTTTTTGGCTCCTGATGCGTTAGCGTCGATACTTCGAATGTTAGGTTGAGCACTGGCTTGGGTCACCCCACGAACGAGGCTTTCAAATTTAGAAGGAAATATATAAAAAAAAAAGATTCCATCCATGCCCTATGGGATTCTTTAAGAAGGTAGTAGCTTTATGCAATACCGGTTTTGTTTGATTCTTTGCTATGGATTATTAATAATAATAATTTTCTCTCGCTCTCGCTCTCGCGGGAAACGCCACAGCGAACGGAAAACCTCGCAAGATCGTATCCAGAATAACTCGGCCGCACTCGAGACACTTGCCCAATAAAAAAAATTTCGAGTGTAAAATAATTATATTTTAATACAGTCCTTTTATATCCGAAAACCGAGTTGAGCCTTCTTGAGCCGCTGGTAGCAGCGGCTGGGGTGCACGGGATGTTTTTATAGACAAGGAAAAAACGAACTACCTACCTTTGGACTTTAGTACTTCCCTTATAACCCAAACGACTCCGCCGGGCAGGATCTTTAACGGTTGATTATGAGTAATTTCTATTATATCCACTCAACCCGTGAGTCGACTTGTCGTACGCGTTTTGGTAAAAAAAGTTTTTGAACTTGGCCGAGTAAAGTAGGTTGCGCAAGAACAATAGTAAATTAGAGAAAAGAAGTTTGAAGTTGGGATAGTTGCAAGAAGGTGATCGAAAAAAAAAAAAAAAAAAAAAAAAAGAAAGAAAGAGGACAAGAAAGAAAAAGAAAAAGTTTAAAAGTCAGTTGCTCACTGCGCCTGAGGTCCGAGGTATTAAAAGCGGCCTCTGCGCACCAGCTAGGCCTCCTCGTCACTCCTTCCAAATTCTTCGGCGACGTGTTCGTGTTAACGAGTGAGAAAAGGGCGCCAGGGCTGCGGGCATGGCAAGGCCGCTTCGTCGCGACTTACTTGGGAACTTTAATCTTTTGTTCAAGAGAAGGAATTTAGACTATCCCAAACATAGGGCAAGCCGCGGCGACGCACAATGCTGCAATCGAGGAATCTGACGAAAACGGATACAGTTCCAGCCAAAGTCCACCCGGGGCAAGCGACCGATGACAGCAAAGGGGCGGAAAAGGAGTGTAGGTTGGCATCTAGAAAGGATGGAGCGCGGTGCGAGTGCGCTTCATCACCTTTGTGCGCGCGCTGGATGCTCCCTTCCCCTGCCCTTTCCCTATTTTTTTAATTTTTAATTCGCTACCTGCTTTGACTCGAAGTATACTTTTCGTACTCAAGGCTCTCCCAAGGCGGACTGCTTTTCCCGCACCAGACATCTTGTCAGGTTTTTTTCTTTTATTTTCTTTTAAGATCCGTCTTGGTTCCAGTATTATTAATGGACGTGGGGTATGCTGGTCCGATGGGCAGTTCGAACTAGGCCCTACGAAATTTACGATCCACACAAACCCGCCCTCTCCCAATTCGGAGCATGCGACTAGCCCCGATGCCAGCTGTGACCGCCCCTGAAAGAAGCTGGTTGCAGCCCGCGCCGTGCCTACCATCAGGCCCAACTAGATGCAAGTTGCCACCCATGCCGATTTGAAATCTCAGCTAGCGTTCGCCAACGAAGCTTCGGGGCGGGCGCGCATGCGCATGCGCATGTCTCGCCATGTACAATGTAGACACGTACGAAAACCGACCTTCCCTTCCCATCCCAGTTTTCGACGCCTTGAGAGAGATATATGCAATCCCCCTCGCACAAGTAGATCGCTCCATCCGATTCTCTATCCCCGAGAAAACAAAAGAAAAGAAAAAGAAAAAAAGAAAACTCACATTCATGGTTTGAGGCGTAGATTATATATACTTTATGTATCCAACAAATTGCCGCCGCCGTTCTTGTGATGGTTCCTCAGCAGCTGACGATTACTATTGCTGGGATGCCATATCGAAATCGCACACTACGACCGCGACATACATGAACTGCGAATGAGACAGTGGCGGTGAATCTGAACCAAGGATTTCTTCTACAGTTCGTCTTTCCCTCTAAACGAATCATCCCGCTCGATCTGAAAGAGAGAGAGAGAGAGCCCATGCCAGGGGATCCGGGAACCATAGGAGGCAAAACTGACCCAGCAAGGAAACAAAAAAAAAAAAAAAAGTATTGGTGTGAATATTCGTTATTATATGACGCTTGTTAAGACCCTGACTTCAACGGCAAAGAATCGGGAGGAACCCACTCGATAATATGACATAGGCCTCGCCGCCGCTGGTTCGCGGAAACAATGCAAGTCCCTAATAACACATAGGCGTTTTTTCCTCTTTCGACGGGTACCTGTCCGGTACATCCCACGCACCAAAAAACCGAAATCGCTCGCCCCAATATAATTTTTCTTTTCTTTTCTAGTCTCCCAACGTTGAGAAGAAAAAAAAAATCCGGTTGATATTCTTGTTCCACACCCTCTTCTTTTTCGAATTCGTTCCGTCCCCTTCAGGATTTTTTTCTCCCCGACCAGAGCTCCTTTTGTCCTTTTGTTTCTTTCCTTCTTTCCTTTTTGTTGCAAGCTTGTCTGACGGATACGTACCAGGAAGGGTCATAATATAATACGAACGCTGAGATAATATATATACTACATACAACGTTGCTAGTGTCACATTCGCGAAAACTGGGGTACGAGGCATTTAGGGATTCGGCTGCAACAGACATGCTACATCGGGACTTCCACGGACCGTTATATTTAGGTGGGTTTTCGAACGAGATCTGGAGAAAGAAAGACCAGAGAATATAAGATGAAATAAAACGATCGATAATAATAATAGTAGTAATAATTAATAATAATTCGATACGTACCTGCTCTATAAGAGGTTAGGAAGCAAATTCTCACATATTCGAAAACAGACATCATCATAATACGCCGCAGACGATGAGAACAAGTATAGAAGACATCGAGTGGATACCGGAAGGATATTTTCTGTCGTGCATGTGCTTCATAGAACAAGGAAAAAATTAATTATCGTGTCAAACATCGCATACATCCACGTAGTTGGAGTTCAGAAAGGAATGTATGTCCAACAAGGCAGCAATAAGAAGATAACGGGAGATGTACATAAAAAAAATAAAAAAAATCGCGGCGCAGCTGCAGGACGAAAAACATATCTGGTAGAGTGCTAACATTGTACTAGCGGGTGAGCTCTTGGGATGCACGGCAAAGGATCATTCAGGCAGAACAAAATAGAACCACATTTACCAAGGATATGAGAGCCTGTGCAACTGGCAGAAGTCAAACAAGAAATCAGAGCAATCGGCAATAACCGGCAAAAGGAAAAAGACAAATGATAGCAGAACAAGTAACGTTGAAATACATTATCATCATGAAGGCGTAGCAAGCGCATGGCTCTAAGTAATTGACAAATGTTGGCGTGTGTTGTCACTCATGTTGTTGGGATGCAGGTGCTTGACGTGCAGCCGTCAGTGGCAACATTGGATCAGGCGAGCTGTCGAGATCGCGGATGGTGGACTAGGCCGGCCTGACCAAGGTTTTTCAGCCCATCGCTTCGTCTCGTCTGACGCACTTTACTTCCAAATAGCCCAAGGCTGAATGATACCCTTTTATTTTTTATTTTTTTCCTTCTCGCAAACAAAGCCCGCTTAGTACGGCTGATGGTGATTCTGAGTCCCCGGCCAGTTTACAAACCGGTCAGCCTCGTCTTCAGCTGTTTGCTGAGCCCCGTGACCCCAACTTCCGTATTCCACCGGATTTGAGATACCTAATCCCGGAGGGACCGCATGTCCAACCATGCCAGCATTTTGGTAGCCAAGCAGGCTATCGTGTCCTTCGATGCCAAAGGGCATGTTAGGATTATGAATGTTATAGCCACCAATGGGGTTTGGTTGAACATGCTGGTGCTGCGTTTGCTGTTGTTGTTGTTGTTGCAATTGGCCCATAAACAAGTCCAAATCATTGTGCAACGGCTGCATGCTTTGAAATTGCGTTTGGTGGTGTAGCGCAGCCGTCATCGACGGATCCATCATGTTATTATATGCGATCCTGTTGTCAACTACGCCTCCTTTCCTCTGAGGTGTGACGTGAGGAGATGGATAGACACCAGGAGCAGTCGGCCTAGTTGGCGAATAGAATGATGGAGGCGCTGTACCCATATACATTGCTTGGATCTCAGGAATAATCGGTGAGACGATGCTGCTCGAGCCTGGAGGCCCAGTGGCTGAGAAAGCTGTGGGATTGAAAGGAGTTATTGGTGTTACCGTCGTCGAATTTCCGCGCCGCGTACTTGCAGGGCTGAGCACTGCGTCTTCGCCGATCAAATTTATCACGGGGAGCGAAATAGCCTCCATATGGCGTGCCAAATGAACAGTGAGTTTCTTCCAGCTCTGCAAGCGGCATCCACAGAAGCGACAAGGTTCAGAATTGGGCTTGCTTGTCGTCTCGCTGTAGCAAGCAGCAACAATATCCCATAGCCTGTTAGCTTCATCATCCTCGTTTGCGTTTTTACCCTTCTTAGTGCCACGTGCAGGACCTCCTGCTTTTGTGCCACCAGCCGACTTTGCCGCCTTCACCTTGACTTCAGGCATCTTATGTTCCCTCACTAGATGCTGCACAAAGTTATCCTTTCTGTAACATTTGTGGTGACAATCTGGCAAGTTACATGCCCACCATTCTAAGTGTCTATGTTTCTCATTCTCATGTCTTACCCAATCAGCTTTGCGCTTGAAGCTCTTTGGTTCCGTGCAATCCGGGAACGTGCAGGTGAATGGCTGTACGTCTTCGTGGATATGTTTTGTCCAATCGCTAGGCTTAGTGAATTTCTTCATTTTGAAACATAGTGTGCATTCGAACTCTGCCGGGAGTCTATTAACTGGCGGCATAGGAACCCCAGGCGGGAATTGAGTAGCGGTCACGCGGCCATCGGTGCTAGGAACGCCATCTTCGTCATCGGAATCAGCATAGTCCTGCATGGCATACAGCGCATTGTTGTTGGGACTGTCGACGTTGTGAATATTTGCTTCTCGGCCCTGGTTGGCGATGGCGCCGCACTGCTGGTCATTGGTACATTTCCCCGATGCTTGGACGATGGCGTGATGTTTCATGAAGCCTTCTTGGAGCTTTCTGAAACGTTTTACTTGCTCGATCGCAATTCGCTCGACGAGTTTCGGATGTAGCTGAGGGTTTAATTGCACGCAATGCTTTGCGAAACCGCTTCGGTTTGGAGTGATTTTGTCGATGGCGATCTTGAGCTGAGGGGGTGGGACGACTACCGCCTCATGAGGTGCATCGACTTCGTCGTCGGAAACTTCGTGTTCTAGAGCAGGCTCAAACGATGGAACATTCAGGGACCCTTGACTCTGGTGTCTCGTAGATGTTGGGGAAGTAAGACTGGGGACTCCAAATTCATGTCGTCCTTTTGTCAAAGAGCTTTGTCTACGAGCCGCGGGCGACATGGGATTACTTGAGCTGGCAGCCTCCGAAGCCACAGCTCCACCAATCGTCATACCAAGCCCAGCCATACCCGCAAACGCAGATGCTGTATCCTTTGTATGTTCAACATCGCTCTGCTTCCTCTTCTTCGACAATTTCCGTGTCAAACTACTTAGTCTGCTAGGTGAACGCTCTCTCCCTAGCTTTGACTTTGTACTATCCTTGCGGAGTGGCTTTCCGTCCTTCGAGGAATTGGTTACTCTCTCGGAAAGATTTTGAAGAGCATGGAGGGCGGCGCCCTTATGTTCGTGGCCGGCGCTCGAAAACCGCTTCAGTACGTTCTTGACTTCGAATAAGCTGGGCTTCCTATCCTGCAGGACGCTTGGCCGATGGATAACCGACAAATTCTCGTCGTTGTGGCCAAACGACATCCGCTTGAATAGTCCATCCATTTCTCCAATCGAGTATCTACGGCTCCTCATTGTGCCAAATGTAGCTACTCGGCTGGCAGTCTCGATATTCTCATTTGCTCGCTTCCAGCGTTCGATGGCTGCATTGGAGGTGTAAGGCTGAGCGCGCGTAGACCCGTCCCTAATGTTTACCGTTGCGATAGGCTTTGGTGGGTCATGCCAGGGCGCAGGTCGATAGTAGGAGCTAGGGTGACTGTCAGGGTTGACCATGGCCGCCTCTTCATCCTCTGTCATTTTCTGAATGCTATCGACGTGTCGCGGGGGGCCGATGTCGTTATCGAAGGCTGAGGCAAAACCAAGATCGGCGTCGTGGATCAAAGAGTCGGGAAGGCCTTCTTCATCCGATGTGTGTCCATCCGTACTTTCTTCTTCACTATCGTCGAACAAAACGTCGCCCTCTCCACGTGGAGTGCCATCGACGGGCATAAAATCATTGGATCGCTCGGTTTTTATAACTTGGGCTGGACCAGAGTCATTGGTAGTGCCCGCTGGTTGCTCGGGCTCGGCCGCCTGACCCACGCTCCTACTACGTGTTCTATTCGATTTAGCTGGAGTATCAAGATGTCCGGATCCTTCTCCTGACAACCATCGAAATACTTTCATATGATTCTCGGATTCAATGGCCATGAGTTCCTGGTCGTTTAAGCTGGGGACCTCATCACCAGCAAGAGCTGCAGACTGTCCCCCAACTGGGAGGACGCGATTAAGCTGTGGCTCATCTGCACCACTTCGTTTCCTTAGTCGGCGGTTGGCCTGGGTGGCATCATGATCGTCCACTGTGATGTTAGGGCTGGACATAGAAAGGAATCGCTGCGACTGGCTTCCTTCGGCGTCTGGTTCACCATAAACCCTAGCTCGGTTATTAGCAAGACTGGCGTTAGTCATCGCCGGACTAGGAAATGCATTGCTAGATGTGGTAGTGGTGGTGGACTTGGGCGCTTCCAACGTGGAATCAGTGGGTTGGGTGTTGCCTTTGGTCGAGGATTGCGCGATAAAGTCGTCGATGTTCATATCCTCCTCAGGTAAAGGGGTGCTCATGTCAAATGGAATGTACTGATCATACCCGGGCGTCGTCCCAAAGCCATGAGAAGAATCAGGTGACGAAATAGAGGTGTCCAAGTACTGGGCAGTGGGAGACATGGAGAAATCAGACGACGATGGGTGGATAGAACTTGTGTTTGAGATCGAGGCCTGCATGGGTATTGCAGAATTTGGGGTGAATCCACCGAGTTCCTCGGTGTCGTAGACCTTCAGAGCGGAATTTCGAGGAGTGGCGTTGACTTGAGAGCCGAGCATCCCGCGTTCGCCAGTAACTCCGAAGAGCGAGGCGAACTCGTGCATCTTGGAGGGTGGCGATTCGGGATTCCCGCCAGCCATTATAAGGGAGGACCTACAAAGGTGTGGAGGTAGCGACAAGGTATCGTCAATGTCCGTCTATCTATCGTCGCTTGGGTACTGTATACACGATAGCTGACGAGATATTGAGAAGCCGCAGAAAGACGTTCCTGAAAACGTGCGGCGAGTGTGCGTTGCGTTGCGATAGGGTGGATATTGTCGCTGCTGGTCTTCGGAATCTGCTGTTGTTCAATGGCCAAGATGGAAAGCTTGAACTTAGCTGACAAATGCATCGCAAAAAAATGGGGGCTCTCCCGAACAGCTGAAGCTTACCACCTCAATGCAACCGGGCTCTATCGAATGCGCTCTGCTCGAGCAAAAGCCTCTTATCGATCTGTGATTGGGGCGAAATGTCGCTTGGAGCTCTCCCGAGGCCGCTCAAGCTTGAGTTGAAGAGAAAGTCGGAAAAAAAAGGGAGGGGAAAGTAGGGCTGGCTGGCCAAGCGGGGTACTGGTGGTTTTGAAGTATCAGCGAAAATTCCAACCAGCTTAGCGACCGAGTCCGACGGCTGAGTTATAAAACAAAAGCGAATTCCGTAGTTCCGAAAGGCTTTCTAGGAGCGTACTGGAAGGCAGATTTTGGATTTGCTGGTCTGATGATGGGAGGACCGATCTTGGACCAAAAAAAAAAAAAAAAAAAGAAGGCCAGTGCAGAGCTGGCGCAAGCGAAAACTGGGCACTGATGCTTACAGCTATGTATGGTATGGGCTGGTCAGTAAACCGGCCGCGCTCTGTAATGTGTGATGGGTTATGTATGGTGTGATGCGGGTGATGTTTTGCTCTGCAATCTCAGACCGTGGGCGTGAGACACCGGGTTTCCACCTTCTATAGACCTTCCTTCTAGCGCTGGGGTTCTAGAAGTGGGATGGCTTGGTGGCAAGGCGAAGCGGACGGCGGAACGAACAATACGAAGATGATATAAGTGTCGCAACGGGCGTTGTGTATTATCCTCGAGAAAGTCCGGAAGCTTAACAA
Organism: Drechslerella coelobrocha; assembly: GCA_036971555.1. NCBI lineage: Eukaryota > Fungi > Ascomycota > Orbiliomycetes > Orbiliales > Orbiliaceae > Drechslerella > Drechslerella coelobrocha. The sequence goes on along the minus strand of JAJTUH010000012.1, from coordinate 276,017 downwards.
TAAGCTAAGCCACGGTGTCGCATTAATGGCAGACTGCCTGACTGATTTTCCAAACTGCTGGCTCACACAATGCGCAATTTCCTCTGGCAAGAGAGAAAAAACCACTCCCTCTTATTTCTTTTGAAGTTATCACTAAAATGCAAGAACTTCGGGACGATGTTCAAGTTTTAGCGAGCGACTTGAAGAGGCTATGCTGCCATAGGGCTGGCGGGAGGGTTGATGCAGATGCAGCGATGAGCAGAGTGGGATGCTTGTGTTTGCGACTCCAACTAGTTGATGGGGGTTTGCGTTCTTACATTATTCTGGGTTTTCGGGGACGACGAGAAGTACAGTCAGCTAGCACGCTTTTGGGAGATACACGAAAGTCGATAGCTCCGAAGCCGATCGTCCAAAGTTTGGCGGGAAGAGCGATGGCTTGCATACATGTTCATGCTCACCTTGAGACGGCAAGCTTCAGTTCAGCTGCGCACGTGCTCGTAGCGGTGACTCCATGATCAAGTTGCAGCATGATGGTTCTTCATGCCCTAGCTGAGGGACTTCATGGACGAAGCTGTTCTCAGAAGTATATATTTCTCTTATGTTGCCGCATACGAGAATTGAGCCTATGCAAGGTCATGGTCAGCATTGCATCAATGTCGATGGCCTCGTCTTCTGGGTAAATCTACCTTGGCAATGCCATGCGCCACCAAGACCGGGTCCTTTCCTGATTTGGCATATAGTGTGGCTGATTCAAATCAAGTGATGAGATGGCGTTTCGACGAATGATCCTTCGTGTCGCGATGAAACGGTAGGTGACGTCGGTGAACTGACTGTAAGGCGTTTTGCTGGTGTGACGATGTTGATACGAGCACCCGCGTTTTATCTGTCTGGGCTTTTTAACGCGGATATGTGGATATGGAGCTCTCCTTCCTTCCTGAATGCTTACTTTGCTTGATAGTTGGAGTAGCAGGTTGGTATCCGCAGTTCTTCGGCATTGTGTTGTCTAGAACAACACATGTTTGACTTCGGCCGAAACACTGGCGCAGGCCTGTTTCCAAGATCCGATTGCTCGGAAATAAGTGGTCAGGTCAACAACATTCGGTCCTCGGTCTTTTTAATTCCATTCTCCTCCCGCTGCCCTACAAAGGAAAGGCCTAGCTTCGGGACCGGCTAGCACCAGAGCTGCAAAATATCATGTCGAAGCCGGCTGTTCCGTCACCAATCTGTATGCAATAATATTCAGCACTGGTTACGTGGCCGGACATGGCCACAGATATCGAATCAATATGATATCAGGGTATCCACGGATCCATACAGCTCTCTCTTCCTTTGTATACACGTCAGTACATGTTATACAACCAATGCCCGCTCGAAGGTCACAATACATACCTTATCTCAGCTCATACCTTGGGGGTATAGATATCGAATGCTGGGCATGTTTTACATCACGGCAAGGCGGTGGGGACGGTAGCTAACCGTCGCCATATACGGCATGCGTAACCCAACCGGCATGCACAAAAACAACATCCAGTTAGAAGATATCAAAGGAAAACTCATGACTTCTCTCCACATGTGCCTGTAGATCCTCGCTAGAAGTTTCAAAAAGACGACTCTTCTCCACTTTACAATGGCAGAGTCAGCTGAGTTGATAGGTATCTTTGACGCCACCTGCATAAAATAAGATGGCAGTCAGGAGCTCGTCCACTGTCATATTTCTCAGCTCGAGCTATAGCGCTAGCTCTATCTAAAGCTTCGCGAGTGCGGATCAAGGAATATTCCATCATTGTTCTCTCAATTCCACCGAATGCAGCCATGTATATTCGGGGCAGATTATAATTAACCGTTATATCAGCCGTCGATATAGCTTTACTTGGAGGACACACCCCAACGAAAAAGAAAACTTAGCATCGTCGTCTGATGGGCTGTGCGCCTGCTCTCTCTGACCACTTTTCTAGTCGACAATTTAAAAATACGGTGAGATCGGACGGCTAGAAATATCAACTTCCAATAGATACTTATCATAAGAAAAGTCCGTGCGGCGAATTCCCCGCTCCTTCAAAGCTAGACAGCACATTGCTAGCTTCAGTGCAATCACCCAGCGTTATTACTCTTGATCGTTGAATCTACCAGGCTGGTCTTGGCTCCCACCGCGCAACCGAGGACAGCGTCAACTGATTCAAACTATATCAGAGCATATCAATGCATATCGCACGCGACAAATGTTCAGGGCCCTGGCCAAATGAGGCACAAAACATTCCCCACTTCTAATTTCTTCCAAGACGAATCTAGAAACTGTATGCAGACTCGCTTCTTTTGGTATCAAACCTGAGCTTTAACCCTAGTGACCCCGTCGATAGAGTGAGTGGCTGACACAATATGGTAAGGATCTGTCAAGCCGTTCGCGAGGAGAAAAGGGTTGCCTTGTTTAAATGGCGTCCGTATTGGACGGCAATCAAAGAGTGGGGCTCCCAGCGGCAGGCGTTTTGACTTGAGACCCAACTTTACTTACTTTTCCTCTCATAAAATCCCGTAACTCTCTGAGACATCACTTTGGTACCGATGTGTCGCAATTTTTCGATGTCGACGTATCGCATTGCATAGAATCCAATGCGAGACGGCTCGATGGCTTGGACTTCTCAGCGGATGGCCGCCTAAGGTACCTCAGTGTCCCGCTGACAAACGGTTCCGACTAGCCGTTGGACTTTCTAGCATGCAGGTCTTCTGTGGTCGCTCTGCAGCCCGGCACTGTATTGTTCATGTCGCCGCCACGGCTGATCGATCGACCAACAAGCCAAAACGAATCTTGATCTCAGCGTTAAGATCTGACCTTCCACGCCATGGTACAGTCAGCCAGAATCCCGACAGACTCAGCTGCGATCTACTTATCCCTCTCCCTCTCTCTATTTGGCACATTAGGACCAAATCCGAGGTGCCATTTCCGAAGACCCCCTTGTCGCAGATAGTGCGCGCAATTCACACATCATCGAGGTTGCAACCAGGAAAGGGAACTGCAGCCGCTAGGTTCATATCATTGAGGTATTCCGACAATCCACGGGTGCCAAAGCCCTGTCACCTTGGTCTTGGGTTTGACGGGCGCCATACAGTTACCCCATTTTCCAGGTAGCTTGGCCATGCACCTGTACATGCGCACCGTTTTGGCTGCAAGTTCCATCCATATCCCGGGTTTGCGATAGAGGAGAGGGGAAGGGAGAACCGTTTGCATGAGCATCGATGCCGTCCCACCAATTGGCTTCTGTCCCCGGCTATTCTGCCGTGTCTACAGCATAACTATAATATCTTGGCCATATATGCCTCCGGCAGGAGCAGAAGCAGCAACACTCGTGGAGAGAGAATGTCTCAAGTGTGTCTCAAGTTCTTGAATGTCGGAATTTTGCTTTGCAAAGGTGCAGTGTGCATGCTGCGCTGCCGATAACGTGGGAGTGGTGGCGGCGTCCGACTCGGCCATCGGGGGGGTGGCTCCACTTCCTTGACTACGGCGTCGATTCGTCTCTTTTTCCCTGCGCGAAAGCAAGGAAGTCGAAAAAGAGGGTATGCAAGCGTAGTTGCGTCCGCAGGTCAGAATACTTAAACAGCAGAGCAGGACAAAAAATCCTCTTTCGTAAAAAAGGAAAATGCACATGTATGCAGGTCCACCGGATTCAAAAAAAAACTCTGCAACGTACGCCGGCGACAATATAAAATATAATCCCGCACGTGGGAAAGACAGACAGCCTGGTGAACGGCCACCGGTCGGATTAGGCCTCCAAGCTTTGGTTTTGCCGGCTCCTTTCGCTATCACATCACAGCTGAGGCGCCTGTTGAGATAACTGGCTTGCAAGGGTAAGTACACTGACCTTCCTATTTGCCTGTCCACCCGATATAAACATGTTCCCGCCGCCCGCACCGCTGGGACTTGCTGCATCTCTCCAGTTCCACATTGTCGATGTCCCCTTATCTCCTTTCCTCGGCCTTGTATCTTGAAGGCTTATGAGAACAGGAATTGATTTCCGGGATTGCATATAGAAGAACTTCCCTGGGCATCTCGTCTGGCTGCGCTGCTCTCTCTCAGCTTTGTTCCATCTGTCAGCCAGTGCAGCAAGCCAGCCGCACCGACAGCACAAGTCAACTTTAGCCGACCACCACACCTCAACACATTTTCCTTTGGGAAGAAAGTGGACGCAACGATTGTTGAGAAAGGGGGCCTAGGCCTGCGTCGAGAAGAAAGTCCAGTCCGTCCTTGTTTGGCGGATAGAGACTATTTCTTTTGTCCTTTCCTTCCTTCTTTTCCTAATCGTATATGCGAGTAAACATGGTGGCATTACCGCATATATCAGCTCGACAGCTCTACCACCAAGATGACCCGGCGCCGTATCGGACCATCTTGGAGGACAACCCGACCCTCCTGATAACATGGTGGGCGACCGGGTGTTCACTGTTCATTATCCTCACCCGCTGCTTCGGTCGCTACGTGCGTACCATGCGGTTGTTCCGAGACGACCAGTGGATGCTGCTCTCCATCATACCGCTGTTAATACGGCTGGCGCTCGCGCATGTGGTGTTGAAGTACGGGACGAATAACACGCAGGCATCGCTGCTCGACGATGAGGAGATCAGACGGAGAAAGATCGGTAGCCAGGTCGTTTTGGCGTCCAGGGTAGTCTTCGCGGTGTATATTTGGATACAGAAGTTCTGTATCACGGAGTTTTATCAGAGGTTGACGACGCAGTTCTGGAAGGGGCTGTATGACCTCGGGTTGAAGATTGTAAGATGGGGCCTGCTGGTAACATTGGTGGTGTCCCTCATATCGACGTTTGTGGAATGTCAACCGTTTAACCAGTAAGTTGCCATTTACCGTTCCAAAAATTCTCGTTCAAGTTATCGATGGCAAGATGCTAATTTAGTCTTCTAGTTACTGTAAGTTTTTTTTGGTGATGGATATATATTTGATTTGCTATTTATTGAACGAGCTAACATGTTGTGATAATGGTTACAGGGCAGGTTGTACCTGATCCAGGACGTACGTATAAATCCAAAATGCAAAACAGTCGACGACAATAATGCTAACATACATCTCGTCTCCAGCAAAATGCCGTAATGGTGGTGTACCATTATTAGTGACTGGTATCCTAGATGTCTTCACAGACGTCGTCCTGGTCATCTTCCCCATACCGGCGATCCTATACTCAAAAATGGCAACCAAGAGGAAGCTCCAGCTCATCGCTCTGTTCTCTCTCTCCCTTATCCCTGTCAGCGTCGTGTGTGGCCGTCTGCCCGCGATCAGAGATAAGAACTACCTCCAGCCTTTCCGCTCTCTCATGGCATCTCTTGAGATCCTTGCTGCAACATTCGCATCCAATGCCCTCATCCTCTCTAGCTTTCTCAGAGATAAGGGCCCCAAGCGTGCAAAGTTCAAGTCCCACAGCACCGAGCCTGGTGATAGCAGAGTTGGCCGAAGTATTGCCACTGTCCGGAACAGGAGCGAAGCCGGAGCTGCGTACTGGGGTAGTGACGAAGACCTCGTTCGCGATACCGGATTCGCACTGGAGTCCGAGGCCGGGCCAAATGTAAGCCCCCTCTTGATACAACCATATATCTGTACAAAAATCACCTCGCCGTCACAGAATTAGCTGACCCTCGTGAATGGTAAATATAGGACCGTGCACCATCCCGTCAAGCATCCAATATGTCTCACAAGTCCAAGACCCCTTCCCCTAGAGCCAGCACAGCACCTATACGCCACTACCCCGCTGCAAACCCGACCCGGCCTCGCAACACCACGTTCAGCCCAACACTGCCAACACCACCTTCCCGGACGACTACTAGCAATATCAGAGCGAGCACCTCTAATTGGGGATTTCCCTTGGAAAGTGATAGCAACAGAAGCGGCAACAACGGCAGCCATAGCCTCAAGTTGGACACAGGAATGGGCGTCGCCGTCACCACCATCGAGACTAGATATTCCCCAATCGAAGCCTCCGATCTAGCGGTGCTTGGAGGCTCGGGCCCGGCGTTTGAGCTGACCCCTGTCGGTGTCTCCAACTCCACAGTGACAGCTGGAAGCAGCGATAGCAGCAATTTGCCGAGGAGTGGGCCTTCACAAACAAGTCCGCGGCATAGCATTGGTGGCGGGCTGATGGTTGAAACAAGCGAAGCAGCGCGCGGGTCGAGTGACCCACGTCCCAGCAGTAACCTGTCAAACAACGAGGAGAGAAGGCGGGAGGGCGGTGAGATGATTTCGACTATCAGCTTTAGTGACGTCGGCGGACTCTTAAAGTAGTCCTATTGGCTGGCCTTTTTAATTCTTTCTCCCTTCGCTTCCTTCTTTGCCGTTTTCGAAGTTATCTTTGGGGTGTTTGTTAGGATATGATGTAATGTCTTTGTATTTTCCGCGGCGGAAGGAGCAAATTTAAAGAGATACCTGCGATGTTTTTTTTTTTGTTTTATGCATACATTTGTGTCAGTTGATTAACTTGTAGGATAAGATACCAAGTAGCTGGGTCGGGGTTTGGTCATTAGTATAATAATAATAATGTACCTTTTGCAGATTCTCTTCGATTCCTTTGTTTGGCCAACGTTATAATGATTTAGTTTAATAACCGCTCCTTGCCTCTTCTTCTTTTCTTGCACCTTTGCTGTAAGACTATGGGTTTCTGAAAAGGTCTTTGTATATATGAACCGTTCCAGCGTCTTGAAAGTGTGTCCGGGTAGGCTCGGTACGTGACGCTGGTAATCTGTGGTCTTGTCGTAGTAGAGATTCATGATAGTTGACATGACTTGGGTACAATTAGAAGTCCTTACAAGGCAGGAAGTGTAGTGAAGGGAAGATTGCCGCCTGTTGTGCTTCCTTGTAATGGATGCTATATACCTATTTATATTGATAAAGGCCTTCGCGCTTCGTCGGGGGGAATATAGAATGTGGTAAGATTTTTTATAAAAAGGCGAACTGGAGGTTGAGAGCTTCTTGACTCTGCACAAAGGTACCTAGGTACCTACTTACCTACCTACCTAAGTAGTATTTGAAGGTTGGATTCCGGGTACTCTACAAGTAGTCTGACATGGCCTTAGTAGCGGGTGTGTTTGTGAGGATAAGAAGAAACCTGCTCTAACGTTATCCATTTTCATTTGAATGGTGGAGTCCATGCCACCCGACCGAATCGAACGTGAACAATGTGAGTCGGGTTCTCCATGGTCACGGTGAGGAATGTACAGAAGAAACTCCAGGATGTCGCTTGACAATCCCTGTAATGACATACAACGACATCGGGTTATTGGCTTTTTGATGGTTACTTTCCAGCAGTGCCCAATCAAGCTCAAGCTAATGTCGCTCGACAATCTAAGAGGCTGAGTAGGGTTTCCATTTGAAGTTCAAATGAACCTCCACGGGGGACATACGGGAAATATGTACCCATACTTGTAGTAGGCCGGCTTAGCTCTGAATTTGTGGGGACTAGATGGGGCTAGCGACCAGCTTATATACCCACCAGGAGATGTGAACCGCGGATTGGCTTGCTTGCACCAGTGTTATCGCCCATTTTTATTGTGTAATAATATGTAGCGGATTCGATGTTTCGCGTTTTGCAGTCACAACCTGGGGCAAGCGGCTGATGACAGCGAAGGCTCAACCTTGAAAATCGGGTGTAAGTCTACGGTACTTAGATCCTTTTGTACGATAAAAATTACAGTAAAACAAAAATTGGTTTATATCCGGCGATTTCTGCGATTTCTGAATGCCCATATTTTGATTTCTTAGAATTCCTGCAGTTTCTGCAGTTCTATGCAGTCCTTTTCTTTGAGAAGCCGCTATGTGGTAAAAACTACACAAACTGTGGGGATCGGATTTGACTGTGCCGGCATTTCCTGCGCAAACTGCAAGAAATTTCTGCGCCGTCTGAATAGGCGTGCTACTATCGTAAAAAAAAAAAAAAAAAATACATATCAATCTCACACCCATCTTCCAGCACCGTATGCATATTTCCTGAAGGGTTATCGGCTCAGAATTAGGAGAATCCCGAATATAACAAATCTAGAATGCCATCAAGACTTGTGCTAGGTGAACGACGGTATTTGGAGATCCTCTACCTTGTGGGGCCTCCTGGACAAAGTTCTGATGAAGACCTTCATAGACTTGAAGTTGATGTTCTGATAAATCTAGAGAGTTTCAAAGGAGACTCAAAGGAGGCTTAAGGAAGAGTTTCCTGGAAACTCTGAGGAAGGCTTCAGCCTGAATCAACTACCCTTGAGGCTCCCAGGGAGGCCATGTAAAGATTTTTCTGAAGACCTAGCAGAGGCTCTAATGGCTAGGAGAGCCTCCACAAAGCTAAGAGAGCCTCTGTTGAGCTAAGGGAACCTCCACAAAAATTGGAAGAGGCTCCATAGAGTAAATAGGGCCTTTACAGAAGTTGGAAGAGGCTCCACGGAGCAAATAAAGCCTCTACGGAGGTTGGAAAAGGTTTCATGGAGCGAATATAGCCTCCACAGAGGTTAGTACAGGCTTTGATGATCAGCCGCAGAGGGGAAGTGATTTAGGCAAAGGCTGACTAAGCTCACAACAGAGAGCTGGAAAAAGCTCACGGTTCACTTGGCGCGCCGTATGGAAGCCGCTCACTCCCTTTATAAGGATGGGGGAGAGGATTCCACTGATAATATAATCCAACCGTTGCATTTAATATTTATGTCTGTTTAATCAAAGACCAAGAAAATAATAAGAACATGTACATGGACGCCGGGCCCTCGAAATAAATCGTGCAAATTTTATACTTAGCTGGTTCCCATTAGAACCAGACCTGACAGACTCGGAAAATACAACATTATAGCCTCCAACCACATTGAAAAGCACCGAGTGCAGTAGTAGTTCCCATTATCTTAGTAGGAGGAAGAAGAAGAAGCTGGCGTGAACCCAGTCGCCTGTTGCACAATTTTGCTAAGCTGTGCGCTGGTCGAGGCGCCTTTCACTCTTCCAACCTGTTGTTCATAGTACCCGATAACGTTCGCTGTCGGGGCGTAATTGCACTTGAGGAACAAGCCCATCCCGTGGTCGCCGCAGTTGCGAACCGCACACCCAATCTTCGTCACGCTTTTCCACACCATGGCTGTCATATGGCCCGTACCGGAGCTGGACGCCGGGTTGTCAAAGTTATACTTGACGACTTCGTTCGCATACCACTGGCGGAGCGCCTGGTCCTCCGGCGAGGCGTTGGTGTTGTACGAGATGTTCTCGCCCATGCCGTTGCGGGCAGAGGATGACGAGTGTTCGAATGTGCAGCTGGGAGTGTTCCTCCGTGCCATTGCCGCGATATCGGAGTCCCATACTACCGCATTGGTGTTCTCGTGGAGAGAGCGGGCGACGTTGTGCGCGGCGACAAGGTAGGGTTTGATTGCGGCGTCGGACATAAAAGTGCCGTCTGCACCGACGTTTTTGACAGAGGCTCCTCTTTCGAGGCCGGTTGAGGAGCCCGAGGGCATGGTTAGGTAGTTGGGTGTGCTGCCAGTGCTGGTGTTTCCCGTGTTTGTGTCGTAGGACGGGGTATTGCCGGTGGGTGTGTCACTTGGGGTATTTTTGTCGTATGTAGTGCTACCAGTAGGTGTATTATCGTAAGATGGGACCGAGGTGGCTGGCGTAGTGTCGTCGTACGTGGTTCTAGTGGTGGTGCTGCCGTAGTACCTGCGGGTTGTCGTGCTAGTGTACTTGATGTTCTTGTTATTATTGCTCCCACCGCGGTACTTGTAGGTCTGCTTCCCGGTGCTCTTGACATAGGTATTGGCGCTTGGAGTAGGCACCTCGACATACACGCCGGAAGTTGTGCTCGGGGCCCGATAGCTGCCGTATGTTTGCGACTTGGACGTGGTGCATTTTTCGCGATTGCGAAGTCCAAAGGTGTCTCGCTTGGAAATATCTTTGGGGTGCTGTACTATGCTGCTTTTCCCTTCTCTTTGCTGAATTGGGACCGCCAGGGCCCAGCTCACCGAGAAGCTGACAGTAATGAAGGTGGAGAAACGCATTTTGATTTATAAAATATCAAAGTGACTAAGCTAATAGCCCTAGTGGAAATATATAAATATACGTTTTATCTTGTCAAGGTAACAGAGTCTGTTACGAAGGTTCTGTAAAGAAGTGGGCGAAACTCAGCCGGCTGAACGTGATCAGTGGTTTGTATAGTCGAGTTGTTCGTAGAAATGAGCGGTAGTGATAGATCTAGAAAAATGAAAGAAGACCACACTCCTGGTGGGTATAAAGCAGAATGAGAGAATGAACGTGAGATCTGATGCGCCTGGCGTGCTTGATTGACAGAGAGAGGAAGCATTTTGGGAGATTTGAAATGGCTTTATATACTCGGTGATCTATATTCACCAAGGTAGCCAAGTCTCTCCGCGATTCAGAATATACGACAAGTTTTGACAGGCAGCTAGCCAGCCTCAGGTACCAGGGGCTCCGGAGCAAGTTGAACCGGGTTGGGCGTTTCCCGTCGCATGAAACGACTAGTCTACAAAATTAAAATTCGTAGAGCAGCTTGAGCCGGAGCGTTTCGAGACTTCTTCATTTTGGCATAGCTTTGATGTTTGCTTAAACATCTCAAACACCGTGGGGTGGGAGAAAAGAGATCGGTGTTTCAGCGGTGGCGGGATATGGTTACCACGGTAGAGGTATGCCGCAGTATCTGGTACCGCTCGAGTAGTTATATAAACTCACTGGCTAACGGAGGTGCAGAACGCTAGCGTGGCCCCGAGCTCAAGCTGCCTTGCCGTCCGGACCCACGGCATTGGGTCAATTAGGTTATCCAAAGGAAGTGGTTCTGCTAGACCGGTTTCGAGTATCGCTGGGTAAGGTTAGACGTCGATTATTAGCTTGGCAGTCGTTCAGCAGGATGAGGCGCTAGCAAGCTTGGTCTCCGGAAGCTCGTGGTACTCCTACGTACCTGTACATGTACACCCGTGCTAAAGCAGATAATTGTTAGCAGAAATACGGGCGAAGGTAAAGCCTAGCATTGGCAAGTTTGAGATTTCAGGCTGCTTACCGGTGAATTGGTTTACGTAGGTTCGGCCGCAGATAATGAGATTGACTGCTGTTCCATAAACTGTCGGTGCCGGCATGCCCAGGGCGCTGGGACTGACGCCAAGCTCCCATTCTTGCGAACAACGGTTGATTATAGTATAAGCCGGTGACATGATCTATTCGTCCTACTTTCTCTTGCCGCTATGAGGCTAGGGCTAGCTTGAGGGAGCTTAGTGGAGCGAGAGCTTAGAGAAAGTGCCTTCCAGATTCGTCAGACTTTGTGACAACCTTCAAACACGACCAGGTTGTTGGAAGTTCTGCGTTGTGGGCCAGGTACCAGCATCTGTGTAGCTGCATTACATTACATTTTGATGGCTTAAGTACTCAAACCTTAGTATCTATTCGCAAGCGCAAGCTAGACAAGGCAAGGGTCTGCGTCTAGAGCCCTGTGAAGATGCTTGAACGTCCAACTCAACTTTAGGCTTTGTTTCGGTCTCAAGATTGAGTTTCATGATCCGAAGTTGCTGAACTCACGTTCCCAAATAACTGCTAAGCTACTGCGAGAGAATTAAGCTTAGCCTTGGCCTGTTTATCATATGATATCGGATTGAGTAATTGTAATTGAAATCTTTATCCATGCATATCTCGACCCGGGCTCGACCCGCGGGCAAGCTCACGCGCGACACAAGGCGCACGCCATATTAATCTCGCATGTAAGGGCGGTAACTCATGTGCCCCCGCCAATTTAAGGCCTTGCCGAGTGCTTGTGCCGTTGACCTCGATATCTATGCGCAATGTTTCGGCGTATTGCACGTTCTCACAATATCTCCGTGGTTGCAAGTGAGCATCCCTTCTGGTGTCTCACATTATAGCCACTCTGTGTAGGAGAGTACTTGTGTATGCAGAGTGTGCATGTATGTTGACGTAAGAGAGCTCGAGAGTGCAAGCTCGCAATTGGACAACGGTCCCAGCGCAAGAAGCCGGTGACGGGGTATCCAGATGTCTTTGGTGCCTCCAATAAGGTCTCCTAGAACCAGTTACTCACAAATGTTTGGTTGGGGAGCTATCATGTACGAGACACCTTCTAACTCGCGCGTGGCACTTACACTTGCTTTGCGTTGCCAGCGCCGTTGTTGAGGCCAGGAAATTTAATAAAGTATTATATAGTATAATTCTCGCCCACCTTCCATCCAACATTCAAACAGCGTTTGTGGTTTAGTGGTAAAATTGATCGTTGCCATCTGCCTAAGCAGGACAAGCTCGATCAGCCCCGGGTTCGATTCCCGGCAGACGCAACACATCATCTCCTTTTTTGCACTTTTTTTGCACTTTCTAGGCGGTATTCTTTTTGACCACTTTTTTAACTTTTTTAAGCCTTTTCTTTCTTCTTAAGTCATAAAACCTAAACCCTCGGCTCACTGTGATACATCATGTGTACGTCTTCTTTTACCCTGGCGTGAACGTTCGAACTGTGCCTGTGTCTTCTTTGTTCTCCCTTCGCTTCAGGTGGACCCAAATATCTATTATACAACTTCCTTTGGTAGCCTGACTTACATTAGAATAACAGTGTGAAGCCCTCGATCTTAGATCTAGATCTAGCTCATCTATCGTCCTCCAAACTTCGAGCCTATACTTCAAATTTTACAGGCTCATGTCGCGACCGATGCGGAAGAATCGGGTTCAACGCATAGATTTTATATTCACATCTATCTGATATATACGCTGTTAATGTTTCAAGGACAGGATAAGCGTTCTAGATTAATATACTCCTTCAGAACTTATAGGTTCTGGAAGAGAACTTCAAATATTCATACTAGTTATCTAAGACCAAATTTGTTCGAATCCTTCACAATCTTCTCGTTCATAAGATACCCTAGAGCTCTTCGAGCCCCGTCCTTCGTTCGGTCTGTGGATTGATCCGGATCATTCATCGAAAAGCTCCTGTTCGCTAGGACTGAAATTTAGCCAGCCGGTTATTCTACACGTGCCGCTCGGTTCCAAATTATTCCTGCCCGCAGTATTAGCCGGATCAAAGGTTCCCTAGGTTGTTTGGATACCACCTTGAACGGCAAGATTCCTCATGGGCGAGTCAAGTAGCCGAAATACTCAAAACGAGACCCACGAGTTGTGATTTCCACCAATAGAGACATAATTCTCATTCGTTCGTAGCTAGAGATGCGTTCAATGGTATGATACTTTTACGCCCTTCTCTGCAGGCTTTGACTTTAGCCGGATTTTAAACGTCGCGATCCATGGAACCGCGATTTAACCGGAAGCTTTTCTCTCCACAACAGTGCATTCCCCACACTCTACCCAAGCCTCCTAGCTTTTGCAAAGCCGAAAGTCGTCTAGAATTCGCCCAAATTGTAAAGGTCTCTCTAGCATTAAAGGAAGCCGTGTCCGCCTGTGACGCTCTCGGGATTTCCTATCCCATTGACGGAAAAACTGTCGGTGACCCTTCGATGGTCTATATATCTTGGCGTGACGCGCCTCAGCATTGGCAATGTGGATTCTTGATGAGCATTCACCACCGATCAATCAACAACCTTTTATATTGTGATAGAAGCATGCTTACATCTCAAACCTGGCTCGCGCGGCGCATGTGCTCTGTAGTGTGAGCCGTTGACCTCTGCATCGGGATACCCAAGAGAATGGAGATCGATCCTTCCCCAGCTTGTCTTAAGCACCATGTCAATCTGGGGCTCCTGCGCGTACCAGCTCTCACCAGGACGGCAACTGCGGTATTTCGCCGTCTTCACTGGAACCAGATCTGGCTACCTCTCTATCTTTCCCGGAATATTTTTGCTCATCGACCGGCACCTTCGTCTTCAAAACGTAGATCTTGGCGACTCTAGGACACGAGGACAAGGAGATAGTTTTTGCGCCTGGGCATAGTTCCCCAGCGACAAAGTCCGAACCCATAGCTACGAATTGGTATTTAATGTAATCAGCAAGTATCATCAAGATGATTCTGTTGCGTGTTAGTTTCGACTTCTCGATAGCAGCGCGTCATCTCATAACGGGAGCCGACGACGAAACCACAAAGATATCTCTGCCAGAATCGCATCAGTTGCATCAGTATGGCCATTACCAGCCTACTTTCAGTTGCTCTTGCTGCCCTTGCAGCAGCCCCAGGAGTCCTCTCTTCGCCTCTCGTCGGCAATGATGTCTTGGAGGCTAGAACGGGTCGAACCCACAATGAGCATACGACGGGCGAGCGACCTGTCGTCTTTCCGTGGCCGTTAAATACTGGAAAGTCGTTTAAGGCAACAGACCGGACTACCAAGACGTGCTTCGTCGACGCTCTTGGCGGCGGAAAGGATGACGGTCCTAATATCCTCAAAGCGGCGAAGGACTGCAATAATGGTGGAAGGATTGCTTTGTTAGACGATCTGTATACCGTCGGCTCGCCGCTGGATTTGAAACTCAATAATGTCGATATTGAAATCCAGGGTACTGTCAAATTCACCGACGACATCAGATACTGGGAGAAGAACAGCTTTAAATACGAATTCCAAAACTCGTCGTCCTTCATGCAAATCAGCGGCAAAGACGTCAACATTGTGAGTCACGTATTCCTGCAACAGACTCCATATATCATTAGCCGCTTCCATACTAATAAGTCTACCAAATCCAGTTCGGTGGTGGTACCATAGACGGTAATGCACAGAAATGGATTGATGAGCACGCCGTAAACAACTTAGTGTGGCGACCCGTCCTTATCACCTTCTACGATCTCGACACAGCATATATCAGTCACATCAACTTCCGCTACAGTCCTAACTGGTATATCCTTGTCCATACCGCCAAGAATGTCATTTTCGACAACGTTAGCATGGCTGGCGGTAGCAGTTCTAATAACGCACCGGCAAACACTGATGGTTGGGATACGTACCGGTCGGATAACATTGTCATTCAGCATTCAAAGATCGATAACCACGATGACTGCGTCTCGTTCAAGCCCAATTCGACCAACATTCTTGTGCAGAGTCTTGATTGCAACGGGTCCCACGGCATTTCAGTAGGGTCGCTCGGGCAGTATCCAAAATATTTTGACATTGTAGAAAATGTTTATATTTTCAACATCACCATGACAAACGCAACGAGCGCTGGAAGGATTAAAGTTTGGTCTGGAGAATATGCAAAGCCGCCGTCCTGGGCTGAAGGTGGCGGTGGTGGCCACGGCCGTGTTAACAACGTGGTAAGCATTTATATAAATCTCATTCCTTCCACCAACTATTTTTCTCTTGAGATTTTGTGCAGCTAACAGTATCTATTGATAGACTTGGGACGCTATTCGGCTTAAGAACATCGATTATGCAATCGAAATTACCCAATGCTACGGCCAGACCAACTTGGCCCGCTGCGCTGAAGTCCCCGCCACGTTGAAGATTGAGAACGTCCTGTTCCGTGGCATGTATGGTACTGCGAGCAAGAAATATGACCCGAGGGTTGGCAGCTTGGTCTGTGGTGGGCCGGAGAACTGCAAAAACATCTATGCCAGGGATATTAATATTCAGCCACCAAGCGCAAAGAGTCCAGTGTTCACTTGCACAAATATGAACCAGGCCCTTTTGGATATCCCATGTGCCTAGGCCTAGAACAAGCCATAGTGCGTGGGGGGACCAAAAAAGAACGGACAAAATGTAAATTAGAATTTTTCATGCGTTTTGCACAACCACGATGCGCAATGTACATATTCAATACCGTGCGAAGGACGGGGGGCAGCAAATCGAGTAAAAGAAAGACAATGGAAATAAAAAAAAGGAAAGGGCAAAAACAACAAAAGCGGTTGGCGCAAAAAGCACCGCCAGCTAGTTACACAGCTACTTCTGTCTCATGTTCCGCAAGTTAACTGAGCAGGCGTTATTGCACACGCCGCTCAGCCGCCAGCTAAACGTCTGGATATTTGATATTTGGCACGGCGAGTCTGCCAACCAAGCATAATTATAAAAGCATGCCTGGGAATTTCGCGCCGAATAGAAACGGGCAACTATGAGGCTTGTCAGTACAATTGAAACGGCGCAGCCCGGACGCCGTACATTTCGCACTTCGGATATTCAATCAGTCGCACAACATTTAGTTGCATTCATCGAATTGATTGGAGAAGAGAATATCCGTCTTTTTATCAGGGCTGAGGGGCCAGCCGTCATTCTCTTTTGTCGAACACCGAATTAAGAAGGCGGTCCCTCAAATCACAGATTTTTCCGCCCAGATCGCGGTTCGGGATATAATTCGCACGTGGCTCGAATTAACACGCGCAGGCGACCGCAAAATTGAAACCAGCCAACATGATTGGCCAGAGCTGACACGGCAGCTGGCCCATGCATAATCTACACATGGGCAGATTGCGAAGCTCGAAACCATTTTCAGAAATTTGACTGCACTTTGGAGGAATTAATTAAGCAATGCCTAAAAAGGAATTCAGGGGAGATTTTTTTGGGGTCGGCCTGTCTTTTTCTCCCTTGCATATAGGGTGATTTTTGTTTCTGCGACAGTTTGGTGATGTAAGGTGCCAAGCGAGAAGACTCAGCTGAAGTTGAAGCCTCCGGATTATTTCAGCAGTTGATTGGGGCGTTCAAAGCCAATTTGATGCATGATTTGCAAAAGATTCGTCAATGGCAGGGTTTAGTAGTTTATTGTGCAAGTTAGGCTAGTCTCACTAGAAGACGTGTACGGCTGGTCAGCTGGGGGGCTAGTTCATGATGCTCAGAAAGCCTTGCCGCTTAATATCGAGTCGCCTCGAGGCTCGGAAATCGTCCCGAGACTATTATTAATGGAGAGGCGAGACATTAGTGAGAATTTGGATTAGTATGAAAAATTATGAAGGATTATATGACCCAACTATTTAATTTTTTTTCTCCAAAGTTTAAATGCAAGCTACAGAGCTTCAACCGCCCTCTCGTCCGGTAGCGTTGTCAGAATGCATAGCAGGCGCCCTGATAAGTAATTGTGGTTTTCCTGTTTTAAGCAACTTACAACTTGTTTGAGTAAAGATTGACCTTAGCCCCGGCTTTTTTGTACCACAATTAACAACACCGGTTACAAGTTGTCTGCGGTGAGAGTACGCTCGAGCATGAGATTAGATGGATATTTGTAATATCAGAGTATTACCACCAAAGACCAGTCGAATGTAATGAAGGTGTTTGAGCCGTGCGCCAAATCTCAATTGGCGCACTTTTCTTATTCGGAGCCGATATCCGGCATCACATTTGCAAAAGGCCGGTAACAAAACCACTTCTGGAATGTGGCGCAAAACTCGGATAAGTTGACTCGAAAAGGTGTCTAAGCACCGAATCAAGGGAAAAGAGACATCCCGATACGCGACGCTGATGCATATTGATAGACCACGTCGACACGTCCCTTGGAATTTCAGCCTCGCATGGGTCGGATTTTATGTGCTTGTAATAGGAGGTACACCTGTTGAAGTTTAAGTGGTGAACGTCGGCAAGCCTGAGCTGGCTTACGCTCATATGGTGATAATGGATAGATCCAGACGCCTTTGGCTTTGCGAACCGAGCTTTGCAGGTAGTTAGCTAGCGTCCAAAAGAGTCTTGCTCTGGATCAGGCCAAGCCACATTAACTCTCCAAACCCAGCTGAACAAAGTGAAATTTCAACATCGAACTTGAATCTCAAAACCTGTCGTCGGGTATCCGAGTCCGGTCAACTTGTTTCCCTTTTCATTATGCCGTCTCGAAGACGTTATACGTGCTCAACCGCTGTCCGTTGCTCCTCTTCCCAAAAAAAAAAAAAAAGCTTGATTGCGTGCTGCCACATGGAATATCTCTTGATTCCGGCTGGTTTTTTGCATGCCGCTGCTTTCTCTCGGCCAAGCGAAAGCTCAACGTTAGCTCGAGCGCTCGCACTCCGCTGCAGCCAAGCACACCCCACCTGCAATATCCAAAATGGTTAGCTGGATAGAGGCCAACATGCACTTCCAGCGCACGACTGAAGGAATGCCAATAATCCAGCGGTTTTGAATATTGCCACCGATATGCGACAAAATTTCAGCCCGTCCGTGGACTCATCGCTCCGCCGTGTAATGTGGACCGGATGACGAGTACATCTGTTTTCGAAGGTCGACGATACCGTATACCCCCCCTAGGTCGTTTTTGCTCCACCTCTCGATGCATTGATGATTCCAAGCCGTTTGTCCCCGTCTAGTTTGCACGGGGCTTACGAGTAAGCGGATAAGCACTAAGGGGAATTTCGTACGAGGAACATCGCAGAATAGACGGCTTCCGTACATTTATACAGACGTGCATATATGCAGGAGTCGCCTTTAACGTACATGCAGATAGGCATCTGGCGCTCCGAAGCGGTTCGGAGAAGTCTATTTCCCCCTCCCAGCCTTTTGTTTCCACCATATAATAAAATTACAACCTAGATGGGCCGCCTCAGTGTGCCGCATGGAACTGGGCATGGGCAAATTGGGCGGCAGGAAAGTGACTGTTCCACGAAATAAATCTACATGGTTCGAATGTCACGCTTCCGATTTCAGATATGGGAATTCGAGGAACATGATAGCCAATGTACCGGCGGCTTTTTATCTACATACACCTTACGTGTCAGAGGACTTAAGACAAGTATATCTGCTTTGACAATCTGAACTGCCAAGATCGACGGCTGCAGCCTCCCAAGCAAGGCAGCGGTATTAACACGGCTGTTATGATTAGAAACAGGAACTGAATACATGTCCCTCGAGATCCGGTGGGCTACGGGAGAGAGGAGTTCTTGAATCAATGAGAATTAATCGATTCCCCTAAATCATGTTTGCGCTAGTAAACATGGCTAACTGTAAAGTGGTCCATCTTGGAGAGTTCAATGAAATATAATTCTGTAGCTTCTATCACCAGATACCCAGATTGTAATAATATGCCTTCTACCATATTCCCCTGTACAAATATAGAAAATTGGAAAGAAAATAAGGGACCAAAGAAGGAAAAATTGCAGCTTCGCTAGACCTCCCCCGGCCATATGAATCGATCATACGTAAATTCAATGATATTTCCAAAACGCCGATAAATCCAAAAGTCTTCAACCCACGAAAGAATGCTTGCTCGAAAACATTAAACCCGAACAAAAAAAACCACAAACTGAATGCCTGCGAACAGAAAAAAAAGAAGACCGTCCTATATCCCTCTCCCCGCTAATATGATGATATACAGAATACAAAGGAAAGAGACAAATGAAAAGGCCGGGCCTGCTGAGTTTGGTCCACCATCGGATACGTCGTATGTGTGATGAAATGGAGTTGATATGGAGATCTTGATTATGTAGCAGCGAACAAATGGGTTTACGCTGCTAAAGGCCAGGGTCGGTTGCTTCGGTCCGTGTGGCATATTGCTAGGGGTCGCTCGGACGTTAAGCAAGTTGTGCCATCGGGAGGTGACTGCAGGGTGGTAATGCAGTAGAAATGATGTTTTGTGCGATTGACTAGCATTGAGCTAGCGTTCGTACAGTTTCTGACTTATTTGGCCACCGATCCAACAATGTGAACTCGGCCACGCTCACCGGCTGCCCTTTTTATTGCATCTTCTTCAATGAGCTGTGCTTTTGTTTTGACCGGTTCGATCGTGAGTTCTTGGGCCATTGGCCTCGAACCGAGCTGAATTGGGGTCGACGACGCAACAGGTTGGATGATGACGTCCGGAGCTAGAGGTCTCATTGAGAAAGGAATGGGGGTCGTTGTCCTGGCGTGGCTGTCTGCCGCATACTGAGGCGTATAAGAATATCTTGGCTTATCCTTCTCAAGACCGACTTTGGCTGCTGGAGCCTCTTCTCTTCTTTGTAGGGCACTTCTAGAAGACCGACTGCTGTCCTTGCCTCCAAAGAAGCAGGCGGCTAGATTGATTGAAGAAATTTTTCGTTGCATCTTGACAAAACCGGAGCTTGGTTCCTGTAAGAGGGCGTCTGTTGGCTCAGTGCCAGATTGTTCTGAAGCTGACTGTCGGGCCTTGCGTCGGCGTCGGAATATTTTAGTAAGAGAAGGCATACCGAAAGAAGAGAGAGAAACAAAATTTAAGGAAATAGCTGGGGGGGTAATGCGGGTATTTTATGCTCTGAGAGTGGGATATATTTGGGACTAAGGTATAGTGAAACCCAATTAACAACCACGGGGTCCGCTTTTAAACTCGATGCGAGATAGCGCCGAAGGGAAGCGGTTTGCGTAAGCCACAGGGACCTTGGGGGCAGTTGGGGCAAGGTAGATTTTGGCGATATGGGAAACGGAAGGGGCAATTAGCAACAGATGTAGTTTTATCAAAAGTCATGTTGATGATTGCAAGAAAGGAAAGGTCGAAGCAATATCCGTCTCCGGAAGCAAGTTTTCTTTTAACCCTTCTTATTGTTTTTTTTCCCTTCATTTGTTTTTCTTGTGTTTTCTCAGCCATGTGGAGAAAAGAAAAGAAAGGAAATCTCTTCTCCGCCTGTATTTTCTTTTTAGAAAGATGCATCATTTGCTTGAAGAGCAAAGTACATTGGTAGAAGTATCATATTGTACAGGTCGGGACCTGAACGGCGGGGTTGTGGTGCAGACAAAGGCGCTCAGGGTTTAATCGTCTAGCCCAGTCTCTCGGTAACTTCAGGCTCATGCACAGCACAAACTGGCGTGGAGGTGGTGGCAAGGATCAAGAGCTCATGTGCCCCAGAGTAAAAACACCGCAGCCGCCTCGTGATTCGAAGAAAAAGGAACACCATGAAACCAACAGTAGTTGTACCTGACGATTCGAATTTTTCTTCATCGAGAACCAGTGGCGCCAAAAACACAATCATAAGGACGGATAAAAGCGAAAGTTTTTTTTTGCGGGACTTACAGCCAGACAGCTTTCCAAGGCCAGATCCGAGGTGCTGTAGAGGACCACCAGTGCGGCGACGGCGATGATCGCAGTGGACATTCCGTAAGTGGTAGCTTTGGTAGACGATCGGTTCCACAAAGACTTTTCCTTGGAACTGGGAATGGTGTCGGTGCGTCACTTTTAGGCGCTTCCTCGCTTTAAATTGCAGGTTTCCTGTTGGTAGTATGTCGATTGTTTCTTAGAGATAATCTTAATCCTTTGAAACCGAACCTCAAATTTTCTGACAAAACTGTCTCGAGTCTGTCTTTATAGTAATCTGATCTCACTAATACAGAGCCGATCTCACCCCGTGAGATTCTCTTTTCCGGTAAAAATTTATTCGTGGCTAGGTGGAGCGAGTTGTCAGGCGCAGTCGAGGTCGCAGCAAGCTTTCTCGACCTCCCCCAGCTGAACCATTAGCATAAAAACACCAGTGGCGGACGCCTCTCAGCATCATGCAATAGGTACCGAACGGAGCTGGGACTCCGTTTGGGAATTTATTGCGAATCTAGGTGGTCTTGAATCGGTTTGGACGATGCCAAATCGATCATCGGGTAAAAAATCTGCAGTGACGGATGACGCGAAACCATTGGCTGTGCGGGGAAGGCCGTCGGGAGCGCGCATGTTCCTTAATACATGCGCTGTAATGAACGGAACACATTTGCTTGGTCGCGAGAGCCTGCAATCCAGGCCTTTGATTTCATGATAGATTAGACAACTGGCCCTTCTGCAACATTATGCTCATTCCACTGTGGATCAAGAGGCGAAGACGTGCTGGGTCAAACCTCACGTATTTTCTTTTATGATTTCATTTTATGGGATTTAAGCTTCAGGGTTGAACATTCATCCGAAGGGCTTGGAATTGTGGAGCTCTGGCCTGTTGGGACTGAAATAGGACAGGCGGGTCGGATGTCAGCTGTCTAGCGGCTGTCTGGGGACACTGTCTCTGCAGCTTGAACCAAGCTTGCGATTGGGGCTTGGGAAAACATAGACCTTTCAGGCCCAAGTCCTTCATTGCATTCAGCTAGGATGTGGTAACAAGTGCACTGCAGCCACCGAGGGAGCGGCTTGGCAGAGAAGAGAAAATAACTCTCACGGCAGGGTTCGCGCTGCGTGAGCCTGCAGTGCCATTCCAAAGCCCCTCTTCCGATTGAACTTGATTTGCGGACCCCAAATTTGTGTAGGGCTGGCCTGCTGTGTCATCAGATTCCAAACTGCTGGGACCTGGCTCGGTGATTGGGCACTGGCAGACCCGCTTTATCTCTTCCAGGGTCAGGCAACGCTCTCTTGGGACCGAACGCGATCCCGTAACGCGATCGGATGCAGGCCAACTCTCAACCGATGCAATCAGCCGTGAGTTGGCCACGAAACGTCGGTCGGGCTCAGATTAATGTATCGCATTTCGAAATTTGACTATCGGTATCTTCGTGGACATTTACACGTATTAATCTTCTGAAACGGTCAAAGCTTTGAAACAGGACTTCATTATAATCTGGTAGCCCGGCAAGACTTACCAACTAACTCCAATGCCCAACAACTCAAGACAACAAATTGCATCTGAGAAACAAAAAGGCATAGTAGCCTTGGGGGCAACGAGGGGCTTTTAAATACGGTATCGTATCGGAGCTGTTCGGGTAGCCAATGGATAGGTATCAGCCTCTCACATATCTATATCAGATCGTGAATTAACCGCCATTACAGTTATGTCTCATGATCTGGTAGATTTCTGATCACATAACACCGTCTCTCGATATGTCATAACCAAACGTTATCGATTACCGCTGAAACACTTCTGTATGACCGCGTAAACTTGTTGATAAAGTTGAAGCATCCGGAACCCGGAACTTTGGCCGGCAGTGTCTTAGGTATATTTCCGGGATCCCGATCCACAGGAAGTATAACCCCATCATATCCGCATACCAATTTACACTGTAGCATCCTAGAAATCAGAATATCGATCGTAAAATTGAATCTTCGGAAAAATCCATACAAGGAAGGCCTAGGCGCTGCATTATCCAGCCGCTAGCTTGTGTCGACGTTCGGCGGCTGACATCGTAGTTAACCGCAAGCCGAGGTACTCTCCGCGCTAAGCCTTTTTAAAATCTACCTGTCAAAATCTTTAGATAGATGGGTTACAGATGTTAGATTACCTCTCAACCGTATCGATTCAAAGATATTTCTTACTAAAGTGGCTTAAGATGTTCTTCGTCACCTATGGTGTCCCACCTTCTGTAACACCAGATGTGTGAACCTGCCTCGCCCATAGTCATGGTGAGACTGGTGCGTTCTAAGTTTAACTCTAGAAGCCCTTTTTTGTTAGTTACACATTCAAGAGTCTTCTCTAGGCAATTATATGGCGTAGTAGAAGACCAAGGCGTACATACATACACTGGAGTTATCGTGATAGTATATAGTTTCCGGTTCATATGTCCATTTATTTTGATTGCTCATTTCGCTGCAGGGCCTGGCGAACGTATCGATGGTATCACTACCAAAGTAGAGGGATTCTTGTTATCAGTTATTAGCCTGCATTCAATTGCACCTGGAGAATTACATACTCAGGTGATGTTGATGGGTGTGGATATAGCGCCCACGTAAATCTGACTGGTTGATGGAGCCTGTGGCTAAGAGATGCTGAAGGCAATAGCCTATAATATTAGAATGATACAGAAGTAAACAGTGCTGAGAGATCTAGCAAAGCTAGGAGGCGTGAAGAATAGACAAGAAAGCATATGACGGTGATGGTTATTTTGAGGGTCTATTGTCATGTCCAAATTATGTAGCCTTGACCATGACAGCCCGCTGGAAAGTACATGTCTGCGAAGTCACAACCCGTCGAGCAGCCGACATCAAAGTTCACCACATACGTACACTCCACGGCAAGAGAGCCTCAGCATCCTTTGATTAAACGTGGTATATCGTTTGGCTCATCCTCCCTATTCATCAAGACTAACTACTAAAGACATCAGATCGCTAGATATTATCACAGGGCACACGCCTGTCAAACACTACTCCGCATTGTGATCCTGCCTATTCACAGAACGCAAACAAAACATTCCTTTCATTCGCTCGTACAGCTATGAGCTGCCTGCTGCAAGCCTCCTTTATCATAATTAATCCTGGTTTCGAATCAAGAAGCGGGAGAATATCTCGCTTCTAATTTCACTCTTGTCATCCTGGCACAGCATAGCCGAAGGTGGAACTTGTTGGTCTCCCTACGTATGCATCGAGCCCCTTGGAGCTTGGGAGATCATTAATTCTAGGGTCCGAAACATGCTGCCTGGGTCACGGCAGGATCGAGTGTCCATGTACATGTGCCTGTCCAGGCCGACTGAAAGGCGGTGTTGAGCCGTCTACGCAGGTACTGCAGCTCGGATTTGCTTGCAAAAAGCAGTTTCACATTGTGAATTCCGTATGCCACACCTGCATCGAGAGGAAATGCAAGTAGTAGCCACTTCTGTCCCACAGTTCCTATCATATTCTCGCTAGTCTATCGCTGGAGTTCAGCCTCTTTGCTGACGAGTATGCAGGATTCGCCGCCCCTGGATAGCAGCGTTAGGGTAGACGTCGACGTGATAGGTCAACCCGCTACAGCTCTGCGACAGGAGCACGGCCCAGATCTAATGTACCTTTCGGTGCAATTGATGCTCCGGAAATAGCAAGGAAGATGAATGTTGTTCAGTGTCAACAGTATTGGGGATAAAGTTCGTCGTTTGCTACACCACGGCATTCACCCGAGCTTCCAGGTTGCAAACAATATACAGTGCATGTCCGTGGCTTCTACGTACGGTACAGGGGCCGCAAGAGGACATAATTTGAGGCTATCAACTCCGTCATTGGCTTTTTTATCCTGCATTCGCGACGCCTGGGCAAGCGGTCCTACTAAGCTCGAGCAGCTCTATTCGTGCGCAGACCTACGTGTTCTCTTGGGATACAGTTTCGTTTAGTTGGTCAGGATCGGCTGTGTCTGCGCCAAGTTACAGACGCTATTTCGCAAAATGCAGGCTCTCGCATACAGGAGCAGCATTTAGGATCAGTAGCCAATTACCATTTAATTCTTCCTTGATCTCACATGATTTTGATACTAACCGTTCTTCAATCACCGCACACCTGGTATCACACGCGGTGTGGAATTAGGAGCTGTGTCAAACTGAAAGCTGCAGCTTTTCCGCTTAGGAAATCTGTAAGGGAAACTGGGGAACAAGTCAATTGGAATCTAAAAACAGAAGCGGCACGCAGGCCTCAGCGATCGACCTTTATCGGTCGGGACGCCACAAGCAAACTATTAATCGCGAAGTTGCAAACAGATCGCTCCGGGCCTTTTCCGATCTTTTATTGTCGAAATATGACCAAGACCGGGCACGAGGAGCGTTGACTTTTTCTAGGTGCAAGCCCCGGCAAATAGGCAGCGGTTTGTGCGCTATCAATCTCGGGAACAATCTGGATAGTATGAAGCTGTGCCTCCCTCTTCGTCAATAGGCAGGCAGTAGTAGCAAGCGGCCAACGGCATCGGTGCTTCGATCCACATATACAAATCTAGAACGCCGAATAAACGCAAAAGTACATGTAGCTC
The DNA here is from genome assembly GCA_036971555.1 of Drechslerella coelobrocha. Lineage (NCBI taxonomy): Eukaryota > Fungi > Ascomycota > Orbiliomycetes > Orbiliales > Orbiliaceae > Drechslerella > Drechslerella coelobrocha. Next base: position 250,638 of record JAJTUH010000012.1, on the reverse strand, counting down.
GTTCATTTGACACCAAGAGTGTTGGAAATTATGCAGAGTACGCCAAATCCCGCAAGCATAGGAGGTGACGGCAAAAAAGATCCACCCGAGCTGCGAGGGTTGTTCATCTGACCGTGCTACTGAGTGGAGCATGAGGCTCAAAATGACTGCTACCATTGGGCCAGAGTGCTCAATGGCCATTTGTCAGATCGATTCCTGGCACTTCCCGCGACTTTTTTTTTAGGCGTTTGTCAACCTGCCATCTGCAATGCCTGGGTATCGCTTGGGCTTGCTTTCCCTTGGGATGAGCCTCGCGGAGTCTGTGACAGGGGTTCTCCTGTGTGGGTTCCGACGCTCATGGATCAGGTTCCCACTCCAAGCAATGCCATCTGCATATCAGTCCAGGCACCCAAGAAAAATAATAAAACTACAATAAAAAAATGAGGCAAGCTTTGCGGCCATGGTGTGTCCTGGAACAGCTACGAGAGTCGGAATTCTTGATATGCATGGGAATACGCACACAGCCAACAGCTTTCGTTGCGGGAAATCCTGTGAATATTTCCGAAAGGATCCTCCACGGAACGTCTATCTAACCGTCATCGAAATAACGTTGATATTGTTGATTTTCCTCGTAGTCGAATCACGCGAAACTTAGCCGATTGGGAACTTACGGCTCGCCAAAAAGTCCAATGTTCAACCTGGAATTGGAATTACTCCACGATTTCCACCTCAATAAGTGTTACTTATTTGGGTAAACTATTGCCTAACACCAAGCAGTTGGCCCTCAGAAAATATCCTAAAATCTCTGAACAGATCCCAGTCAGCTGAGGGTAAGCAGAGCGGGATGCCGTCTCCTGGTGTGTGGATCCTAGATATCGAAACCCGCTCCCAGACGAACATCGGCTTGGATCCTTGCCTTCTCTCAGGCATGCTGCCCAAAACAGCCGGTTGACCTTGTGCACTCCGCCAGCAAACTTCGTCCCTGCTTTAACCGGCCTATCACAGCTGGCCTGTCCGTCGCCCAGCACAACTTGCTACACTATAGCGGTTAACAATCGTCAAAGGCCCGATTTTCCATACAAGCCCCCCAAATTCACCAATACTATTGCCTACAAACGCGGGAAAGCAAAACGATGATTGCGTACATGCAGCGTCTCCGTCCTCGCTACAACTGAGCTATTGTTGGATCATGGCCCTTGTGTCACACAAAACAGAAGCCGACATGGCTGGTGCCTTCGCAGGCTGAGCTTTCTACAACGCAACAACTACCAATGGCGGACGCACTTGCTAGAGGCTCTTATGCAGGAAAGGTGGGCCGGCCTGAGCCCTTCCCAGTGGTGTTCCGGCGGGTGGTTGATTGCTGAACCCACGCCCGAGAGGGCGACGGGGTCCAACAGGGTGCATCTGGATGCTGCATGGCGCCTGTGCAGGTTGAAGGGTACCCATCCACTAGAAGCTGCGGAACAGAACGCAGAAGCTACGGGGTGTTGCTCTGCCCTGGTCTTGGAAAGTGGGGCGCGAAAAGCAAAGTAATTTTGGACTGGCGGTGTGGGTTCGCTCGTCTGGGACCTGGGTCATATTGTATCGCACCTAAGCACTCGTGCAAATGCGAAATGCTTGTGGGAGGAAAATGATATAAGAAATCACGACCCTCCCTAGTTGTGTACCCTCGGATTTTGACTCTATCGATACTCAAGCAAAAAACCCATTATTCGAGTCGGCAATCTTGCTAATTAGTCTCTGATATCAATTATAATCTTTACCAACTTATTCGCAACATTAAAACTCCGGTGACCACTATCCTCTAGAGGGCTCCCCTGCACTGGAACAACGACGCAGAAGCAGCCCCGTTTCGCTTCTGGTTCAGGCCCGTCTGTCTAATGTTTATATAATCAAGGGGTCTTGATTTATACTTGTAAGCAGATCCTGATTCCCAGTTACACATAAAATCATGAGGTCTCTTTTGTCAACAGAGTTGTTCTCAATACGAGATGGGGTATTTTTTTTTTGTTTTCATGTAAGATTTTGGGTCTCTGGAACGCAACACTAACACTGATGCCGACTAAACCATACAGATTAATTATCGGCTTCACTTAATTACTCTACCATTACAAAATGGAAGCAATGACCTACTGGACGCAGGAGTACTCCGCCGGGCTGTCCTCCTTCAATGAGCATCCAAAGGGCAGAACCGTAGATATCGGAGAGCATAAGCTGTCTCTACCAATCCAGGGACTGTCGCAACATCCAATAGAACGATTTAGTGCAGGAGAGAATGCTTTACCCTTAGGCTTAGTGCCAAATCCAGTTCACGGATATCCAGTACTGAACCCATCTTCGCTACCCGGACTTAATATGGGCCCAATGGACCAAGACGCTATATCATGGCGCTCGTCCATGCTTGAGGATGACCAACACAGCCTTTGTACTGATAGCAGCTCTTCATCATCTGGTCACGGCGTTGCTGCAGGCTGGAATCAAGGAAGTCCTGTACTCTCTGATTACCGCTCCAACTCCATAGCCATGGCTTTCCAAGAGACGGCCATGTCGACACAAAATACTTATCATTTTAAAAGCGCCGAGGTCATCGACCCAAGCCTCACACTGAATTATCGAGAACCTGACATGTACGGATACAAAGAACCTGCTATCAAGTTTGAGTTCCCATGCCTCCTCCAAATCGAAGATGCCGAATATGAGCATGACCCGTGCTCGCCGGAGTCGCCTTCGGGGACTCACTATTCTCAATACGAACATGTGTCGACTCTAGGCCTCCATTTACAAAACTCCCTACCTACCTTTGATGTATCCACATGGGCACGCAAAATACCTGTTACCCGTTCGCAGGCACACCACGAAACCTGCAACCAATCCCAGCCAACCTCCAAGAGTTCAAGCACCAGTTCTTCCAGAGTCACCAAATCCCCCAAGTCTCCTCTGTCACCAAAATCGCGGAAGATATCACGACGTAGAGGATCATCCAGCAGCGATGAGTCGCCGACAAGACAGAGCTCTCGGCCAAAGACTTATCGAAAGAAGGTTCCCTTCTACCTCTGCGAAAGAGAAGGTTGCAAAGGGCTCAAGTTCAAGAACAAGTCTGAGCTGAAGTAAGTCCACGGCCCACCCTATCTTCTCAAAAACTCGACTAGACCTAAGCTAACATGATATGCTAACAGGAAACATGTCGAAACTAGACACACAAAGCCATACATTTGCATCTGCGGCTTTGCAAAGTGCCAACAGCGGTTCGGCGCCCGCAACGAGTGGAAGCGACACATCGCCACTCAGCATCTTGTGTTGTACAAATACATTTGCGACCACACGGACTGCCGCGAGAAGAGCAAATCAAAAGCGGCTCTCTTCAACCGCGCCGACCTTTTCATGAAACACCAAGAGCGTATGCACTCTCCCCAGGACATCGGTGACCGCAAGCCAGGCGATGCGGAAGTCATCAGTTGGAAAAATGAGATGCGATTGGCTAAGAGCCGCTGCGAGACGCTGCGACCGCCACCACAACGAATGACTTGTGGCTTCTGCAGCGAGGTTTTCGAAAGAGGCGACAAGACTTGGGTGGACTTGATTGATCATGTCGGCCTCCACTACCAGAGCAACGACGAGACCGTGCGCAACGGCTACAGAGATGATCCGGATCTCATCGCTTGGATGAAGGAGCATGACCTTCTCAGATACGAGGGTGAAGCTGAGGAAGATACCATGGACCTTGACACCGACTCTCCTAGCAGCAGGAAGAGCCGAAAGCATTCGTACTCCTCTTCAACCGACTCGTCGTGCGCGAGACAGATCAAATTGGAGCAGATGGACACATAGCTGGTGAACACTCTGTCAGAAAGCACAAGTAACTACTGTTTCTTCTTATTCATATTTTATTCTTCCAAAATACCCCTTTTTGTATCTTTTATGGTTTGGCTTTCAGCGTATGATATTATTATAATTTATATTGTAAATGACTACTACCAACTCCTACTGTCGCGACTCTACTTTGGTTTATCTGCCTTTTATTGTCGCTTGCTCTTCGGGATTTGGCCTCGGTATACATGGTGTGTATGCCTGCTATTTTTATTATTATCACTGTATTCCACTCATACTGCTTTTTTTTTTTTTTTTTTTTTTTTTTTTTTTTTTTTTTTTTTTTTTTTTTTTGTTTTTTTTTTTTTTTTTTTTTTTTTTTTTTTTTTTTTTTTTTTTTTTTTTTTTTTTTTTTTTTTTTTTTTTTTTTTTTTTTTTTTTTTTTTTTTTTTTTTTTTTTTTTACACAGCTTTGGTTTTCAGACGGCAGGTTTACAATGGGTACAAGGATATACTTGGGAATGGGGAACAAAAAGGACAGCATGCATGGGCCAGCAAGGTTTTTTTTTTTTGCGCACAGCGTTTGGATCTCCGCGGCTGTGATTGCGCGAGGGATTCATGTTTTAGTTTTGTGAACGAAATAAAATTATATTCTTCCCAACTTACGACTGTCATGCAGGCAAAGTATGCATCTCGAGATAGTAGGGTACAACTTGCCACCACATTCATTCTTGCTGGTTGCGCCCTCATGCACGACGAGATTAATGATGTTTGTCCAGCAGTGCGACCAGTGGTGTTTTGCCCAGCCAAAAGAGCAAAATGAGGCTCTTCGGTCGGCTCTGGCCCAGCATCCGGTGCCTGCTCCCTTCTCTTTCGCTTCAGCTCCTTCCACTTTGCCACCTCTGGCGTCGAAGCTGAGCAGTCATCCATGTTGGTGGTAAACACCAAACCCGGACCACCCTTCCTTCAAACGTCCGCTTTCCTCGCACCCGAAGCATGCATTCAAGGTCCCATCCTGGGCTGAGCTGCAGCACGCCACTGTGAGGGGTAATGTCTCTCCTCCTGAGTCAATCGATCACGAAAGCGATCTTTCGGGGCATGCCTACTCTCGCTCCTCCGCGCTGCAGTGCACCACACGGGACGACAAAAAAGTCGACTGGGGCTGAATTTCAAGCGAACGAATTCGAAGCATCTGCCCCTCCCTTCTCTTCCCATCCCAATCCAGCCTATGACTTTGCGCAGCCAGTCACTTGATAACCACATGTACCTGTATCGCCTGCAGGCGCACTCATTGCTCCTGTTCGGCTGCTTGGTTGCTTGGTTGGTTGCTGGGACTATACTAAGCTTCCTATCGCTGGAATCGCAGTTCGGGAGGGGGTGGAGACCGTGCTGGGGGGGTGTGCTCAATTCCTGCGTTTTTGTACACCGCCTCTTGCGGAACCATGCCCGGAAGATTTCTTTTCTCTGCTTTTCTTTTCTTTTCTTTCTTTCCATTAAACATGAGACGTGGACCTCCGTCTGGTTTGGGACATCTCTCTTGAATCATCAAATGGATCTGAACTTGACCTTTTTGGAGGTGTCATGCAATATACCGTCCCGAACAAGGGTGGAATTACGAATCTTCACATTCCTCATCGTTCGAATGAGTAAGTGATTAAATTAGTGGATGGTCCACCATGCAGTTAGGATAAACTAACGCCGACAGACGGCCTTCAAGCAGTACGTATGACGTTGCCGTCTATGCGAATGAACGCGGACGACGGGATGAAATGCTTAGCTTAGCTAGCTAGCTAGCTAAATCGGCGCCGGCCATCGGGTCGTGCATTCAAACAGCCATGCGAACTATTTGGAAGCATGTGTCTCCAACTGTCGCGACTGCGCAAGTGAGTAAGATAAAAGAGAGCTAAGGGGCCCCAGCGCCTGGCTCCACTTCATGCTTGGCGCATTGCGAACCCTCCGCGACATATGTATGATGAATAAGCCAGGGAGAATGAAAGAAAAAAAAACGCGAAAAAACGCAGAACAACATTCAAAACATCGTCAAGTAAAATGAACTAGTTGAGACAGACGAGACTATCACCCGAATGGAGTGGGGTGCCTGGCGAATGGGCGGGTGATGCCTGGTGAACTGGCGGGCTGGATGACGTTGGCCTTTACGATATCCCCGGACTTGAATGCCGTACGTACATGTACGCTTCCTTGATTTTTTTTTGGGATTCCGTTTTCGTGAGTTAGTCTGTCTCGCTCTTTTCTCTCCGACCCGTTTGGAAGCGAAGGATCAGAAGCATCCGGGATAAGACAGTTGGGGGTGAACTTCCCAAGCTAGGCTACCTCGGCGTCTATGCAGATGGGAAGCTATCTCTCTCAGGTGCGATAGCTCACTAAATTAAAATCTGGGATGGGGTCTGCAAGCTTTCTCTCTGATCGGAGGCTCAAAATCGAAACCCGAAGTTGACCAATCAGACAGCGGGACTGGAGACGGAAATTGGTGGAGGCTATGCTGGTCCCTCTTGCAAGGAAATCGCTGGGACTCCACGGTGCGGCAAGAAAGTCCAACCGAAGCGACAAGGTTTCGTAACTTCGCGGCTACAATTGCCCTGGCACCGACTGACTGTCGCGGCTCTGTTCTATTAATGCTATCTGCACTGCACGGCACCGCTCTGCAGAGGATGGCACTGGCAGTCGCAAGGCAGCTTCTGGCGGCTCCACAATCGGGTGGGCGAGTGGGCCCCTTTTTTGGAGCTCTGTTTGGTGGGATGCTTTCTTGCCAGCAAGTTATCTTGGTCTGTCAGAGATATTCTGGGACAGCCACATGCATGCCCCACGTTGGGATTCAATTCTTGATTGCATGCCCGTCCTTTCTGCATTTGGTGTTCTAAAGATAATTTAAGATTCGAGAGTCCCCAAGTTGAAGCATATTATTATCTAAGACGAGGAAGCTATATTATCGATTCTATGAATGGTTATTACAGTTCCCGGTTGGTATCACCGTGCACGAAAAGCCCGGGATCTACCGGGTTTTTTTTTCTTCTGCTGCTGGAGAAAGAATACCAATCTAATTTAGCTTGAGTAGCTCGCGCGCCAAGGTATTTGTCACAAACCGTTTAGCTGCCCTATTTCTATCATTCATCGAGTGTAAGTTTGTGGATCGTCTCATAATTTTATGGCTCACTCAGGGTTTAATAGGTGGCGCACTTCGGGGAATGATACCATGATATCATGATGTTGAAATATAGCCGGATCCTTGAATTATTTCAACCCGTTCGCTGCACGTATCCCATGACAGGATAGTTTATATCTGATAGGATACAGTTCCCTGAAGCTTTCCCCGGAACCCGCACGTACATGATGCTGGCGACGCAAAGTCGAGATATCCCTAGAGCCCAGGGTCCAGGGTCTAGAGCACGGTGGTGGATTATATCAACCTACTCTCCTTGCCTCGGGGAGGCAGCCTAGCGCTAGCTGCGAACATCGCGTCCATACCCCGAACGCGAGCTAGAACTACTGGACATGATATCAACCAATCCAGACGGTTATGACTCCCGAGTCTAGACTAGCGAATAGCTTCGCGGAGAGATAGATCGATCGCGGAATCCGTCCATCTACGCTACCAATTAACTTTAGCCGTTTCGTCGGCGACGTTACAAGTTGCAGGTCGCCGTCATTCGTCGTCAGTTAGTTTCATAAGCTATCTAATATATATAATACAAGTCGCACGGGTACGCACGCCGATACCGTTCGCATACATGCCTACTTGCTTCTTTCGGGTATCCGTCGACTTTTTTGATAGATGCGTAATCATGTGAGCATAAACTAAACGTGTAATCCGATGCGACGATCAAGCTTGAGCACGAGCCTATCGATTCGAGAGCCTCTAACTAACCTCCTTGGCTAGCTGCGTTGCTAGCTCGCTAGTAGGCCCGCCTTGAAATTTAAAACTTAAGCTAGGCTGCCAGCGGCCTTATGATATACCCACAATTTGGAATAATTCAAGTGCGATGCATTGCATATCGTTTCCACCACCGCGTATAACCGTACGCCAAAGCTAAATGCAATCGAGGAAGCAGGTAGGCAGGCAGGTAGGCAGGCGAGCAAGCCCAGTAGGGCCAAGTAGACATTCGAGAAACACCATGCGTTTCGAGGGATCAGATACGAGAATCCCTCCGGGATGAGTGGAGAACGTTAACTAGGAGGGCCGTCGAGCTTCTGCCTACTAGGTTTGCCAGTGCGCCATTCAATTAATATCATGCATATGAGCACATGGTAATTAGCTGGGGAGGTGTGTGTGTGTGTGCGAGCTTGTCCGGGGTTTTGAGGCTCTGCGGTTCGATCCTGTGAGTCCGAGGTGAGTCCGAGGTTTGAGGCAGGCTTTTAATTGGCTATATTCTCAATATACCCGACTATGCTATTGTTTTCGATAACAAATGCTAAATATAACGACAGCAGCTGGTTGCTGACAGATGTGTACGTATATACGTGCATGCAGATGCGAAAAAAAAAAAACGGTACCACAACTAGCCAGTAGATCACCAGGGAAATCAGGTAACCGTCTTGTCTACCTTAATCAGGAGCACTCCCTCCGATCGTCTGCCCTTCAAGTCGAATAGCTTGAGGAAACCATACCCTGGCTTTAGCCGGTCCATTCTCACGCACGCCCAGGCCGCTTTACTGTCCTTCCCGAGCTCATCATCATAAATCTTGAACAACACAAACGCCAGTTGCTCATTTACTCGGGTCATCCGTGGGTATTCCATGCTGCCTTTCGTAAAACCCCATGCGTATTCGATACCCTTCCCGGACTTCGTCTTGTTCTTGTACTTGGTGGTCCCGGATATATGCACCACGCATTTTACGTATGGCTTAAAACCTGATGGCTTGTCATCGCCCTCCGGGAGCGGAATGCTTTGCCCGGCAAGAACGGTAATCTTTAGGTCTATCGTCTTTTCAAGCTCCCTGGCAGACTTGGAGCTCCTGTTGGCTGGTAGGTGACTTTCCGGCTTAAGCACGTAGCCACCAGTGCCGGCAAACATGGCTTCGTTGAGCATCATGCCGCGGTCGACCTTTTGCCAATTCAGCGCAACAAGTTGAGCACCTCTTCGCCAGAAGTCAATCGGTTTCAAGTTAGACGAGGAGACACGTAGGCCGTATGGGTAGACCCGAGTGAGGAAGTGTCTGTTATGCGTGAAGAGGGCATCGGCTTGGGCCTCGTGCAGGGTGTTGAACTTCTTCTCGGAAAAGCTGAAGACGTGGTTGGGCCTGCGGGAGATGGCGTCTGTGAAGGACTCGGCGAACTTCATGGCTGAGGCGTAGACGCCAAGCGCGGAGAGGGCGGCAGACATTTTCACCTTGGGTCCTTTCTTTCTTTCAGGGTCTGATTCTTCTTCCTCTTCCTCAACGGCGGCAGCAGCTAGGGAGAGCTTTCGTGCCTGTTCAGCAAGCGAGTCTCCTGGAAGCGATTGGATCTGCGATACGGAACCACCCGGTTGAGCGTCCGCTGGGATATGTTTGACCTGTTTGAAGATTGTCTTTGAGTACACCAGTCCTCAAAGAAGCATGTACGGCACGGTAATTAGGGACCACTACCATGCTCGTGGAACGAGAACTTAATTGGGGGCGGGGAGCGCGACTGTAAGTGGGAACAGAGAAGTATATCATTACTAAAGGGGCTCACCTTGACTAAGATTTTGTTCTTCAGTAAACCTGGGGGAGGCAGTCCCTTCGCTGCGATGTCCCAACCGCGCAACTCGCCTTCGAGCAGCATGCCCTGCCATGAGGACTTCATAATGTTCACCATCTTTTCCTGTTGCTCCATGCCCGCGTGGCACTCGAGACTGACGATGATGGGAAGATCGGATGCGACGAAAGCGTGCTCCGCGATAGCCTCGCAGACATCCTTGAAGCTAATATCCTTGGTGAGGGTCCATCCATGGTCAACCTTAGGCTCGCCGTCATCGCCATCCCAGACATCAATTTCGACGCATCGGCAGGCCCTGTTCAGGACATTGATGTAACCCTCGGCAGTGGAGCTGCCGTAGAGCTGGTGATCGATGAGGTAGGTGTTATGGCTCGAGGAGATGTAGTAGGCGGTGAGGGGGAAGCTGAGGTCGTGATGAGGGGGAGGGAGCACGGCATTGTTCTGAGGCCCGCAGAAATCGCTGATAAAGTTGGGGAAAGGTAAGTCTTTGGCCGTGGAGGCACTGTGGATGTTCTTCAATTCGCTAAGGAGAGCTTCGGAGGTGACTTTGACGGGGGCCTCGGTTTGGATGGAGGAAGACACCCCGCCGCCGACCTGGGCTGTTGGATCCACAGTTGCCATTATAGGGTGGGAGGTAGGTGATACAAGCTGCCAGTTGCACCTAGATGCCTAATTTAGGATGTTAGCGTTTTTAAGCATGTGGGAAGGCTGCTTGCAGCGTATTCTTGTGTAACTGAGGGCAAGGAGGCAGTTCGAGGTTCTCGTTTACCGGGGATTAGTCTTCGAATGTTCTGTTCCTGTATAATTAAGGGGCCTATCGAACAAGATAGCTAACTTTCGTTACGTCAGGCTGCCGACCGCGGGGATGTGTTGTATGACGTTGACGGCTTAAGAGCTGCTTCCGAAAACGCGATATATCGATGAGGATCGAGGCGTATATAAGATCGGGAGAGATGTATTCGAGACTTGGCTTTTCGAGATGAAGATGGCCAACTGTCCGATCTTTTTATAGCCCCGTCTTCTCTCTTCTGTCTCGTCTAAAAGCCAGATCCGGAAGATGACGAAGCTTGCCAGAGTAGGCTAAACGACGCGAATGCAAACTCCGTCCTCACTGCAGCGGACATGACAGCTGTCTGGAATGGGCGTCAGCAGGGTCCCTGCTACAGATTGGCTTGAACCCCGCTTGCCAATGGCCTTGCCAATTGCTCGCCAATGCTTGGGCCAGACCCGGCTAGATGCTTCTTATTATCCGCTTGTCGGCATCTGTAGACGTATATGCGCTTTGGACGGTCAAATCCAACAGTCCAACACAGTTTGGGTTTGACGCTTGCACACTTTTCACAGTAGAGTTAGAGAAACGTTTTAAACGTTTACCCCTGACTAAATCTCTAAACGGGAATTTGTTTAAGCGTTGAGGGATGCGGCTGTCTTGTAGGCTAGATGCTGTGGGATAATCAGAACTCATTTGCGACTACAATAATTTTATGAATTTTATAGATCCATAGAATTTGGCAGTAGCCTAGCCATATCTATGGTATCCGCATCGCCACAGACCATGATATGGGTTATGATCCACCGTCGAATGATTAGGATGATTTTGAATACTTGCAATCAAGTTCTCATAGGCATCTACGAACAAGCTGAGGTTGTTCACGTTATGCTCCGTCCAGTGTATCAATGCATCTTTATTTAATATGAATTTGATGGAAGAGCCATATTTAAGCACGTGTGTGCTAACCAAAGACTATTAGATATATATGTTAAAGTGAAGAAAGGCACAACCTGATCAGGCCTACCTGATGCACAGAACCAAAATGATCCAACTGTGACACCGTATAGCGAAAACTTGACCTGATTCAGCACGTAATGTAGTATCATCGTTTCCGCTGAAGAAACTCGATAAAATAGCTCTCTTTGTTTCTGTAAGGGTACATTGTATTGGTCAGCGATTGAACCTGACCTAGTAGACGCTTTCAACCCCCTTAACTCGGTAATTTATCTGGTATATTGAAAATTATAAAGCGATGCGAGAATTGTACTCAACTCCTGTGTATATATCCTGCGACCTGCATTTCATAAAGGAATACATGCATTAGTTGCAGCGTACCGCGCCACGGCGTATAAACACATGCACCCATGAGTTTTGGACCGCGTATTTGAATTTTGGGGATGAATTTGGAGCGTCTTAAAGTGCCAAGTCTCTGGCTTGACATGAGACTGATCACGCTACTGGACACTGTAGATGCCGTAAAGCGAAAGCGAGGGATTGGTTTCTAACAAATGGATGCGGCCGCTTCTAGATATATATATCACGATCCGAGTGTGCAGACATATCTGTAGAGAGGCCTGCGAGCAATCGATCCGGTCCTAGGATCCGGTCCTCACCTGGCCTCGGCGCCGAGACGTCTGCATCTATCGGATTAGACAAGTAGCTAGATTCCAGCCAGCCAAAGTGCACCGGCAATGCTATCCGGCGCCGCGGATATCAGGATATAATACCCAGCCAATAAAACGCCGATACACACGGGCGGTGCACGGGCCGACAAGAGGTTTCATTTAATCGGGGCACACTGAAATCTGCAACAGAATATACGCGAGGAATGTGTTGTTCGTCGTCCCATGATGTTCGCGATCTGCGGGCCTCAACAGACTCGGACGGCTGATGTAATCAATTGATGTTATTTTGCCATCCCATCATACCTACTGGCACCTTTACGCTACGATTTCCTTTGACCTCTTTCTATTTACAACTGCACCAAGACAAGCTGGTCTATTCACAAAATGGTACGTATCCACGATCACTTATACTTGTGACTATCGACACTAATGAGTATGCTCTCTCGTGGTAGTCGACTCCTAGCGGAAGCCTCCGTATTCACCAGAAGGCCTCCCTCTCCGAAAGCCTCACGGGTCTCAAGAATGGCATCTCCTCCCAACCGCTATCCAAAAAGCCTTCCTTCGCATCTACCTCGGGCTCTCTAACGGGCAGCCAACGTATCCGTATCCGCGAGTCTCGCGCCGAAGCCGTCTTTGACCAGACCACCCCGTTTTCCACCATCCGCCTCATGATGGCTCGTGCGTCCGAGTCTCCCGATGCACCAGCGCCGGCAGATCTCTTCCGTCAGATTATGGATTACTTTGGTACCGACGACGACCAGATGATACACATCCTGCATAATCAACAGCAGAAAGTACAGCCACAGGGCGGCCAACAGCAACCACAGCAGCAACAAGTACAACAGGAGAACCATCATCTTTCCAGTACCAACGACAACATTGTTATAGAAGGACTTGGCGGTACTACTAGTGGCACATCGACACCCAACTTGGAGCTGGCCTCAAATTTTACTGGCCCACGTCAGCTCTCTAACGCCGAGATTATGGTATACATCAATACTATGCTTGGGAATGTGGACGGTGGCCTACTGGGTGCTCGCTGTGGCTCTGCGTCCGATGGAGACTGTGATCTGGGTTATGTCAGTGACTGCGGGCCGTGTGAAGATGCGAGCTCTGCCGGAGGCGATAAAGCTTCTAATAACGGCGATGACAAGGCCCTGGTTAGCGGAGAGGGGAACACCGAGGCCCTAGCTGCTGTCACGGGAGGATTGGCAAAGATTAGAAGGGATGAAGACGATGATTATGATATGGACGGATGAATTAATTGTAACCTGGATTGTGTTACGGTGTACTTTTCATTAGCGGTTATCGCGTCCCTGCTTTTATTCACGGGGTGGTGCTTTGGGGTTCCGTTGGTTATACGGCAAGGGATGGGTGCATTAAATGGGGCGTATTGAGTGTGTTAGCTTTGAATATGGTTTCATAGTAGACGAATGGCATTCTATTTGTCTTCTTTGCGCACGGGTTTAAAGGTCTGCTAGTCAACTCTGCTTTGAGTAAACCTAGAAAGGTGCGAAACGAATGGTTGCGAATGGGTCTCGAATCTTCTGAATCTTATCTATCCATACATGAAACGAGAAATAATAAGTGATGAATTCATGTAGGCGAAGGATATTTCTGATTTGTATAAGTACACTTGTCTCGCCAGAAAATATAGTCAAGACATTGGTTGGTTTAGAAGAAAGGGGTTGGAAATAGAAGTTTTATACGCGGAAGAGAAGGAAGTGGCTATAATTCCGGCGGGGGTGGGAGATAGTATGAAACTCTTTTGCGTATTAGACTGGCTCGCCTAGGATAGGAAATAACCGTCACTAGGGACTTAGTGTGGAGATAATGAAGAACTTTGAGAGGTAGGGCGAAATAGCCAGCTTAATAGAGATCGCTAGAAGGAAGATTTGGGGAAGAGAGACCAGCTTTTGAAGAAACTTGGCATATTCCCGTTCGCAGCGTGGCCTGTAATAGGTCTGTCCTCTTTAATCTGGCGAGAATTAGTGGGCTCAATATGAGGGGTAGAGTGTCGAGCTACATGTTTCCATTTGGACCCATTAATGAATTCGGGCACATGATCTTCGGCGGAGCTGCTTCTGCGATGACGACGGTGGCTTGTGTAGTGTATTTTAGTTATGGGACTGTGTTTCCTTTCTGCTGTGAGGCGAGCAGTATTAGATCGCATCCGTGAGGTGCAAGCGGGCGAAGAGAGAGTCTTCGCTGGACGTTGTTTTCTCGTGGATACGTCGACATTGATATTGTAGTTTTCACTTGGGGATTGGATATAACTGGAACAGCAACTAGCAGAAGATGAGGAGTCTGCGCCGGTTTGTTGTGTATTATTTGCAACTTTCAGGACCATCTGGGAATTCGTTTTCTGTATAGGGATGTGCCCACCATCGAGATGGCGGAGGACAGCCTCTACAAACTCCTCCGGATTTTGTTTTATTGATTCAGCAAGAGGGGAGTTATAGCTGTGGTCATGGCGAGAGCGTAAAGTTGCTCTTTCATGATGGTTGGGTCGAGAAACAAGATGATTCATGTCCTCGTTCTCATCAACTTCTGGGGACGCAACTCTGGAGTAGGTCCCCTTGATGTTGACGTAGTGTGATTCATCGACAACGCCCAGTGGGGTACGGGCTTGTCGTTTGTGTGCCGGTGATGGAGACGATGCAATGTGGATATCATCGCTAGATTCCGATCCTGATTCTGACCCCGAGACGGAGCAACATGTGGTAGGTGTCGGTAGATCTCTTCTATCACGATGATGGTGAAAGTGGCTATCATGATGGTGAATACGACTGCATTCACGGTAGCTTTGTTGCTTTCTATCGAAACGGCTCTAGAGAGTATTTGCATTAGCTCGGTTCCTGAATTTCGATGAGACAAATTATCGATCGACGCCTCGATGGAGGGATGAATGAACGTCCTATTCCAACATCTAGCTCTTCTGTGGCGCTATGTATAACCGGTATTATTGGGATCATTTTAGAGGTCTTACCTGTTCCTCAAGATGGATTTTGAAAGGTTCTCCCTTCTTTTTGCCGGTCTGACACGAGCCAAGCTTGTGGGGCTTGCGAGAGATTTTGGGAGCTTGGGAAGGAACTAGGGAGTTCTCAATTGCTTCAACTGCAGTAGTCTCGCGACTGAGGGAAGCATACGGGTGGATATTCTCTGTTTCTGTTGCATTCCCCTTCTCGATTTTGCCTGTAGAATAAGACTTAGCTAAGTTTGTAATAAGAAGGCAACAGGGACCGGTGTAACTTTGGAAAAATCCGAGATCGTACCTTTTTCACCTACAACTTCTCGGACAAGCTTACGGAGAAGTTCTGCCCTTTCTTGTTCATCCTTAACTCCCGCTGTACACCGCTCGCACATTATCTCGATATCAGCAGGCTTGCCTGGGCCATCGACATTGATTCCGACGCCTTTGCTGATGTCGTTGCTTGGAAAACGGTGATGAACAGTCTGAGTCTCGATGATGACAGGCTCCTTGCAATTCTTGCAGGGCTGGCGAATGTGGATGTTGATGACTCTTTCGTTGTCTTTAGCAGAACGACATATTGATCTAGATTCATCAGTTCCATCAGAATTCTCACCAGTCCCTGTTGCTGCCGCCCAAAACTTTCGACTATATTCCATGTGAGCTTTGGTATTAGCCTGTTGGCGAGCGGTTGAGAGTGCTTGCTGTCTTTCCCATTCTTCCATTCTAAAGCGCTCGCTCTGCTGTGCCTGAAGCCTCATTCGAGCGAACTCTTGACTGAATTCGTCTGCTTCATATCCATACTCTCTAGGGTCGAATAATAGTGGGTAGGTTCGGGGATACATGTTCTCAGCGTAGATGGTGTCCAGTTCGTCGTCGTCAGAAGGACGTGAATCTGGGAGAGGCATACATGGGATTATTCTCGAGTCTGCAGGTGGAATGAAGACGACTCCAGGACCGTATGGGTTTGGAACTGGAGTGCCTAGAGGTATTAGATACTCAGGGCCAGAGCGTGCTCTGATGGCAGGATGATGATGGGAGTCATGATGACGGGGACAGTTTGAGCTTTGAATCGTTCCTGTCGGCTTGCCCCATGCTGGAGAACCGTCTGGGTCAGCGATTCCTATCGCATATCCTATCTCTGACATGGCAATTGGTGGTGGGATGTGGGCAGGAAGGTGAACGATAGGCATCTGGGCATCGCCAGGAGTATCAGCTGGTGTCTCGTCACTGTGGATATCAGTTGAAGCTCATCTTGGCGAACAGGGAGCTTGCAGACTTACGGCATCTCTTAGACGTATTGGATCACTCTGGATGTAGATTTGTGGAAGGATTCATGATATGTGTGTAGAGTTGTTAGATGAAATTGGAGCTCAATACGGGTGTTTCTTCGACAGTAAAATTTGAACGCTACAGACAATAGATCTTGGGATGAAGGTGGAAAGGGGAACAATTGGGAGAGTTTAATGATCAAACAGCACTGTCACTTTAGATGCCATCTGCTCTTGAGGCTTTTACCCGTTTACGTGGTACGGAGGCGTGTAACATTGAGATAGTCTTGTATTGAGCTCTGCGTCGCGTTGACATCGAGACTTCATAGAAAGCTCTGATATAGGATCTGAGCACTCACGCTCAGGCTCGCTTTCCATGTATTCTATAGGTAGGTGATAGTGACCAAATCTATAGCTCCATAGCTCAGCACTTGAGCAAACCAAGCGTTGACTCATAGAGGACAATTGGAGTACAGTTGAACTGATCGTGAATCACTTGAGCTGTGAGTGGCAATAGGAGATAGCGAGCCTTCAAAGCTTCGGTTGAGAGTAGGGATTTGTTTAGAGACAGGCTTATCCTGGTTCGTTGGGGGTTTCTGAACTGACGTTTTGGCCGAGAATGCAAATCAGGTAATTCCCAGCTAAGCCAATTAAGATTCTGATAGCGCTAGCCTTTCCTCGATCGTCCTGTCTTGCCGCCATATCTCTAGATCGAACATTCGAATCGCGGTGCCTGACTAGCTATGCTATTGGTTTAGTGCCGTGGCCGAATTCAATTTAGCCGGGCTTGTATGCACTGACCAGACCCTTAGTGCCATAACACGGGAAACGGGAGATATGAAATACGTCACCAGTATCATAAATTGACGAGGTATGCAGCACCATTGTATAGGCAATCACGATGCCCCAGCTAGCTCAATTTTTTCGGCGAGAGCGCATTCGTGCATGGGGGGGAGGGGGTTAAAGCTAGGGCTTAGTCCACCCGCCATGGGCTGCCAAATATGTGATATCGCACCCTCCCAGCAACGCAGGTGCAAGCAAGGCCGAGTCTAGAAATTTAGTCGAAGACGGAACCAGACTGCTGGGTCGGTTAGTAATTGATGAGCCTTCCTAGGGGGGAGGGAAAAGGTACGGATTCGTGTCAAGGCATTTGCATCTGAGAACGGTCTGGTTTCCAGGGCTGGTTAGCTACGTGAGCAAGGCTCCAGGAAGTACATATAGCTCGCTTACACGAAACCTAGCTTTAGAAAGAACGGCCCATTACTTAGCTCGGTCCGCTGGGCTTGAGGGAACAAGGATGTAGGGTTTACCAGTGACAGGAGCTTTATTTCTCTGGGATCTGCTCCTCCTTTTACACGTATATTTCTCTGCAGGATTGCTGCAGTGTGACAGATGTAAGTCTGGACCCTTACCGAATTGAGGATAGCTACCCGCATTTTGAGGAATGATGAGCAGCGAACATGTCCGGAGATTGTATTGGTTACATGGACGTCCAGCAAGCAGGCTGGTTAATTATTTGAATGTGCGTCTGATGTGAAATTGGATTTCCAGGACAGTACGGCTCAAACACGAAAAGCATCAGTTAGCGGTCGACTTTAGTCATAGCTGGAGCTCCTATCTGAGAAATTGCTTGTAGAGAAGCTTTTTTTGTGCGGTGGCCGCAGCCCAGGTCTAGTTAGAATACAGGTGTGCAGCAGTTATCTAGCGTACATGGAGTTTTCTTTTGCCATTTTACGCCGTCTCGTCCTGAACGCCTAAAGAATATGGTTTCGTAGTATAACAAAAGAAATAAGGAAATAAAAGAAGAAACGATTCGAGAGACTTTTTTCGCTTTTCATGATCATCGTTCTTTTCATCACTGCCGATTCATTAGAATGTAGAAAGTAAAAGAAGCATTGATTGCTGAGGTCAATCAGGCTGCTCCAGGAGGCTTGTTGACGTCCATCTCATGCCCGCACTTTGGGCAGGTGCGCCCATTGATGACAATAGTTTCGACGCCTCGTGAGGCACAAACCGGGCATGGGTAGCCAGGAATCTTGGGGAATAGCACAGGTTAGTCTGAGATGCTAGCGGATTGTGGCATGAATGAATGCAGCACTTACGGTTTGAAGGACAGGTCCTTCAACGGTAGTCTTGTTGAAATCAACGTGGGTGGAAAGTTTTTGATGCATTTTGATTGTTCTTATTGTCGAAGACAGAAAAGGCCTGAGAGATGATGACGGTGATGAACGTCAGCAAACGCTTAGGAGGGGGGCGTGATGAAGAGGGAAGCTACGAACAAGTAGATTTTGGAAGTAGAGCGTGTAAAGTTTGAAGAGGTTTGAGATAATCAGTGAGCTGAAGCTTTGCAGTTGTTTGTGAGGAGATGAGGAAGACGTTGGTTGAAGAGGAGAGAGTTCTATTTCCAACGTCTGGGGAATTTCTTGTACCTTTTATATGATGTGGACATTGCACGCACCATGGAATCGACGCTCAGTCTAGTTTTGACCCAGTTTAACTGATTTCAGAATAGTGCACGGGAAGCAAAATAAGCCATTTCGAACGACTACTACCCACTGGTGCAAGCAAGCCAATCCGCGGTTCACATCTCCTGGTGGGTATATAAGCTGGTCGCTAGCCCCATCTGGGTCCCACAAATTCAGAGCTAAGCCGGCCTACTACAAGTACGGGTACATATGTCCCGTATGTCCCGATATTCACATTTGAAACGTCAGGAACAAGACAGGGACGGGCAGAAACAGGTAAGCTCACGCTGCTATTCTTGTCGGCTCGCCCTACTCCACATTTCCAAGATTCAATCTAATCAACTTGGCAGGATACTGGAACTGGAGAGATCTACTCTGCGTGCTGGTTCCTGGTAAACTTGGTGCTGCGTTTGCCAGGCGACCAAAAGTTGCAAATGCAACAGGAGAGTGGGTCAACGCAATAAGTGGGCTCGAACACCCAGTTCGGAGAAAAGATTGGAGCCCATGAAACCGCAAATGGGTAAATTTGTAAAGGCGGTGTGCTTAGGCATAGGAGCCTGTCGGCTGCTTTTGCATGACCCTGGTATCCAAAGACTAGCAAGTTTTGTTTTCAAGGATGCATGGGAGATAGCCCTGGTACGATAGGGTGGGCGGGAGAAGGCTTGTATAAGAGCAACCACATTCCACTTATAGCTTCCTCCCTCTATATTGCACGATGACAAGCCGGAACACACCGCCTTGACTCCATTGTCTCGGACCTTCTATGCCGATTCTGCATTTTAATTATGGACTAACAAGTCTACTTCCCAAGTAAGTGCGTGTTCTTGCAATCCACTTTGTCTGACAACGGCAGACTGATGCCGAATTATATCACTATCAGTGCATGTATCCTAACGAGAGGAACAGTTTTCTATTCAGCGCCTCTTGTTGCGCCTCTTAATACGGACGGGAGAAGCTCATGACATGAGAGAGCACGAGTGATGGGACGGGCAGAGAAGGAATTGTCACGTGGATCGGTGAAAATGCCCTGCATCGAGGTTAAATTCTCCTGCATCAACACTGAGATTTCGACGGGGATACGAGGATCGAAGGCTTGCTTGAAACTCCCTACTCTTAACGTGGGGCAGGTATGTGCAACTTATATCCGAGAAGTGCCTTTTCCAAGTTCACCTTCTGTGGTTTCCATTGCAGGATTATTGTGCCATTCTCACCAGGCGTCATGCATCATGGCTTCGCCGAGTTTGCTAGTGGTTGTGCTTTGACCTCGCTTCCTCTCGTGAGCAAATGTGGGTCGGAAGGCCCATGCACCGTCTGCTTGTCGGGAGCACGCTACCGAGCTACGGGGGAAGCCCGAGGGAATCCGGACGGCACTTGAGGAAACATCATCGGGGCAAAGCAGAACCAACTTTTCCTCAACACCTCCGCCCTCGGAAGCGAATAGTCAGCCGAGTCCAACGGCTACACAAAGAATGCGGCGCCAAGATCAGCTAATCTCGATTGCCCCCTGGTGTTGCTCGATTTGGCAAATTTTGGGGCTCTCAGGTGAAGAGAGCAGGGGTGTGACGATCGAGAATTTGCCACTTCCGACCAAAGAGGACCCAAAATGGTGGCGGAAACTTTGAAACGCAGGGAGTTACCTTGATCTAAACAATACCGAGGCCAGCCCGAATGAAGAGCGAGTCACGGCTGAGATTTTGTTTATCATCTCCTCAACGCTATCGACTCCTCGCTGTTATACGTCTTTGGCGTTGTTATAAATGCGAACTCCCTCGACCGTCGCATTCACATCATCCGTTCTGCCGTGCTGGAAGAATCGCGACTGTCTCTTCCAATGCCCTACCGGAGGAAGAACCGGGTCAAGAAACGAAAAACTTCGGAGGAGGCTGAGGACGCGACAGAACATGAGCCGAGAGGCGTAGGCGAAGCCTCCACATCATCCTCGACAGCGGGTCGGGCGCCAGAGAATGATTCCACGAACTCGCCAGCACATCAGGATGAGACCGCGCGAAATCACCAAGACGCGACCACGAGCAGCCCGACAGGGTCGACGGAAGCTGTCGTCCCGACGTGGGCTGGCCCTTTAGTTGGCTATTGTTTCTGCCAGGACTGGAAAGTAACGATCAAAGAGCCAATACCCGGTGTCGTTGTATGCCATTGCAGGGATTGTCAGGCGATATCCTCGAGTTTCTTCTGTACATTCCTCACCGTTAGTATGGACAGCCCGACCCCACATTGTTCACGTTTGCTCCGCCTTTTGAGGCCCCAGCTCTCGTTGAAAACCACGATCTGACTTTGCGTTTCGCGTAGAATCGAGAGCACTGTTGAAAGTTGAACCCCGCGACCGCGAAGCGCGAAACGTCGAATCCGCTACGTATTATTACACTATCAAAACGGGCGATAATATTGGGCAAAGTCAATCTCGCACATTTTGTAAACGATGTGGGACTATACTATTCGCTACTCGTAAGCTATTCCGTAATATCACGTGTTTAATCGTGCTTTTTTTNTTTTTTTGGGAGCTACACCACTTTCCCGCAACCTGAGGCCGATCCTGTGTGCTTGCCCTTTCAGAATTAAGGAATGTGAAATGACGACAGCTTGCTAGTAGAAGGAGGCAGGGGTCTCATATGTGTGGGGTCGAAATTTGCTCTTCCAACAATATCTGTGCATGCTCTCCTTCAATAGATCAGATTATGCTAACTTGCGATTGCCAATCGCGTTTACAGCCGAATCCCTTGACGGCGCTCTCCCGGTGAACCGAAACCTATTTGGCTGGCCGCACAACAATATGACGCCAGCGCTAAGTGAACTCTTGACCCCTCGGATCGAAATATTCACTAGAGATCGATCGGCATGGCGCCCCGGACAGGATGGTGTTCTGCATCAGTACATCAGTATGCCCGTCGGCTTTGGTGACAGTGGCAGTCAAGATGTAAATGCGCAGATCGCGGCAGGAGACCTGCATATATAGTCTTATGAGCGGCACGCTGGCAGCACACCTCTGTGACAACTTGCCATATGAGGGCAGTGAGGCATATTCTTCGTGTGCCGTTCATGCATGGTGTCTGTACTGGTAGTCTACAACCACCCGTATCTGTTCCGGGGCGATTCTGAAGTTCCGGGGCCAGCATATCTGGTATTTCGTCCTGTTTGGATCTGCTTTGGGGTTATGGTTCCTTTTTCTTTCTTTCTTTTTTCTTTCCTTTGTGTAATGTTTAGATATGGATGGATAATCATGTTGGTCGGCAGTATTGTTTTCACTTATCAATCCTTGAGTATATCACATTTTCTGCTCATCATGGAGCATTCTTGGTCGTATGTTTTCCTAACTTGTATCACAAACCTCTATCGTTTTCTCAACTTTCTACTTTTTTCTTTTTGACGAATTTCTTTACTTTACTTTCTTGACTGGAGTCTGTCCTGTTTCAAGCATGCCACCAGCTCCATTTATTCACTGATCATGTTGCAAAAGACTTGTACAAACATCCGGATACCCTGGAGCTAATTGTTAGCAAAGGTGTTTTATTTGTATGATAGTTCTAGTCGATTCTTTTGTTTTCCGGGTTTGACCGGCTGTGAAGAGATGACATTATTATATTCGCTTTCAAGTTTCTTCCTGAGACAATAGGATGGATGAGTATCATCCTTTTGTAGCGCCACCACTTACAAAAAAAAAGGGATTTCAGTTAGACCTCGATCCACATGCCGTTTCCCCTGGGCACGTCCCGGTCTTTAAACCGGCAGATACCCAAGCTGCAAGGAGATTGCACCCAGAACGGGCAGACGGCTGAGGGCATGTAACATGATAATTCCAAAAGCAGCGTTCCCTTGGTCGCGCTTTCGTATAATGTGCACGATTCTACTGGTCGATACATTCGCAGCCACGAAGAAGCTTACCATGAGCTAGCTCGAATTAGTCTCTTGGCACAGGAGCTGCCCGGCCGTCAGAAACAATCGTGGCAGCCACAGTTAATTTTCCTGCTGGTAACACTTTCAATATTTGAAGCCGTTATAACTACTGGACAGCTGCGGCGAAAATGGCGGGTCAAACGGGTTGTGGTTTGCCGCGATCGTGTTTTTTGCCTGTACATCTCTTTGTGTTCCCGTAACGGATCAAAAAAATTGAAATTGAAAAACTAAAAGAAAAAAAATTTGAAAAATTGAAAAAAAGGAAAGAAAGAAAAAGGTAAAAGTAAAGTAGACAACCGGCGAGAGCTATAATGTAACACAAAATACGTAAAATCGTATGATAGAAAGCCATTGACGCACACTAAGCTCTGAGTAATGAATATGAGAGTGCACGGAACTGTCGGCTCCGTTGTCAACGTTAGGAGTGAGGTCATGTCATCTGCCCGTTATAAGGCGATGTCGCGAACAGCCTCGATCGCAAGAGCATTTTAAAATGGTGTAGCGATCGCCAAGACCAAGTCACACAATATCAAAGCACCTGGCCCTGTAAGCCGAGCTGCAGCACCGCTTGATTACGCACCCGCAGGAATGTCTCCACCTGCATTCCATCCTTTCTTCGACAAATTACAGGGGAGCTCCTGGTGCTCCTGGGACTCCATCTTCTTTGGAACATCTCGAAACTGAGGCTCGAGAAAATAAAATTATACATTTGAGAGCAACCATATGGGCACTTACCTGTTTGTTGGGGGTCGATTCGAATCTGCTGAGGTTTATCCACTCGAGCAAATACGTGTCGCCTCGGAACCTACAGCTATTGGTGGACTGCTCGAGCTAAGGGCTTCCCTTGCATAGACCTGTGACACGCCAATAGATCAATTACTCTCTTTGATTTCCAAGGAGGCTTTTCGTCGAGGGTCTAGACCGTCAGACCGGCCGCCAGTAGCCCCTTAGACCCGCACCTGCTTGACTCTGTCGACGGAAGACTGTGGCGGGCCCTCTGACTGATCAAAGCAATCGGGTGGACGCTAGAAAATCTTACGAGCAAATGTTAGGTCGCATACGGCAAGTAAGATCGCCTCTCACACAATTGATTCGTTCGACGTGTGAAGCAATCACGAGTTGGTGCTACCTCACCTACAGCCTCAGCAGCTAAAAATTTTCACTCACTCCCACTTAAGCTGAAATTGAGCCCAATTCAGATACTTACAGCCCTTGGCACCTTTGCATGAGTCTAGATTTCACATTGGAACGGTATAAACTTTCATTCTATGTCTAATACATATGCAGATTCACCACCTACGCAGCCGCAGATGCACTGCAGTGGGAAATTACGTGGACTGACAGATGTCCCAATGGGATTTTGAGTGCCAATCAGATGGTACACCGTAAACCTATGCAATATATGCGCCTTGACCTTTTTGACCAAAAAAATCTGCTTGTTTTTTTCGTGAATTTCTAGGCCGTGAGGGTGTGGATATCCCGTTCCTTCGAGATGGCAAATCTAAGCGCTGCAGCACGGGACAACACACAACTCAGCAAGTGTGCATGAGGTTGTCGTCGGTCTAAATAAAGGTCACTACAAACGAGCCGTGGGCCGGTCGATCACCTGTAAACTACAACTAGCCTCATTTTTCGTTTCGAAGGTGCATGACGATACGTCATAATGCTTCGTAGAAGACCTTTTCCTCACAGTGTAGATCGTCGGCTATCTGAAGCCTGGTATTCCGGTGTCAACTGTCCAGTAGCGGGCCTAGGCCAGGCCGCCAGGCCGCTCTTATATGCACTGTCCAGCCTTTTTCTTTTCGTTGAAGGTACATATTCATGATACCGGTATTCAGCTTGAAGTCGAAGTATAAATCCGGTTTATTGCATGATGCAGGCCATGCCAAGTGTTTTTATATCGCCCGGATTCGAAAAAAGGCGTCGGCGAAAAGCAAAAAATAAAATAGCATAGTAAATCGCATGTCAAAATACATTGTTTCCATATACCGTTACGAGTTCGAAGGTTCCTGGTACTGGTCCTTCAAAGCACAGATGGACATGTCAGCTGTGCAAGAGCGCTCCTCTGGGACTCCGATACAATCGTCATGAAGGAAATTAGATAGCCTCGCCCTAAGACGTCTACGACTTTCGTCTCTATCTTGTTGAAACGATTTCGATGTCCTGCGTATTTTCTGGTATCCCAATGTCGGTAAACGCTAGGATAATTGTGTTGCTTTTGTGGTATTTCATCTGCGCCTGGTTGCAATTGGCGCGCACCGGCATATTGCATCGGTCTAACTACTGTGTATCGGCAAATTGTAACGGCAGTTTGGAGTTACACTGATTACTACTACATGATTAGGTAGTATATGGAGTTCCCGGGTGTCGAGGTTTATACGATATTCGGAATCGAGCGATACTTTCGAAGTGGTTGATGCGTAAACACGCAATTGTATAAATTGGATGGGGTGCGCATGCACACGGTCCGGCTCAGATTGCTGTCGACATTTACTGTAACTAAGTTAGACTAGTGTAATATATTAGCGTTTAGAGTGGGAATATAGCTTTGTGTGACCAAATACAGCTATTGAAGTCGATATAGATGGACCCTGCCTTGCGTTTATATATATTTATATTTTCTGCTTTTACTAAATGTTCCATTGGGTCAAATTAATCCATCCATTGTGGGAGTCTTCAGACTATTTCAGATTTGTAGACTAGTTATTTCCGTGTAGACTCGGCTATAATATTTGCCTAAATCTACCGTAGCACTTCGGATCGCCCCATATACGGTATGGTTGGTGTGCTAGAGTCCGGCACTAGTCCCATCCCTGTCTTGTGTATTTATATGGAAGCTATCCATAATTTAAATATTTAGGTTCAGGTACTAGCGGTATATACGAATGTAGTAGCATTTTTGGTGTAGACTGTTGCTTTCTACACCAAAAGGATCTGTGTCTGCTGTATCTACTTTTGAATCCTCCAAGGCGACAATATAAACTATCATAAAGTACTCTTTGAATGTGACCTCGACGGTTGACTATCATTAGAGAGGGCTTTTTGGCATATCCCATCTAGGTACGTTTTCACATGCACATGTCAATATTCGAGTTTCTCATCATAGCGCGGTTTGAGAACTGGTAATAAGATATACTAATATACGTCATGCCCAGAGCAGTCCCGAACCCAAGCCGAGTACGAACGCTCCAAGTGTATATAAGTAATGTAGGGCTGTTCGTTACTTAACATAACGAGAAGGTTTCCACCGCCGATTGGACATTAGAGTAGTTTAGTACACCGAAAAGACTGCCTAATAGCCACGATGGTACCATCATCCAGTACGAATTTGTATGCTACAATAAGAACTCTAGATCTTATTACCATGCTCTCAGTACCGGTTTCCATAGACCTTCCCAGCTTAATGACACAAGGCACTCCGAAACGCATCCAAGATATATCTATGTTCACCACCTACAACATGTACATATGAGCTATCACATGTGCAGGGCGTGGTTGTACTATCCGCGAAGTCGCCCCCAGCGTATATGCCCTACTGTTACGCATCCCTTTGGAAAATGCCAGTCAGAATCTTTATACCCGATTACACATACATTATGTTGAGCTCAGATGCGGAGATAACATATACGGTTGACCCTTAGCTCCCATGCGGAATTTTCAGAGGTTATCACAGAATCAACCGTGGGAACGTTGATCGGGTCTAGCATACGCCCCTACGGTTAAAATGTTGGCAAAGTCCCAGGTGCGCAAGGATAAACTTCTAACAGGGTAGCGCCACGATTGAGAGGCTAGCAGACTTTTGCGTAGTTCGTACATGCGTAGACCAGATAGCTTTGTCGTGTTTAACTTGACATCTCGAAATGAGAGTCCGAGACATCTTGAAGAGCCCTGCTAAGATTTTCGACGCCCAATGCCATAAATGTAAGATCTCTAATCATCCAAATAGATTATCGTCCAGTTACTCTTAGTCTTCGTGGGTCTTAAGAGCTTCTTAGAACCGGAACGCATGATCTGGTCGAGGCATTCTAGTAGATATCGCCCCCTCTAATAATATATTCAATGAGGAGCAGAGTCAGGTACCCACTTCTGACTGGCGCTTGAACACGGAAGAAAGAAAATGAGGCGAATCTCAGTCTCGTAACCAGCTTGTGTAAGCACCAATATTGATAAACCTAATGTATGCTCATATATGAGTTTTTCTTGCAAATTAAATCGCTTCTACCACACCAAAATCCAGCCAGTTCACCTAATCCCCAGAGGGCATATGAGGTTATGTATAGATTGGCAGATACCCCCATTCAGCTATCAAGGTCTCGATATCGGAAAGTAGGATCTAGACGCGCCTACTTTAGGAGTCTGGTTTAAAAGACTAGCCTAGACGAGTGTAATTTACCGCGGATGGTTAAACCTCCACTCGGTCCAGTATCCATGTGGTTACATGAGGAGCACCTTAATGTCCTCTAACAAAAGTTCGCTCCGTACTTTCTCTAACACTTGAACCAGTTCCTTGCGATATGGAGACAGAAGCCGGGGCTTCCATAGGTGAACGGCTTCTAGATTTGGCAACGTTACTCGCATGAATAGTGAAATTGATAGAAGGGCAGTGGAATATAAGCCCAACCCGGTAACCCCCCTTTCTTCGGTATCGAGTGATTCTTTCGCGTCTTTGATGACAAGATTTCGGAGTGATGCCGGAAGATAAGTCTGTAGGTCAAATGATCGCTTATTTGCATCTAACAGGCTTCGATAATTCAACCAGAGGACTTTGAGGTTACTTGTGGTTGCGATTGGGAGAAGAAATGAGGGCACGTGGTTTGTATACCAGAGAAAAGCGAGATCGAGCATGAGAATCTCTAACGTTGTAGCGTGGAAGGTTATAGCCTCGTCCACTGCCGATATTTCAGGCCATCCGCGCCCGGGGATGGAGCTGTCTGTGATCTTGAGGACCTTGAGGTTGCCGGCTGAGCAAATTATTGGTAATATATTCCATTTGCCCAACCATGATCCGTGAAATTCTATTCTTTGGAGGTTGGACGCTGATTTTGGGGCTATCTCTGGCAAGTCTTTGCCTGCGCGATTGCGGTAGGCACGTCTTATATCTTCGTCAAAGCAATTGCTTTCCTCGGCTAAAAGCTTTGTCTCACTTTCGGAGTCGCTAAGGTTCGTTGCTAAGTCGCCCCCTTGAGAAAGAGAAAGCGATCGAAAGGCCACATCTGGGACTTCAGCAGCTATCTGTATTGATGCAGTAGTCCCATGAGACAATTGACGCAATTCGGCGCCTCGAGGATATTGAAGCAGTTTCTGAGCCGTGAACTTCCTAAGGCTTGGGAGTTTGAGGATTTCGGAAATAGTTGTGGAGCATTGATCCTCCACAAAGTATTCGCCCCAGTTGTCGGTCATCGAGTAGTTGAGATTGACTATGGTTAAAGTCTCATGACAAGGTGGCTTTATGGTTTTCCATGCAACTATCAAATAGCGAGCTGACGGAATTTGCGTGTGGGCGGCTGTATCACCAATATTGAGGGTCAGCTCGGTCAGGTTGGGCAGCAGATATGTGAGCAGCGTCACGAGTGCGCCACCATCTCCGGCATCGATTCCATGTAGCAGTACTGGATATGCCACTCCATATCTCCTAGCCGCGGCCTTACAGGTATCTATTTGACTTTTCAAGTTTTCGTCAGATATGGAATTGTGTCGTCTCAAACAGTCCCAGTAAGATGCGTCACTCCATGGGCCGATTACAAGTTCTTTAGTAACGTGTCCTCGATTAGGGTACTTGTAAAGATATGAAATCAACGGCACATAGGCAAGCAGGACTGAGTCGCAGGGTCTGCCCAAAGGAGGCTTTAATTGGCAGCTCGCAGAGTGGCATAACTCTAGCCTTCGATGTAAGAGAGGAAAGGCGATCTCGCGCAGCCGCTTACACGAACGAACAATCGAGAGTAGGTACGGGGAGGAAGATCCGTACGAGAGAAGGTAAAATTTCGAATGGCGTTTCCGACCGTGAACAAATATAGATTCCCGCTGTAACGTCTCTATGATTTGCCAGAGTAATTCAGACGGCAACGAGAGTAAGTTGGTCATAACTAATAAGTGTCCCGGGCACCTAGCGCCACAGCTATCAACTGCTTTCTTTGTCTTTTATTTATTCAAAAAAATTTTTTTTTTTCCAATCTTGTTCCTGCTCTAAGCGGATGCAAGTATTATAGTCGGAATCTATTGCAGTGTCTGCTCACGTGACCTCCGCGTTGGTGCATAAAGTGGAACCCAACTTCAGGTTCCAACGATGTCTTCAGACAACGAAATCGAGCGCTCTAGCACACAAGGGCAATTGTTGGTTCGGGTTTGTGCGACCGTGGTATTGGCGACGTAGGCTCGACGGCAGCCTTGTTATCGGGTAGACTTGCCTCTTGGCAAGTCCTTGAAACCGCGTTTTTGATTGAGGGTAGCCTCGTTTTGTTCTTGAGGGGATTTGACTGCAAACGCTGCAAAGGATGCAGGCAGAGCACTGGCTTCAACGACCCCTTCCTCGATTTGGAAAGTTAGGTTTTCTAGTAAGATGTCCTGTCTAGCCTGCAACGGCGTTGGCGCCCCTTGCTTCGAAGCTTCAACAGACGGAGGAGGAGGAGGCTGATAGATGTACAGCGAACAGTCTTTCTGAAGCTCAAAGAGACCGTGGATATGTAGCCAAAGGATCTGACTTTATGACGTCGTCGGCCTGCAACCACGACAAATTGAACACTGTACAAGGCGATAGCAATTACAAGGAAAATTAGTCAGAGAATACAAGGCTACTTTAGCGAAGAATCGATGGGAGCGAGTGCTTACTTTGGTACTCAGAGATTCTCGGTCTGCAGAAGAGCGGAGGCAGAGTGCGTACAAGTGTTTGCTCAACTGGGCAAGCAACAAGGAATACAGGAGGGGAAGCAGCAGCGGTGCTGACATGATCATGTTGCCAAGTCCGCAAAGCCCTTTGCTAGAATTACAAGACCGCCAATAGACGACTTATCGGAAATCGCTCAATCGCATTGCATGGCGTATGGCCAATCGGCTTTTTGCATCCGCAGGAGCCGTACTCTCGGGTGGCTGTGGACAGCGACATTACTGGTCTGCATGTGGTCCGGTTCTTATCATGCGATGCGATGGCATCCAGGGCTCTGCTCTCGAAATTCTAAGAGGCGGATGAGACCAGAGTCGACTCCACTAAGCCCCAGTCCTTAGTGCGCATGGACGCTATTGACTTCTCATGCCAGTTTCGCTGAAGTCACGCAACTTGATTCTAAAGGATCGAGGCTGTTCTTGCATGCGAAAGGGTCATGCGGCTGCTCTGTTGTCCCTGGGAAATGGGTGTGCCCCGCACCGAAATTAGCGGGGTTAGCCCTCAGGCCCATTACTATGACGGGCCCTTCCGTCGCCTCGAATTTTATCTATTCGGCGACACTCTCAGTCGTGTCACAATTGCAGCGGGCATACGCCTGACTATGCTTCCTCTGACGCTTCTGCGAATGATTAATCTGCCAAACATGGAATTTCCAAATCATATTTTGCACAACCAGATCCTATTGGTCAGCCGACTTGATTTCACGCGATTCTGAGATAGGAATAATCTCGTTAGGCCTCCATTTTCGCGGCAGACGGCAAGCCATGAGTCTATAGACTCGTCCACGCAGATACTGCTGGAAGTTTTGGAAAATAGGGCGTGCGCGTACCGGCTGCTGTCAAGTTGTTCTTAAATATCCCCTTTTAGCCATCAATTTAGATCTCCGTCCATTCAAGTGTGCCCACCACCGTCATTCTTTGTTTAACATTAAGACTGTGGTCTGCTCGAGCCTGGGAACCGACTTTCGTTTCAACGACAAGGCAGCTGTCTCTTTAGGGATAATTTACGGGCTGCTAAAATTCACAATCTGTCTTTGTGTTCACAGTACACCGGGATATACACAGCTAACAAGTCTATAAATTTTCTGGATATTTTACCAACTTACCAAATACACGTCCAGCGCCAATCTTAACTACACCCGAAATTCTCGAATATCTCCTATCACGTTCAGTCAGCCTTTTACTAACTTTTCTAGCAAGCTTTATTCCACAGAACAATGTATCGACCAACCGAGAGAAGTGTCCAACAGGAGCGGAATCGTATAACGAAGAAAACTAAGCCGCGATCTAGCTTTAAAGACAAAAAGCAAGAAGCCAAATTTGTGAGTAGTAATTACAAACCCGGCTGTAGACTGCTTGTATATGAGCTATTCATAACCGTAGAACTAGATCACTAATGTACGTAAACCTGATTTATGCTAGCTTACGTCGTTGGCTGAAGTCAACACTCATGCCGCTTTCGAACATTTCTCGGGCAAGTTTATGAGCTCCGACACCTTTGATTCACTTGATCGATATGCGGAAATGACAAAAGTCTTGCATCCTGAAAAGAGCGTCGCGGATTGGCTCCAACATGACGATTACCCTTTCGTCGGGCTCGCACACTCTTCCCAACGTTACCAAACCAATACTCTTACCCCAGCTGGGTATGTTCAAGAAGAGTATTTTCAAATATCCCCAGATATCGACTGTACATATCCAGAAGAGATGATGTTTGGAGATCACTGGCCTTCGTTGGAATTAGAATATGAAGATCAGATCTTGGACAAACACTGCTATGATGAAAAGCTCGCTCGCCAGCTTGGAGAACTCGAAATCAACGAACAGCCTTCAAGGCGGCGCCGGCCACCACGTACTGAAAATAGAACAGACGCGTCAGAGTGGAAGCATTCACGAGGCGGAATTAAAGGGGCACCACGAATGTGATTGCTAATGAAGAGCTTCTAGCTAGTTCAAGTTGACTAGCTAACCAACAAAGCCTCTTAAGCTCAGCTATAGTTGCTACCGCTTGACGTTGACACACTTGCCTTTCGGATGGATATGATTAAGAGAGTGGCGAGATATCCCGAACATTCTTCGAAGCGAAGCTTGCGCCATTTTTCGGTAATCCCCCCCAAGAAATCGGTCAGTGTTGACGAAAAGGATTGATCCCAGTCAGTCAACGTCACTCAGTGTTCCATAGACCGAAGCCGCTCGGCAACGCTCTAAACATGAACGCTTACAATTTCGACAGAAAATTCACACCGAGAAAGTCACCTAGGCTATCATATAGTCATATTTTACGATAAGAGCCGGATTTAATCAGAAATGAAAGAGTTTGTTTCTCCTTTCAATTACCCTTTTCCCGTTCTCTTCTTACTATACCAAACCCTCGTTATTTCCCTCAGCTTTCAGATTTCGCTAGTAATAGTGCATCACGAGCAGATAGCGTATAAAGCAATGAATATTTTAAATTTACTCATATAGCCATACCGTGCTTATATCAGCTTTCAAATGTGACAGCGGACTCCTTCGGGCAATAATAATGTGACCGGGTAAATGGATCTTTCTTGATCTCCAGTATGTCTTGGCAGCAGCCGGCTCGGCATGTCCGAGGCTACTACGTGTACTCTGATAGAAAACGAGGCGGCAATATACAGCTCCTGCAAGGATTAAGATTAGAGACGGAACCAAAACAAGTACTCTAGCGAAGGCTAGCAGCATCTTCAAGACAACCTGCGGGGGTCCCTTGTTCTTCCCGAAGGTCGTCGAAGGTAGTTTATTGTAAAATTAGCACCTGGAAGTTTCGTTTCTGTCACGTGCATATGTTATCCATGTTTTTGTAAAGTGGAAATGGGTTTCCACGTCTGTGAGCCTCCTCTATCAGTGCCATAGCATCATCCGGGCGTTCTTTCTCTCAGGCGCCTTAAATGTATAAATCTGCATGATGAATCCTATCCTTCCTAATAATACGAACCATCTGCATACTAGTCACGGCAGCTCCTTCAAATGTGGCTGTTGATACACCTATCCATAGCTGTTCAGAGTCCGATGCGTATATATGTACATACTGCGATATAAGGGCAATGTTCCCATCCCCGGCCTATCATAAGCTAGTCTATCCAATATCATAATATATGATACCAATGATGCAATGCGTAGACCGCCAATTGGTACACCGAATGCCGGATTGTAACCCCGGCCCAATCGACTTTATAATAACATCGCCCCGATAGGCTCTTTCAGACCACATCGTTTGCGGTCTTTGGATACGAGACGGTGAAATAAAAGGTCAGCCGCGGTGCCAGCTGTCATATTGTGCTTTCGAGCTTGGGGGACCCCGCAAACTCGCGTGAAACCACCCAGCCTTGTCTACTACGCCTTAGATCCTATGAGCTGGATTGCTCGTCGCCGAATTCAGAAGGCCCGATCGGCCAGCCGCATCGACGAATAGAAACCAACTACTAGTCCCATTGCATTATTGGTTCGGACCAGAGGCTCGTTAGCATTTTTAAACGAATTAACGTCGATGAATAAGAAACTGATATGGTTTGTAGCAGTTATTTGTCACAAGACCGCCCAGTCTACTGATTTCCCTCCAGCATCATGCATCTGCCAACATTTGTGATCACAGCCGCCCAAGCTCCACCAAAAGTGTTGTTGTTGTGGTATCTTTGGAATGCAACCCCTTTCGCACATTCCGCGCCGGCACGGATGATGACTATTGGATCGATCGCGATCGAGCTCCGCTCCCGCAAGGCAACCGTTGGACGACTACTGCAATACTGTCCTGTGCAAGAACATCTCTAGCTTGCTTGTGAGGATGTTGCCCGATTTCTAACCTCATGGATTATTGAGCAGCTACATAAAACTATCGATCCGAGGCCTGGGATCAGGATCTGGATCCTATTTTGTATCGGCCATTTCGCGGGGGACTAATACATGTATCGATTCAGCCAGGTAGGCGCTCAGCAAATCACCGATGTGGAGGTACTCACTGGCAGTTGATTATAGTCAATAACTAATCAAAGCTGATAGATTGAACCTCGATCGAATCGTGTCATACCCTCGGAATAACCCGAGCGTGAACGCGGTATAACGATAACCTCCAAGGTAGTTCGCGAAAACGTATACCCAGCAGCTGGGTAGTGTTTTCGGACGGCTAGCTGAAAATGGCTCGCGTCACCGACCTTCCGAACGAGCTCCTGGAAGAAATCGTACGAGCGGTTAGAAGAGTCTGTTATGACAGCGGATATTACGACAATGTTCTAGTAAACTTTTGCATGACATGCCGAACGTTTTATCGGGTGGCCTTCCGATACGTCTACGACGACCTGGATCTTGCCGAGAAGAATCATTGTACCGCCAGGCGACTGTGCGGCTTGCTTCGCCTAATACACAAGAATCCGGAGCGAGGATATGCGGTGGAGCGGCTATCAATCGGACCTTGGGACTCGAGCGAACATGCCAGTCAATCCTCTCAGCTGGAAACGTTCACGAGGAGCTACAAGTTCTTGCGGCGTACAATCGAAGCCAGGAAAATCTTCGACGAGGATGTAGACGACCTGGAGCAGTATCCCTGCAGTCTACTTGTTGCCGCCCTATTCTACTTACTCCCTAATATTGATGACTTGTTCTTCATCATGACCCCGACCGCCAAATACGCACAGTCTGCGACTAGGTGGTTGACCCTAGCGATGGAAATTGCACCTCTTCCTTGTCGAGAGAAGCTCAAAAGTCTGGAGTTTGAATACCAAGAAACTGGTATTGGCTTCTACTTTGTGCCCTGTCGGCTAGTGGTTGGGGCCCTTCTAGATTGCCCAAACTTGGAAGTGCTGAGATGTGCAGAAAATGCATGCAGTGAAACTCACTTTGGCTTAGATGTTGAGAGACGCTTATGCATCAAGACCCCCGAAATGATGGAAAGCGAGCACGTCGCACAATTAGCTCTAGCGGAGTCCGCTTTACCTCTGGAAATCTTCGACATGTACAGGAAGTTTACATCATACGACCCAATGAGCCTCGACAGAATTACAAGTCTTCAAAATACATCCTCGATTACGGAAATGTCATTCTACAACAATCCTTGTACAATTTGGCCTATCCCAGACATCCTGCGCGTGCCTAAGAGACTCAGGGAGTTTGATTGTTTTATCGGCAGCAAAACTCGCGATAACCAAGAGCACGTACTACAAATCCACAAAGCTCTTCTAGAGCACAAGGAGGAACTTACGGACATCACCATGAGCTATTACAAGGGTTTCGAGAATAGGACCGCTCCGAACTTTCAGCTTGACTTCTCTGAGTTTGAGAAATTAGAGTCCCTGCAGGTCAGCATTATTCTGTTAGCGGATATTGAAGTTTCTACAATAGCAATGGGGGATATTCTACCCGTCAGCTTGGAAGCATTAACACTGAAGATACGCTATTCAACAATCGCTCGGGACTTGGGGATAAATACCTGGGATCAGGCGGTTTTGCAAGTCATTGCAAAAGTAGCTCAATTGAAAGATCTGAAGCTTAAAAATCTCAAGACTGTGGATGTGAGGGTTATCAACCATTCATGGAGACCTTCCAATAGCGAGAACATAGCTCTGGCGAGAAAGCTAATGAAAGAGCGGGGTGTTGAGTATGTCTTTCCCTCGACGGTTGACGCGTTATAGCATGCTTACTTGCTCCATCCGGTATCGTTTGCTAACTATGTCACCGCAGATTCAATGCCACCACATATGATCCATATAAAGGTAGTAAGTCAATTGGAGCCTAGTAATTGGATAGCCGGACTGTACTGATGGTATAACAGGAAGGATAGACATTTGATGCCCCAAGGACGGTCTTGAAAGATTTTCAAGGTTCGGCTGCCTTGAGCCTTCGCTTTAGGTTACTGGTAGTAGTGATTGTGGTACAATTATACTTTGAAACAGTGACCTCTGCCCGCGTAAATGAAAGATTTAGCTGTACAATCACCAATACAATCCCCTGACATCGTTGGTGCCGCCTTACATGTTGACCTATTCGACCGCTATTTGCCTGCCTCTTGCTCGAAGCACTCAATCCTATGCCTCAGGGAACCACCCTTTGAGCAATTGTCTTCAACCTTATCACAGACCTCTGATTACATTATGTCCACAAAATAATTATTAAACGGTTCTCATAAGTATGGAAGAACACATTTGAGAAACCAGTAAAACGGCATGTATAAATTAGCTTGTGGCCTCGCGGATCTGGTGTCGGGTGGCTCCAAACACCCCTCTCGCACTAAGTGGATTGCGGTCGATTGGGCAACGGAGTGTTTAACGCCCTATGAATCAGTGAAAAGCAGGTCCTAAGGTTACTGGAACAATCAGAATTCTAGGCTTTCCGTCAGTTTTAAGTATCGAAATCCCCGTGAATAGCTTTGCGTGATATATCACCATACCTAGCCCTAGTTGCAAGCCCCCTGCAACATAGACTTCGCATATAATAATTTATACAATAACAGTAGGATATTGAGGGGGGGGAAACATCAAATAGTACAATATACTGCAGTTTCTCATTTCAGCAGATCCATAGACTCTAGGATCATATAGGAGTATTGGTAACCAAAGATCGGTGCCGTGGTTTTTGAAGGCCTCATCCCACAGCTCCTTAAGGTTTCAAAACATCGACGATACCGCAGCTCCGGGTAGTTCACAACAAGAACCTCTTGGTCAGCACCTGGGGATATCCCTATCAAGTCGTTTTACAGCTTCAAAATCTCTGTCGTCCTGCTCATACCCCTCGAGCTCATCCACTATATCCCAATCCTCGGTGGCGTCATCGGATATGGTAGTGTTAGTGAAGGCATCATGTGTCTCTAGGGTGTCTTCCATTCTAGCGTCATACTGCTCCGGTGCCATAGGAGTCGATGGAAATGGTGGTGGAGTTAATTGCAAAGTAACCGCTTCAGTGCCAAAATTCCCGTTGCTCGAATTGTCAGATGACCGGGTGCTTCCAAACAGAAAACCCTTGCGAGGGCCTCGGTGCGCTAGTGACCGCAAATTTAGACTTCGAGATGTGCTGCTGGGAGCCATCAACCTAGTTTCCCTGCCACACGACTCTATTGTAGGAGTCTCTAGTAGACTTCCGGTATTACCCTCAACCATACTAGCACCAGCTGCCTTGTCAACGTCTTTCTGGCATTCTGTATCGCAAAATCTTCTTGTTTTTCGAAACAATAGGTCTTCAAGTAGAGCGTCGTTGTAAGGTGCATTGGGGGCGAGAGTTCCGGGTTCGGAGTCGAGTCTGATACCGTCAACGTGGCGGGATAGATATTCAGAAACATAACTGGAAGCTGGTGTGGGGAGAGTGGTTTGCGGGGTGCTCTGTCTTTCACCAAACTCAAGGCTCCGGCATGACTTATTAGCAAAAGTCGAGTCCCTCTCTAGCGGATATCTGACAGGTTTAGTTGGTTTGAGAATCGGAGCAGCGGGAGGCACATTGTATATGTCCTCAGGAAGAGCAATAGCCTGTGAAGGGGAGCGATCCGCAAATTTCGTATTTGGACGATAATATCTAGGGGTGGACACTAGCTTGCTTTGATTCGTCTCAAATCCGGCATTCGACTTTACTTCAATCTTTATCTCTTGGTTAGTTTCAACTTGCGGTCCAGCATATAACTGCTCATTATCAGAACCGTCAGCGAGGGGCCCAAAAAGACTTTTAGAAGAAAAAATCGACTTCGCGGTCACAGTGTTCTCCAGGCCTTGATCCGAGCCTTCGGTCCGGGCAGCGGCTGAGGGCAAGTCCTTTCTCTGCTTAAGATCCTGGGATGTTCGAATACATGTATTGATGGGTTGTAAGCGTTTTAGTCGACCATAAAATTCGTCGCACGGAATATACTCAGGTGCAGACCGCTTGTTGCAGCTTGATTGTGACGTAGGACCCGTTCTACCCAATCTTTCAGGTATGCGTATGGTAGGACGCTTAGAATGGCTTGTTTCTGCCATGAGAGCCGCCGCTTTGCCCGTAGGCTTCTCGTCTGATGTTTCCATAGCTGATGGCAATTGCTCAGACTGTCATGTAACAGTCAGCGCTAACAAATCGTATGTTTATCATATGTAACTACGTAATCCAATGGCCGATATTCTCATTCGAGCTTCGCGGGCTTTTGAATGTATGACTGGATGAGCGATAGCAAGGCTCATAGGGAACATACCGTGTGATCAGCAATGTTTGATATAGGTGCGCCTGTTAAGAAACGTTTCCCTAGAGTGCCGAGCCACTCCTCATCCATAAACTCTGAACGCTTATCGCCTTTCATACTTAGCAGGCTAAGATCTTTCTTTTGTGTATAGGCGTCGTCTTTTTTGTAACCATCTATCTTGCTGTTCAAGTGGACCTCAAGACACGATGGCAAGCTACTTCCTGAAGAGTTTGTAACCAGAGGCGACAGCCAGATGCCAGATCAATTATCCAGAAATTGCAGAACAAATGGTTGTCGGTCTCCAAAAGACTATGGTCACCCTAGCTGGCCTAGATGTGTAACAAGTGAGAAATCAGACATGAGATGTGGACAATTTAGTTTTGATCTCAGTAAGTAGATAGATATAGAGTCTCGACAGCTGTCGTCGCAAGGCACCCTATCTAGGGTATTGATGCTGCTAACCTCTCAATTTTGATATCGTAGAAACTTAATAGATGAGTCTAGATCTATGGGACTAAATTGTAAAATTGAGAGAAAGTAAAGCCGGGGACACGGTGTCGGATACGCAACAGGAGTTGACGCAGTCTACGCCTCCGGAGATCTTCCAAGCCCAGCACTGTAATCCCATTGACACATCGCACAGCACAGCGATTTTAGTTCTAGATCTAGCGAGATGCGCCTATCGCCATCCCACTAAGTTAGATTTACGGTTGCCATAAGTGCGGGCCAGCGTTCTAGCCCCAAAGGTAGGGTACACGTTGATAGTAAGCTCCATAAGAAAACCTTCTCAAACCGGCGATCTATACTGCTACCGCCAGGGGAGCATTACGATGTTACATAGATCAGACTTTTTATAAATTTATCTGGTAACATATGGTACCAGCAGATTGCCACGAGTTCTTCGAGCGATTGACGAGATTGTCAAGGTCATTTTATTGCAACTATATTGGAATTGGTTACTGAGCATGTGAGGAAGCTCTACGCACAACACATTTTGCTGTCAAAATGCAACAAGGCATATTTCTCTCACTTTGACACAGTTACTTGGCCTCACACTATTGCTCTGGCTGCAACTAAAGGTATTGGGTAAAACTATTTTCATCTTGAAGTTCTAA
Source organism: Drechslerella coelobrocha (assembly GCA_036971555.1). Taxonomy (NCBI): domain Eukaryota; kingdom Fungi; phylum Ascomycota; class Orbiliomycetes; order Orbiliales; family Orbiliaceae; genus Drechslerella; species Drechslerella coelobrocha. The sequence goes on along the minus strand of JAJTUH010000012.1, from coordinate 212,008 downwards.
CGCCAAGTGCTAGTCAAATTCCCATATAAAACTAGAAAGTGGCCAACTGGCTCGAGCATCCCATTATAGGCAAAAGCTAAACAGCTAACAGTGCAATATTGATCGCCAGTGCGCGGACAAGGCAATCGCAAACCTTGCTAATCAGTTCCCAATCGGCCTGAATTCTATATCGCAAATGGAAATAGACAAGGCTGAAGCTATCAGCCTGTATCTTGAACAAGGACTACCAAATAAGCAGGCCCAGTGAGGAGGACGAGATAAATATCAATGCGATGCTAGCAGGATCTCCACAACACAATCTCCCCCACGTGTCTATATACCCTTGTGTCGAACTCAAAATTAACTGGCCCATGCTACGAAAATTACCCAGTCACACGGTTACTGGATTTCCAACTACAATCCCAATCAAGCCAGCATGGAGAGAAAACACTCATCCTCCTTCACAATCTGATTGAATTCCGTATCAACTACTTTTTCCTTGCCCAAAGAAAACATGTCGAGGCGGCTGAGGCTGTGAAGCTGCGTGAGCTGTATGCACACCTAAGGAGGCACAGAGTGAGTAAAAAGAGAGAGCAGGTAGGCTCGCATTTCGAACATGTGAGACACTGTCTTAAAATCTCAAACCTCTGGGTGGGTGCGGTAGGTAACTGACCGGCTTGCATGGGATGTGGAGCCTAATCAATAGCAGATATGAGTCTGTGGAGCTATAGCACAACCGCGTCTTATGTGTACCGTCGGCGTGGCTGCCGGTACCTTTACGTCAAATGCAGAGAGGACGTATACGACAGGTACATGTGTAGACGCGGGTGGAGAGTTAAGAAAAGGCCCGTCATATATGCGGAACATGCATAATCCTGTCCGTTTCGGCTGCAACGGCACTGTTTAAGTATTTTTATACCGTTAGCGCAAAACGAGTTGTGTGGTTTTTTTTTTTTTTTTTTTTTTACTGCCGTGCAACTGAGAGAGTGTGTGAGTCTTTAGGAGTGAGCCCGTGGATCCACTGCGCTAGACGCTGATAGCCCCTCAAATTTATGTCAGCAAGGTGGTGAGCTAGTCGACTTTAACCCTATTACTGTGGGTCTACAAAGCTTAACCCGTCATCATAGTGATTGTTGATAAATCTACTCCGTGTCTTGTCTGTTAGCTCACCCGCTGAAACAGTAATCACCCATCGCGTAGTGGAATAAAAAAATTTTTTTTTTCTCTCTCTTTCTCTCAAGGCAACTGTTAACTGCCGACGCTTGGCCCAAACATAAGTTTCTCAATTCAATAGCGCTCTGACCTTTAAAAAATGTCAAACAATAATCAACAGTCCTGTTCAATTAATTAAACTTCTGCACAACACAAGCACACGCCAACCGGCAAGTTGGGGGCACGTTGCACAGTGCGCATCTCGCTCAAAGCCGAAGGGCACCCGCGGATTCGATAACGGTCCCGGCGGCCCACATCCTTGAGTGATTTCAAGTTTTTCGCAAGAGGTTTAAATGCGACAACGGCGAGCGATCCCAAAACAGCTGGGTGGCGTTGTGTGAGAGATGCTCCGACCAATCAGCCCGGCCCGGTCAGGCTGTTCCAGCATGGGTCTTAGTCCCAAGCGAAAACAGCAAGCCCGATGAAGGGGGGTTTTGAGGTCGCCGTCACGTTATCGGGGACCATGTCGCGAAAATGAAAAATGAAAAAACACAATGACATTGCCACTAGCACGATTTCGGCGGCGATGGGTGGTTGGCCGATCAAATTACCAAAACATGGAAATTACGATAGCCGATTGTCGGTTTTCCATTGATAAAGGCGGATAAGGTCGGTTACGGCAAGAAACCCCCATATGAGGGGGGGGGGGGGACACAGACATTGTCTCTCGCTCGGAATATATATCGCTGCTCGCATAATTAAAGAAATGTGGGACCCCGAAGTACGTAGACGCAACTTGTACGTAACAGATTTCAAGGGAAGGCCTCGTTTAACCGAATGGATATATATTCCGGGCGTGTAGCGAAGCGAGAAGCACAAATTTCACTCTACGATTCCGATGATTTGAAAAGGGGGAAGGGATTTTCCCTTCTTTGTTCTAATTTAAGCCAAGGGAATTCCTCTATGTTAATAATGTTGATATCATAGCAGTGTTCACAAGTAATAGTGTCTATCAATTAATACTCGCGGGCAACATGAAACTGGTTGCCGATGCGGCTCTAGATGCATCGATGTATTATTGAATTAGAGCATATAACTCCCTATATCGCAACCATCTTATTCCTAACGGTGCAACATCTATGGGAATTACTGAGCTCTATGCACATTAGGTTTCAAGCTTTCGACTGACGTGACGTATGTCTACGTTTACCCACAGTACCGTATGCATACGGTCCGCTGGATGGTGCTTCCAGCTTCCCATCTGCCGCGTCGTCGATGCAAATACGTCGATGATATAGCCCAAACTTAGTAGTTATACCCTTATGGAATCACCGATTACCCCTCACTGGTGCCCCACTAGCCACTACGGAGCCCTTCAAATACTTCTAGCGGCCGAGAGTCGTCGACACGAGTGGAGTATGCTAGTGTCAAGCACCACAACATATGCAAGAAATATTGTGTTGAGGTGCAAAAGACAGCTGAAATCGCTACGTCGGATCCACCCACCACTTCCACATCGGCAAGGTCTAGGAGAATTAGGGATAACTAGCGCCCGGGCGCTCTACTGACGAATCGCAGCCGCCAAATCTTGCTACACATGCGCTCTGTAATCCGCAGTGCTTATGGGTCCCCGAATTGCGAAAAAAAAAAAAAAAAGATCGCCGGATGGAAAAGGCTATCTATATTATGGTAAAAAATATATATGGGGTAAAATATTAATATATCTTGTGAGTGACGGTTTTACGGGAAGTTTTAGCACTTGGCCCTTGCAAAATCACAAAGGACTCTCTGATTAAGCGCAGCTCATGCCATTGCAGTTCCTTACATGACTTAGTTTGCCAGGGGAAGATTGGTGGGATAGCTGATCTTCGACCAGAAGATACACATGCATGCATCCTGTTGATCACATTCTAACGTATGTACGCCATTCCGGGAACCTGAACCCGAGCCCCACCGCATCCGAGGAACAATGGTATGGAAAAGTTGCCTTTCTGACGTGCTTTTCGCTGATTCTTTCCTGTTGTTTCACATTTTATTCACCCAAACGGTGAAATTGTATCGCCTTGTCGAGTCGGCCGATATAATTTTAAGACGTTGCACTTGACCTCGAAAATAGGTCAACTTACCCCTCCGGTCCCCAGGTTCGCGGGGCTTTAATCTCCCAGAACTCAGCACGTGCTCATGCAGCACCACTATGTCTACCACCATGGAGACGTATTTTACGTCGTCAAGCGCACGTGTTTAGGTCCCCGAGAAAAAAAATATCAGTGCAAGTGGAAAATCCCGGTTCCGTCGCATTGTGTCGATTCTTCCCTTCTGCCGAGGATATGATGCTGGTCCTTAGATGTTATATTGCTCTGTACATGCAAAGATGCTGTTCATACTAAAAGTACATGGAGATACATAGCCACCGATGGTGAATTTTCTATATACCAAACACGACCCTCATATATCCTATACTCCAGCAACTAGCATATCCCGGCTGGTGTGTTGTGTGTGTCGTTGACCCTGTTGTTAGCCAATATATTCTCATGTCCCATCCATCTGAGCTCTCGAGCACTCCACTTTGAAAAATATCATTTCTCTATCTACCGGTGGATGTTGGTGATTGGAGCGTGACGGGTTTTGCCATTTATTTTTCACCCATCTAATTGTCGCTATTTCCCGTTGTCTCTGCTAGTTTCGCATTGGTGCGGGGTTTCTCGGTTTATTCGACATTTTGGGCGATAGCTAAATGTTGCCGATTCCAACGCTGTAGAGCACAGTAAAAGGCCGACAGGCTGTCGACGGAAGAAGCCTTGCTAGCCAATGACATTGCTGCCTCAGATTTATTTAGGAGTGACTTTGTTTTAAGACTCTAGACTGTTTAATAGAGAATACTGTCTTGCAGCGGTGTCTTCTGATACCAGGAGCATGTCGTTGTCCCTTTAATTTCGAGTCTGACGATCCAGCTTGTTCCCATAGCCATGCATATTGAGTCGAGATAGATGATGTGCTGTCTAGACTTTCAAACGTTGGCGACTCGGCTGATCCAATCGTAGACTGCAAGTCGAATCTCATGCTAGCTTGCTTGGGTGACTTTGTGAACATCGGCTTGCAGAACTAGAGGCGCTGAGCAGCATGCATGATCGAAATGCAGATAGTAGGTCGCTAGTCTGGATCGAGGGAGTCTCTCGCCATGCTTTCACGATCAAAAGTCTGCACGACTCTGAACTTCGTGATTCGATTAGTCCTGGCTGCCCCCGCTGCAGCGCTGTTGGTTGTTGCGAGGGCGAGCTCTTCTCTAGAAGTAGCCATGGCGTATCGTTATCAGAACCCCGCTGCTCCTTTCCTTTTCGCTTCGCCTGAAACGGTTCACGGTGCTCGTTATTTTATTTTATTTTCTATTTTATTTTCCATATTTTTTTTCCGAATCTCGTTTGTGCATGCGTTTGGATGTGGTGTATTTTTGCTGCACGCGACGGATTTACATGCTGCATAAGCTTCCATTCCATGGCTGTGCTAGTGGTTTGTGGACCAGGCAATTTTCCTCCTCCACTTTTTTTCTTTTCTTTTCTTTTCTTTTTATGGATGCTTCGCTTTCATTTTCTTTGTGTTTCGTTCTGCTTGTTGGTTTTATCTCCATTGCATCGCCGTTAATTGCACGTGAGGTGCTATTGCTCCCCGATGCTGGCACTCGGCTAGGAGAGTGCGGATTCGTCTTGGGAGGTCGGGTCGAGGATACATGTAGTTGTACCAGCCGACAGAGTCTGGGTGGCCAGTGGTCAGTTCAGCATCCAGGGTCCGGTCCAGCTCCAGCCTATGCACCTGATCAACGACTAGCGGGCAGCCCGTGATCTTGCTGCTATGCCTGCGCATTGCATTCGAAAGCCAGTGACTCGGCACAGTTTCTTTCGGATAGAAAACGCAAGCCCGTGAGATGAGGCTTGCGTTTGTGAGCTGAGGCGTGGGTTCCTTTTCGGTCAAACATTGGAGATTAGTTCCTCTTCTGCGTTCCCCTCACCTCTTCATCCGCAATCGTTCCATTTCCGCTCGGAAAACCCTGTGGAATGTCTGGAGAACCAGAGTGCCTTTTTTCCCTGAATGGTTGATTGGGGTAGTAGTTGCGCAGCCTGAGAAAAAAAAACCCACCAGTTCTATCCCGCGGTGGCACACGGCGCAAGTTGGTTACTCTGCATAACTAGTCGGGACCCTTGGATATGACGAGTGTTCCTCTGCAATGGCCTCCACGTAGAGCTTAGCTGCCCACATAATATTTCTCCTAGACCTGGAGCGAGGCCGCCCTTTGATTGAGGGGCAGACGCCTTGCATAGTGTGCACATTGCAGATAGAAAGGCGGGCTCGATGGCTGATGCCGATGATATTAAACTCGGTTGCTTCGTTTGAGCTTCCCTTGCAAGCCCGTCGCGATCGTTTATATGTTTCCCCCCCAGTGCAGCGCAGTGCCCTGAACATGAGGACAACCTTATTATATATCTCCTGCAGCAGGTCGGCCTGAATAGAAAAGAGATCATCATGTTGTCATTACCGTGATTTCAAGATCCGTTTTTCGAAATTTCGTGAGGTCCGACCAGCTTGCTTGCTTTGGCTAGCCCCGAGCCGACTGCCTGAACCAGCACTTTCTTATCTATCCCCTGCGGTCGCTGGTGTCCGGATCCCCTCATATCGACACGCTCTCGTCGCCAGGTGCTGCGGTAATTAGCAGCGATAATTACATTATTAACTACTTAACTTACTTGCTCTTCTACAACCTACACGCTAGGCTGCCAATTATTGGATATCTGGCTTCTCTAATACCTCACGAGCACAGGAGGCAGTGTTTCCAATTTGCTTTCCAATCTCACGATCGAATCGAGAAGATATATTCATGGTCCTGGTTCCCGACCGACTTCAAAAAACCTCTCTCCGGCGGACTTTCGTTTTGCATTTGCTATTGCACGCTCAGTTTGTTTGCGCAGGCTCTCAACAACACCAACAACACAACCTCCAAACAAGACATCTCGACAATCTAAAGCAAGGGGCATCTTCGAAAGCCACTCCCGCAATTAGCTGGGGCCTTGCATCCGTACTTTTAGAGCACGGTCTTCCGAGCTTGTCCGCTGGTTCTACCGGATCTTGAGTGTTACAAAAAGCTTCCCCGGCCCAAATTAAGCTCTCTACGGATCGGCATCGTGAAAGTGCATATATTACTACACGTGCTGCTCATATTATATATCTCTTGATCGATCCCTTGATTAAAAGAATATCTGGTTTCGCAGGGCATCTCTCTGCCTCTGGCCCGTACCCTTATATTGCGACGCGAGCCAGCCGTCTTTTGGGCTCTTCTTTCTACTCCAATAGATCCTTCTCTACGGTCGTCGACTGCCAAATCGGAATATAAGCCTCAGGGCTGCGGCCCAAAAACCCTGCTTCACCTCCTTCCTCATTCAACGGTATCGATCCGAACTGCTCAACCACGGTGCAGCGGAAGGATGTCACTGTAGGATTCTGGCGAGAAATACAAAAAGGGCATCTTGTCGGGTGCGTTATTGCTGGGATCGGAACTGCCTAGCTGCAGGTGAGGCTCGGGTGTTCCCCTCGTTAACTTTATAAAACCTTGCTTCCTGCTTTTTTATATATACTGCTTTCTCGGTGTTTTTGCAGCCTTTCGCTCGCTAGAATATGGCCCTGTGTAACTTTACTGACCTGGTAGACAAAAAAACTATAGTTCCAAGAAAAAAAAAAACCACAGCATACAGGGACCCTGCTTCACCATTCTCTTCCAGTTGAGGTCTTACAGCCCATACACAAAACTTTATATCCGAGAAGTACCTGTGCATTGGGGCTAGCGGCTATTGCCGCTGCTTACCAACCTTTGTCGGATTAGCCATGATGCGAAGATTCACACGTTCGAAGTCTCGTGCTCGGACGGAGCAGCGGGATTATAAAGATACACCCTCCAAGAGATGGCTTGCCGGCATTTCTGTTGGGAATTGGAATCTCGGGCTAAATTTTGAAGATGACAGTCTGGTTGGCAACTCCAATGCCACAGAGATCGATCGTTCTGAGCCCACCGTGACCTTTATGCCACCACCCCCAGTATTGCTAGCAAGGCCACGGGCGGCAGACGAGAAGACGGAAGCCGTCTTGGCTCCTAAAATCACTAGATCTGAAGGTCCCACAGGCCCCACTGAGGTAGAAGGCGGTAACGCAACCTCGTCGTCCGGGCCAGAATCTGGGGCGTCAGCAACTAGGATGGCATGTCCCGAATCGACTGGTGTGAGGGAAAGCGCGAACCAGGCGATGACTTTGCGGAATGTTTCACAATCAAACCGGCCGGCAGACGAACCAAAGCACGGTTTTGCCAAAGAGACGGGAACAGCAATAACGAAGCCGGTTCGGTGGAGCTTGATCCCCGCTAAGGAGGCCAACATGGATATGGCGGCAGCAGTAGCTATCGCCCTCTCTCGAGGAAGTCTCGACCAGCATTTCGCTGACGGCAGACCTAACGCGGGTGGTGCGAACCGTTGTGTTGCGGTCGAGGGCCACCACCACCACCAACAACATCATCTTGCTGGGGGCTCCAAGGGGCCGTCGACGACCGGGGTCACGGCGAAACAAGGCCAGGGTCGGAATGATGGTGGGCGACCACGGCCACCGATTGGGATGCCGCTAATGTCCATTGCCCCCACTCACGAGTCTGACACCAAGGACAGGGACCAGGCAAGAAGTGAGCGCGAGGAAAGGGAAAGAGGAAGAGAACGAGAGAGACAGGAGCCGAAGAAGCAAATGCCACCAGTGCCATTCCTCAGTTCCCACACCACCAGCATTGGGCAAAAGAAATGTTCGCTTGGCCAGAACAAGAATGGCCACAGTGCGACACCCCATGCCGCCGTTTTTTCTTCTTCCTCCTCGAGTGCCACTGATAACGGTTCTTCTTCGTTGTCATGCTTGCTCTCCAAGGGTCGCAGTAACTTGGCCTTGGAGTCGGGCGGCATCTGTGAAGATCCACTTTCGTCTTCACCTCTGTCGGGTTTAGACACTTGCATAAACGACGCCCCTCTGATCGCAGACGGAGCAGCGTCAGCAAGTAATAAAAGTCCCCGACCGTCCTCTGCTTTTCTCGCTTCTCTGAATGCTGCTCTGCTTTCATTGGACCTGATATCGCCCGACTTGTCTGAGGGCAAACCTGTGACGCCGCTGTTCTCTTCGGAACCCGAACAATCAGAAGCTGCATGCAACGATATCCAGCCCGCCGGTTCTAACGCCGCTCACGAGGGTTTAACTCTTCCTTGGGCCGCCGACTCTACTAATAATAATATTAATACCAAGGGTAGCTCTAGGCACACAAGCCTCCATCAGAAAACTTTTCCCACTCCTGCAGCAAGCCACACCAATAGCGACAACGGTAACATTAATATATCCGCAGGTGCCTACAGCGGAACCGTCCTGCCCAAGAACGTTCCTTCTTATCAACAGCACCATCCGAAGCATTTGGAACATTCACATTCGCCTCCTGCCTTCGAATTCACAGGGAACGCACATTCCTCACAGTCCACACACAAAAAGGACCCCTTCGACCTACCCTTTGAAACTTTTCCTTTCCGTCTTCCTTCTAAAAATCGAAAACCCCAGTCACGAATATCCGTGGTAACCAGTATCTCAGCTGCCCTCTCTTCTACATCTATATCTCCGACAGACAGCGGGAACGACAACAGTTTCGGTGTCGCCGATTGCGCTGTACCGCTGCTCAGCTCTTCAACCACTGCATCCTCGTCGCCATTAACGCCATCATCCCCAATCGGACGGTATACCGCCTTTGGCACTGCACTTCAGTCACAAGTTCCAGTGCCTATTCCACAAGACCATCTCCCAAGGACCCCTCCTCCAAAGGACGCCTATTGTGGAAGAGTGCATGAGCTAGCTCGTCCATTTACGGCATCGTCTAGTTTATCAACTGGATCGTCTCATCTTTCCTCACCACAGACACTGGTTTCTGTAACACAAACAACACAATCCGCAAGCCTTCCATCTTCATCGCCTTCGTCGTCGCCGTCGCTGAGGAAAGTAGTCACAATGGCTGCTCGTTCCGCTGCGGCACAAAAGTCGCTGATGCGTGCGGGTGCTACTCGAGAGCAATACATCCCGTATCAATACACCACGCCGCCACTCAAACCACAAGGTTATCCAGATGCACTAACAGCGCCGTCGTCGAGTAACTCTAGCGAAGAATTTCACCATCAAACTGATATTCATATGCTCCAAGATGTGGCCAGACAGCGGGAACAATCTGACGAGTCTCGCTACCGCGGTCGCTCCGACTCGCAGTCCCGGAGTCAAGTCCCTTACTCGAAGGGACATGGGAAGGTCGGATCTACTGGGGGAACTGACGTCTTAGAGAACGTCTTTGGTATCTATCCAGAAAAGAAAAGCATGGGCACCGGTGTCAGCGTAGCCGACGTCGTTGCTAGCAAGCTTTTCAAATGGGGGTCGAAGAAAGAAACGCCTAGCAGCATTCCGACACCCAGCAGAGAACTGCCTACCCTACGATCAGTGAGACACGCTCACCCTTCTGGATACGTGGGTGGTTCGAGTGGATACCGCCCATCGTCCCAACGTCAAGATCTGGACTATAATCCATCGCAGAGAGGTATTTAGATTTCATGCTGCTGCTGGCGATATCCTATAGATCAACTATAACTAACTGTCGTTCTTTAGATGACATGGTGCAATCGCGAGCCTCGAATCTTGACCAAAACAAGTTGGACGAGCTCATGGCACGGCAAAAAATGCTGGAGGACCGCATCAACCAACTGAAGATGGAGAGGGATCATCTTATCGACGTGAATACTTTACAGCAACAACAGCCTCCTGTCAAGCCCCAACAAAATGTGTCTATGGTGGTTCAACAGCAACCAACATACATGAGGAATCCTGTTCAACCTCCACCCCTTCGCATCCCATCTAATCCAATGCAGACTCGTTCGCCGCCAGAGCTTAGTCCTACTCACTCCATGTCTTCTGCGGTTTATCTTCGACAGCTCGCAGATGTCACACTCCCCATCCAATTTCCGATGCCTCCGTCACAGACTTCGCACGCTCCGTTTGCAAACCACCAGCAATCTTCTACCCCAAGCTCTCCGGCACGTTCTCGCAGTTCCCGTGCCATTCCACCGTCGAAACAAATGCCGCCACCGCTGAAAACTACTCCGGTGCCAATTCCCTCATCAGGTCGACAGGATCATCCTTCTGCAGCATCGGCTCATTACGCTTCCCGCCCGCTACCTCAGCCTCCTATTGATGCGACCCCACCTCCTGAGTACGAACCTCCAGATATGCCATTCGGTTCCCATCGCCAGTCGAACCACTCTTACCGTGACATTAAACTTAAGCTTGTGTCACCGACATCCGGGGTCGTTTCAACCCACGATGTCATTCTCGAAGAGCCGATTCCTAACGCCGATGGTGAGAAAGGGTCTGGCATCCCACCGTCACCACGCGATGAAGTCGACGCAGAAGACATCCTTGGCTGGTTCGAAACTCTCAAGTTCGCTTCGACAGGGCCACGCGGCCGAGGACCCATGGCTCCTCTCCCACGCCCAGAGGCAGCAGAGAATAACCTCAAGCGAAGCCCCAGCAGCGATGAGAAAATTGGTCTCCACAGCCGTCAAGAGCGTACACCAGTCGAATATTACGATGTCAAGATTCCAATTAACGACACCAGCCCTACAGATCAGCCTTATGGCATGACGTACTCAAATAAGGAATGGAAGGCCGGCAGAAGGAAGAGGAGCGAATCAAGGCTCCGCGACCGCTCTAGAGGGCCGGAGACTGTGCGCCTCGCAGCGGTTTAGAATACCGCTGGTGAGAGCGGTTCACAGGCCGACCTATCCCCTCTCAGCCGCCTGGCTGACGGTTATTATTCCGACGACATGGATGACGACAGTGAAGAAAAGAGGCATAGAGATAGCGGGTACGCTGAAGATCGCAATAACCGTACTCCTGACGACAGCAAGTGCCAAACTGCCGGGAACAAGATGCAGTATCCGAATACCGAGCCGGCTTCATATCACAACGATACTAGTTTCGATCTTTACCACAATCATAACCACTACAACGCAGGAGCGGAGCGCCAACACAACAGCCACGCCGATACCTATGACGATACCGAGATCAACTCTGACTATAACGATACTGGACACAGAACTCGGATAGAGCCTCAGGTCTCCTGGCACAGTTTGCGCCCTTCGCCTCTATATCGACGACGCCAGCCGAGTCATGTGTACGAGTCTGACCCCGAACGCCAGTTGTCTGAGAATACAGATGGTTTGAGATGTGTGAAGCGGCTTCATCGACGCTGTTGAACAGATCTGGAACGTCTTTCTTTTTGCCTGGGATCCTCCCTAAAGTTTTTCTTTATTCATAACTCCTACTTTCCTATGTTCTATGCAAAGGCCAACTTATCGCTCACTGTTTCCTTTATCATTTTCCATTCTTGGATCGCTTTCGTATCTGGTATTTATCAGCGTGTTCTAGCCTCTCGCGCTTTCTATTCTTCGTCGTCCATTAACGTTCGAGTACCTCACTCAACGGTTGATGTACCGTGCCTCATCCTTACAGTCTATGTGGCTTATCCAGGATCTTTTCTCGGGCCTACTTTGTTCTGTCTATGTTTCTTTCTTTTCCTCTTTTGTTCCTGGGAGTAGCCTGTATAGGTTCGGTCGGTTCGGTTTCATTTGTTTTTCCCTAACATTTTCCGGCTTTTTATTGTTAGGGATTTTGTTCAAAGTCATTAGGGTGTCGGTGTCTTGTGGTTCCTTATATTTCCTTTAAATTTCCTTGTGCATACTTACATATCCTTATAAGTGTTTAATTTCCTATCGACAGAGTGCAATGCCTTCGTCATCCTTTCTATCATGTACTCTCCAGCTGGCTGCTGTCCATTCTTTCTCTCCTTCTCCTTCCTTCGCTGTATATTTTCCGCTTATCTCGAATATACGAGGCTTTCCCTTCAGCTTACCGCTTTTATAAGAGTGATTCCGGGTCGTAAGATATTTTCTCGCACGGACCAAGTATATATGCCGGCCACGCTCTCACAATAATAACATGCCTTCTGTATCCTGGAAGTTGGAGCGAAGGCTACCTGGGGAATCTTCTGATAGCTTCCTCACTAGGCTCCAATATTATGTTGGGGGACTCAACATGTATTCTCTGGATTCCTTTGTGGTCATTTCTGTGCACAGCTTGCAAGACAGGTATCGATACTCTCTTATAAATATAACCACTAATTGGTATGTTTAACGCTATAGATTTAGCACTCAATCGGTGATTGCGCTCTGAAGTGTGTGTGTGTACATCTACAAAATGATGCAAAACTAGTTAACTCAGCTTTCTAACAGCCAGAAGTTTTAATCTAACTTGGCCCAGTATAACCAGCGTGCTGCCATCTCCGAACAAAGGCACGATACGCGTCTGAATTTTTGTCCTCATTGTACTTTCTGGCAATGAGCCATGTGAGTCCTCCAATTAATGCAACGGGCCCTGTCGCAATAGCGCCACAGACTGCCAGCCCTCCTGCCATTCCAGCGCCCCCCACGGCTATAGATCCTCCTCCTAGAGCGGCAAGGCCCGAGGTAATTCCTGCGGCGCTGAGACCAGCAGTGCCAGAGGTGGCTACCGCGGCCACAACAGCAATACCTCCAACACCGGTCCCTGTATATCCTTAATCCAAGTTAGCTATGGCGCCCCGTCAAATTGAAAACGTGCTGATGGACAGTGCGAGGGATAGGGGAGACGTCCCTCCTGCGATCCCCGCCAGGGTTACATTGCGGGCATCGATATCATTCTCCTTGCGGTTAACAAACCTGCGAAGTCCGTCCCCAGCTAACAGCGCAGGCCCAACCGACAAGATGACTATCCCGCATACAGCGGAACCTCCTCCTATCGCAGCGAGACCGCTCATCGTAGCAGCGCCGCCACATGGCCCTGGAGCTGCTGAAGCTGTGGCTACTTCCCCAGCGCTAACCACCATTTCAAGCCAATCTCTCACGCCAGTGCTGATCTGAGTGCCATTGATGACATTTCTTGCAGCTTGAGTTTGACAATTTGGCAAAACTTGGGCCCTCGAGTAGTCCAGGGGAACCCTGATAATGAGATTGTTGTGAGAATGAAGCAAGAGCTCGAGAGTGCTTGTACCCTTGTCGATGCCTAGGATACGAGCGTAAGTCATGTGCCCTCCGCCGAATGGTGCTTGGAGGGCATAGACAATGTATTGACCGACAGCGTAAGTCATTTGAGGATCGCAGGTAAAAAGGAACGAACTTCTAAAGAGCGTATGTCCGTGAATTCTCAGTTCTAATAGGAGCTGTGCAAATCTAGTGAACGCGTATGTATCTCGAAGAAGGGTTTGACCGTGAGGCCAATGGGTGCTGTCTAAAGTGGTTCGAGGGTAGAGCTACTGGTGATCAGAACCGCCTTTTAAAAGAGCTACTACTCCACCTCATTCTACGCATATCCTTCAGTCAACTGAACCTACAGAGTCTTTGCAATGGCCCAAGTTCCCCGACTTCAGTGTCTGCTTACCCCTCACTTTTTACCGTTCTTAGCGTCTTGCATCGTGCCGCCATTGAGGCTCTATTTGATTATCACGAGGATACTTCGATCTTACAATCGAATCCATCGCATCCGCTAGTTGTATGTCAAAGAAGGGTAGATGTTGGTCTCGAAGCTAAGATGTTGGGTAAAACTGGCAGCATAACAACTTGCGCAACAGAATCGGTACTCAGATGCACATCTAGCTACTTAGGGTGGGGAGCATCTGCAGGGTGGGGCTCCATGGCCAAAAGATGCCTGATATCTCTTCTGCAACTTTGGCACTGAATACAAAGAGCCTGGTTGAATTTGAGCCATAAGTTGGGAGAGGGGGATACAGGACTGCATGCATCTGCTTGAAATCAAACTCTGCTGTTGTGTCGAACCATGGTACTGGGATATAAATGCGGCTGATTGGTTGAGAGCGTCGGTTGGTCGCACAAGCAGCCAATAGCCTACTCCACTCAAGGAAAAAATCGGAAGAGGCTCTTGAAAGTCGACGGCGATTGATTGGCCAAATGGCTGGACAGCGACGACGGTTTATGGACTCAAGTAATATGTGCTAGCAAGGGTGATCATATTTATACGCGGATGGCCTGGTAAATGAAGTATTGACTCCATTAAATTTCAAAGTCAAAGTTTCGGGTTCACATATATACATCTGCCATCTTAGATCAATGGTATAGCGATTATGCTCCAAAATGCACGTACGGAATCCAGTAGAAGTTCGGCTTTTCAACAGAAACAAGCTTCGCGGTTCTTATGTCGCGAAGCCCCCCAACTTCTCCCGCACCCCGTAAACCAACACCCCGCCAACAACTATTCCCGACGCTGCTGTCACGTAAATCTCGCATAGCCTCATGGAGCGCTAAGGGAACTGCCCGATTGTTCAAACCCTCCTCACAAATCGTCTGGTAAAACGTACTGGCAATTTTAACGCAATACTGATCATCTACTTCCCAGAGGGTGCCGATAACGTGCCGAAATCCAGCCAGTTGGTAGGCACCAATAAGGTTAATGCCTTCATCACTATATTTTGTTTCATCATTTGCACCAGTGGAACAAGCGGAAAGGTAGGCGAGGAATGGCGGATTTTTCTGGATCTTATGTTCCCAGAGTTTGCCAACGGTGAGTGGCGAAGTTTCCCAGTCCTCTAGCAGGAGACAACTCTTCGAAGGATCCTCTCGGTCAAAGCTCCCATGACCCGCGAAATGGAATATTTTGCAAGTGGACAGCTGCAACAGGACATCGTCACGACGTTGCTGCGGGAGCTCAACTGGCCGCATGTTCATTTGTGGGAAAAGCTGGCGTATTTTAGAAACCTCTTCCTTGACGTAAACTAAACTAGGATGGCCTGGCGTTTGGTCCATGGAAACTACGAGTGCTGTAGCGCTGTTATCGGCGGCCGTGGACTCGCCTGCATCCGCGCTGTTGCCCGGTTGACTAGTTTTGTTTGAGTCGGCTGTTGGATTTTGGTCGCTTTTGCGTTGGCGACCATACAGTAAGACCTTTATAGAAAGGGCATACGATGAAATGACTCGATCCAGAGCGGTCTCGCCTGTCTCAGCGGTATGCTTTCCAGCGGCGTGGAGAGGAAGCTGGCTCAGTGGCCCAGTGGGTATTCACCAAATATGAGGCCAGTTACCGTCTGTTGGAGGGAAATTTATCCCTAATGCCGCCAACACTGGTTCGACAACAGCAGTCCATAACCAATCCAGGACTTGCCACACCTCTGACTCGTCTGAATTTTTTCGCAAAATCCCTGCCTGTTTTTCTGGCTCGTCCGGGTGGAAAGGGAGGTTCACGGCCTGGATACGATCCTTCGTTACGATGAAGGCGTCGCATCTGTATCTACTGATGTTTATTACCACAATAGGATCTGGGTCCGCTGCAAACTTGAGTTGGCGGTCGGAAATTGGCGCCTGGAAATCTTCAAAGCCGGGTTGGCGGCGGATGTCTTCAAGAAGCGTAGTGAGACGTTTATCGGCATTCTGTCGATGAATCCTGCGCGATTCTAGTAACATCGAGTCTCCCGTGGAGGTGGCTGTGGCGGAAGCACTCTCGGAACCTGGCTCCAAGATATCTCGTAGATACGTGTATTCTTGAGCTAATTCAGGATGTTTGGCTTCCAGAGCAGTTACGTCGGTGCGCATCTCAAACATCAGGCCGGAGATAATACCACGGCCAAGCTCGAGCAGCCTCAAGGCGTGCGAGGGTTCTTTCCCAGCGGCCAGGGCAAGAGCGGCCGCATCGGAGGGTATACCGAAGAATTTAGCGAGCTGCTGCTGCTTGTTTACATTGGCTAGTGACCGAGGGGTCAAAGTTGTGAGTAATTTAACAAGTTTCTCATGGTGGTCAGCCAATTCAATTAAATCCGCCAACTTTGGGTCCCAAGATACGTGAACGGCTCGCTTTTTCACTGCAACCAGGAACATGTCTGGGGTCATATCGGGGCAATTCAAAGCTTTCCGAGTATACTCCTTGGCCTTCTCGAAGTCTTTAGGGTCTCTGGTGATTTCGAATCGCCTTTCGAAGAGAGAGCCTAGATTGCTAATCGAGGCAAAGTCGTCAGGTTTCATTGATAACAATCTGACGGTAGCTTCGATGGCCTTTTGCAAGTCGCTGGGATCCCCTTTAGAATTAAATTTCTCTCCCAGATATGTCGCGTAATCTCTAAGCGCGTGGATGCGTTGAGCGGGTGGGACGAGAGGGTCGTCAGTTATTTCCAAAAGGGTATTGAGGGCTTCATCGAGAGTGTCGTAATTATTTGTCAACCGAAAGCGAGAAAAGTAGACCTTTGCAGCATTCATTCGGACAATAGATTTGATCTGGGGTCTGGGCTTCAAAAACGAGGCAGTCTCTAGAAACTTGATGGCCTCGTTGAGGTCATTAATTTGGTTTGTATGATGAAACTTGTGGAAAAATAAATCGGACAAGCGGTCGAGTCCCAACGCAGCAGCGTCGTCGTTAAACGTAGTTTTATCAAGTATCGTAAGGGAACGTTTTGACTTTTCAATGGCCTCGTCGATGTCTTCTATCGCGCCTGTCATCTCAAATCGTTCTCCGAGGTATGCTGCGACTTGTTCTAGCGCATCTGGCAGAAGGTGTCTGAGTTCATCGTCTATAACATCTTCAGAACTGTCCAGGCAATCTATGGCACCAGTCATAACTTCGATCGCGCGGTTGAGGGTTTCTATACTGGCGCCATCGAATCTAAAAAGGGAATTAAGCGCCTTGGCAAATCCGACTAAAAACTTCACCAGCAATGGGCTATTTTGTGGCACCTTCTCAATTGACGCCTCCATTATCTTGGCACTGCGCCGAAGATCTTCTAGATTCTCTGTTCGCGCATATCGGTAACTAAGACTCTCCGCCAGATGGAAGTCTAGTTCTGCTTTAGTTTCGGCGTCAGCTTGCACGTCAGGGTGGTTCGCGCACTCCTCACGAAATGCAATGGTCTTTTCCTGATACTGCCCGTCTTGCGTCTCGTGAAACAAATGTTCCCACCATGAGCAATGGCGATCGACGAGGAAAGCCCAGTAGGGGTGCCCGGCAGTT
Organism: Drechslerella coelobrocha; assembly: GCA_036971555.1. Classification (NCBI taxonomy): domain Eukaryota; kingdom Fungi; phylum Ascomycota; class Orbiliomycetes; order Orbiliales; family Orbiliaceae; genus Drechslerella; species Drechslerella coelobrocha. The sequence continues at coordinate 194,749 of JAJTUH010000012.1, read as the reverse complement.
ACAACTGTCAAACTTAATTCAGTAACTTTTAGGCCCCTCTCCAGATCGTTATTATCCTTAGACATGTACCATCTCATCTCGATCGCATCGATAAGGAATTTTGTCAGGCTTGCTGGCCATCTACCGACTCGTGTCTGCAATTTCAAACAATTTTCGAGGAGCCCGATAGCTTCATCCATTATCTTTTTTGCCCGAAATTCAGGCTTGATGTACCGGAAATATAGCAACATCTGACAAATTTCGAGAACTTCAACTGAGTTGGTAGTTTCGGTTATCGCGGCCGTGTAATTGGCTTTCCTTGTGAGGATATGGAGATATTTTTGTCTCTGCAGATCATCAATTGGGGCTTCATCGATGGTTGACCGAATAAACTGCAACAAGTTTTTCATATCGCTCAAAGACTTGGACTTCTCGAGTCGCTCGGTCAATATTTGCAATATCCCATCACACACGGCGTCTCGACCTTGCCTATCGAGCCTGCTCGCACACGATTTAATAAGCTTGGATGCCTGAAAGCTATCCCTTAGGCGCATTATATTCCTAAACTGCAGGTTTATGATGTCCAAGAGGGTCGGCCGGCGAGAATATAGGTCAGACCCCAAAGGCGGTAGATAACTATGATCCGAATTTCGTTTGTATCAGCATCTATAGAGGGCCAAGGAAACTCTTTGGAGATGAGTAGCATGTTGAGTCTGGGTAACCTACAGGCTTATAGCATCAATGATAACATCCAACTTTCCTGGCTGTAAGTCCTTATCAGATTGTAACTGGAAAGCTGACACGAAATCGAGGATCTCTGTACGCCGAGCTTTCTCTATGCCATCTTCACCCGCTAGTGCAACCAGGCTTTTCGCCGTTGCAATTGCTGTTGATAAATGTTCCTCTGAATCCAACTTTTCAAATACGTCGAAGCAGAGATAAGTGTACAGTTCGCATTGCTCATCGCTCTCCGTGTCTGCCTGCAGAGCCGTGAAATCTTTCAATTCTTCGTCGTCTAGTTGCTCGACGACCTCGAGCATCTCAGGGTCTATTTTGAATGGCGGTCTGGGTGCAGGGGTAGATGGAGCCGCAGGTTGCGGAGGCATAGCCGGGATGGTGGACCCCATAGTTGATTAAGCTTGCTGTTGGAAGGGCCGACTTGGCTCAAACCTTTCACAATATCACCCGCGATACCGAGGAGCCGTGAAGTCAAGCTTGCGACTGCTAGCTTTTATATATACCCAATGTGATAATTGAAACCAAAGAAGAGTCGACAGCTTGGGTGCCGGTTGGGCGCTCGAACTGATACATATATGTTCCAGACCTATCAACCAAGAACCTAGCCTAGCCTAGCCGAGCTGTGCGAACTGCCACCCGCAGCCCCAAGATGGTCGCAGAAACGATATCACAAAGAGGAGGATCCACTTTGCGCCTTAGTGGGCTGATCCAGATTGTTTCGCCTTGGCCATTGTCGACGTGATATAATCAAGGATTCATCAGCCCTAGCTTCGCAGCTTGGCCAGTTTAGGAGGGGAAGCCGACAGTTTTCTGCTCGGTGGTTCCGTGCGCCTTGAGAGGGAGGACCCTTGTTGATGTTAAGGCCCGCATTTCGTGCATCTTGTTCTAGTAGCCTTTTGATGGCAAACAATGCATGAGCCTATGCTGCTTGTGGCTCGGCATTGCATTGATGCCGGGGTTAACAAAATAACACTACTGTGTTGTAGAACATAGTTTTGGGGAGCGGGATAAGGATTTCTGCTTCGCTTTGGCTTCAAGGCCTTATAGTTAGTTGAACGTTTATGGTTTTTAATATCAGCTTCTTTTGTCACGGTGGTGCCTTTTTTCTCTTTCTCTCTTTCTTCTTTTTTCGCGAATTGTTGAGTTACTATAGCTACGCTACGGCTACGGAGGGACGATATGAAGTGTTATATAATAATCATTGGAACCAGGCTTGAAAATACAGCAGAAGAAGAAGAAAAGAAAAAAAGAAAGAAGGAAAGGAAGAAAGACAGTTGAAGGCGGGGGGAAGTAACGGAAGGGGCTGCTGGTGGGAGGGGCACCACTACAAGAGCGATGTTCATCCCCTCAGGCACCACGAAACAGCCCCTCCACTAGTACACATCATGATCGTTCTCTCCAACCCCTCTCCAACTCTTGAATCTACCCAGCCCCAGGGTAATTCAGTTCCCTCGCAAACGCAAGAGAACATCCTCACCCTGCCAGAATCTGGCCCGCCACCAGTTCTGGAAGTCCTCTCGCGAGGACCTGGGCACGCCCAACCAGCGGAGGTGAACCTCCAACTGGTAGGCATGGACAGGAACCTGATCCTCCAGATTCCAACAGTAGTGTAACTGGTGGACCCAGTACACTCCTGCATGCCGCCTCTCCCCGTCACCTTGCCACCACTGGTCGATACCGACCACGTTGCGGAAGATTTCCGGATGCGAGAGCAGGCACGAGATGACCTCCGTCCACACCTCCTTGAAGGTGTTTTCGGCGGCGGGCACGGCCATCCCAGCCTGCTGCTGCTGCTGCTCTCGCTTGAGAGTATAACGGCAATAGATCTCAGCGATGTGCACGATGAGATCGTTGTCCGGGGCGATCCGTGGGTGAAGGTAGAGGACCCGCTTGAGCGGGCAGGCGATTTCGCTCGCCATCTGCTCGTCGCGGGCGACGCGGCGGATGAGGTAGCGCCATCCATCATAGACGGGGCTACCGGCTGGGACGTCGCCGGCGCGGTAGACAGCGAGTGCGCGCGTGACATCACGGCGCGAATCGCTGTATCTAACGGCCGCAGCGAACCAGGCGGTAGCTACTCCGGGTAGGCTACGGTCACCGGGCGTCCTGGAGGGTCGTACGGCCGGGGGGGTGTCGAGCTCGGAGAGGGAGGAGGCGTATTTGGTGGCGGAGTTGTGGATGGCAATTGAGATGTTGTGGACGGTGGCGAGGTCTATGTCGCGGAGGGGGGGCCGTTCCACGTCGTAGTGGTAGTAGCTGCCTCTCAGGATTCCGGTGGGGCCTTGCGGCGCCGGACCGGATCCGACGGCGGGGGCGCTGAGACTCCGTAGTAAAGCCTCGACGATGGGGTCGCGGTCGGTAGGTACGGCAGGGGTGGCTTTGGTGGTGACGACGGCGGTGGTAGTGGAAGAACTAGGTCGGGAAGCGGGTTTCTTCCCTTTCTCGATGAGAACGACAAAGTTGCTCTGGGTGTTCTCGCTTGCTGGGAAGGTAGCGGTTGCGGCTACATTTTTCGCACTTGAGCGGCGCCGAATAGGTCGGCCCGTGGACCCATTCTCGGTACCCAATGTAGGTTCCTGCGAAGCAACATTAGGAAAGGTAGTGATATAGCTTATCGGTAGTAACGATACTTACTTTTTCTACAACCTCGGCTTCAGCTTGAGTGTCCCCACTCCCGTCTCGGCCCTCCCCATCGCTGGACTTCATGAAGCTAGAACGGGCCAACCCGCTAGGACCGAATGATTGCATGATTCTAGCAGATGCTCGTTGAGATGAAATTCGGACAGAATGGCGAGTGCTCGATGGTGGTGATGAGGGCAAAGATGGTTGATCGGAAGTAGATTGAGAGGATGGAATTGCGATATTGTGGGATTCACCAGAAGCAGAATCTTGGTGATCAGCAGTCTTTCGTGGGCGGCCTCGACCAGCCTTTACGCCGGTGTTGGGAATTTGGCTTGACATATCGTGAGATTCAGGATGTCAATGAAGCAGGATGCTCGTGTATGTGAACGTCAGGTCTACGCTGGAACTTGAAGTCTATTCAACTAGTGCAATGGAGGTCAGTACATAATTTCCCAACAGAGACTACTTGCCACAAGATGAGAAGAATTTAATGGCTTTATTGTACCTTATTGTCTTCGGCGACGGCAGCACGATTGCGATAGTCTTAGGCTTGGGCTCTTTCGATAATGGGGTGTGGAGGTGGTTTGGAATAAAGATGTAGATACGGACGTGGAGGGGAAATACATTTGATGCTCTGACGGACCGTGTATATGTGGGCAACTTTACATATAATAACAAAGTTATCTATTCTACGGTGTGCCCAAAGCTGCTGCCATAGATATAGCACCCACCAAGTTGAGGGCATTCGCAGTCACAATTGTCAACAGAAAGTTGCACATTCGTAAATTCTATTACCACTTTTCCCCTCGTGATGTCTACGCACTATGATGAAATTACGCGTAAAGCCCGAAATTGTCTATTAAAGAATTATTCACTGCAGCTTCCTACCCTCCCACCAGAGCGCTAAGCGGCGGTGGGCTCATGAATACACAGTGTTGTATTTTGTGCGTTGCCGCGTCGTCGCGGTTTTTTTGTTTGGTCGCACAGAACATTTATTTCTTTTGCTGCAAGCGGCGGGTGCGGGACGGCGGGACTGCTGTTATCCGCAGACTGTCTCAGCATTGGTAATATGTATGATGTCACTCCGGGGCTTAAACCGGTCTGCTTTCGAGGATGGAAATTCCGTTTGTGATAATCTATTTGAACCTGACAGGTTTAGTTTCTGTCTGTGTGTCCGCAATCTCATTAGCTCTCTAGCTCTAGAGAACCGTCCTATACCTTGGAATTAACATCACTGCTAAAAGAGCTTAAAAATACGCCTGTCTCCTACGAGCCATAACCTCGCGAAGTATGGAGATTGACCAAGGAGATGCTAGCTACTAACAATGCTCTATAGTTTAACATTACAGGAACCGTTCTCAACACTGATGTTATCTATCCCTTCTCATGGGATATTCCTTGATCCCTGCATCCGAGTAACCCTGTTTATCCGGCTTCTATCTCGCTTCAAGACACCTGCCAAATAAGAAATAACCTAACGGCAAAAAAAAGGAATAAAAAAAAAGAAATGCTTCGAGCGACCGGTGATAGTAAGGGTCGAACTTACAACCTTTCGGTTGCTTACCTGCGTTTAGCAGATGTAACAGCCGAATGCGCTAACCATTGTGCCATACCACCAAGGCTGGGAAGTGTGAAGCTTGGAGGACCGACTGCCGAATTTGCGCTACTTGAAGGCGACGACAAGGGTAGTTTATATATCACGGATAGAAATCGCGGAAAATTTACTTTGATGCCCCCTCGACACGATTCGAAGCTTAATCCAAGTCATCCGTTACGTCGGAGCTTGAGATTGGAGTGAATAATAGTATCATTCATGAAAGGACAGACCGCTTTCTCCGGTCTGACATGAAGAGACAATAAAAAAAACAAAAGACCAGACAAACCACTAGTTTGCAAGTGCTCTCGCCAGCGCGACCTCCCGCTCCCGCTCGTCCATCTTCCTCTCCATCTCCTGCAGCTGAGCGTCCGTGGCGATAAAAGTACCATTGTAAAGACAAAACTCGTCCCAGCTTCGTTCGGTGTCCTCGCCCCAGAAGTATCCCATGGTCTTCATCCCGGCGAGTTTGAGCCCGACGCAAGTGATGGAGTCATGCCAGATCTTGCAATTATGCTGCGGGAGCTTTTCGTTAGGGGGAACTTCGTAGCGTCTAGTGGTTTCTCCGACGTGAGCGTCAATTATCTCGACTGGAGACGAGCCGCTGGATGCTGATGTTGCTGCAGCTTCAAGAGCCATGCGTAGATGGCTGTCGATAAAGTATTCAAAGTACTTGCCACCGCCGGAGGGTGCGCCGAGGTGGATCTCTAGCGGTTTGGTGGGGGATTCGAGGAGGGTGATAGAGAGCGGGTAGTCATCGAGGAATCCGATGACGTGCTTGCCGATGAGGGTAGCCGGGTCGACAGAGTCGGTGATGTGGCGGATGTGCTTTGGACGAGGTTTCAGGATCATGGCTGGAGGCAGTGGAGATATCTCCTCCATGAGGAGGACGGTTAGCTAGGGTTCTTGGGGATATCGGGGTGGGAGCTGGGCAGGTATCACTTAGTTTGGGTTTTGTAATTTGAAGTTGGGGAGAATAGTGGTCTTGTGGAGGTTGAATTACCGGAAAGCTTTGAAGTAAGGAATGGACATGATCTTATTCCCACTCTTCATTGATCGATATATATTTGCAGCGTCCGAATTGTGGGACCGCAACCTGATAGGTAATCAAGTAGGTTTCACGATAAGGCAAAGCTTTTACTTCTTTGTAGCGACGATTGCATTCTTTCCAGTCCACACTATTCTACTCGGTTGATTTCGATAGCACCCATCCAATATATCATTATATTCATCCACCAAACCGAGAGCTGAACGATGCCAAGAAGGAAAAAGCCTGACAATTACACCAAGAAAGCATCCGGCGGAAAGTCCCAGACACAAACTGGGGAGAATCCAGAGAACGTCAAGGTTGTGCCTTTCGACGGCGAAGGTCGCGACCCTGCTACTCTTATCGGTCAATACCTCATCGAAGCTACCGCAGAGCACGTCTACCCGCTTACTCTCGACCTGAAGGAGGGACGTAGACGCCAGTTCCAGATCCAGATCCACAGCGCTGTTGTCGGCCGGTTCTTCGCAATTGAGACTTGCGCTCTGCTCAAGGAGCACCTCCCAAAAGCTAGCCAGGACAAGCCGTTGAAAATAATCGCAGCAGCTTCGGGGTACAAGGAGGTCGTCTACGCTGCACCATTCTGCTCCCAGAAGAAAGAGGAGCATGACACGAAGCAAGTAGACGAATTTAATCTGATCGGATTGCAGCTGGAAGGGATGAGCGAAATGGGATGGATCTGGGCGGAGGATATGGAGGGATCATTCGAAGAGGGACAGTTGAGAGCAACCGCCTACATTGGCATGTCGCACACGAGCCGGAAGCACGTTCCACAGACGGTAAAGACGGAAGAAAATGAGGGCGAAGACCAGGAAGAAGAGGAAAAGGAAGCTGGTGATGTGAAGGAGGAAGAGGAGGACTCCGAGCTGAGTGAAGCCGAGTCGCTGGACGAGATGGAGATGGACTGATAAAAAGTGTTGCGGGGCCAAACTGCAACAAACGGCGGGCAAACGGCGGGCAGGTGATCTTGCTCTGATTCTTATTAATTGATCGTATCATCGAAAAAGCTCCCGGCTTCCGGTCGGCTGCAGCTGGCCACTTAAATCTAATCTGTCTGCCCTGCTTTTATATCGCTGGGCCGGCTCCTTTGTCTTTTTAAAGCATCGTCATCGCATCGCAGTTTCCACCAAGTTCTTACTATCTTAATTTGCTCTCCTGAGCCTGACATATGATCCTCCGTAGCAGTACATCTTAACGTTACTTCCTTACTTACTATTAACCGCATGCCCTGCCTGATCCCGAATCGCCTGCGATTCTCCTAATTTTACTCTTTAGAAAAGGACCGCATAGCCGACATGAACTCGTCGGCGCCCCCGATCCTCCGCCTGCCCTTCGAACTGCATGAGAAAATCGCCCTCTATCTCTCCCACGCATCCGATGCCATCGCTCTGTCAAACACCTGCCGCATTCTCCGCCACAGGCTCCGGTCCAGCAACTTCATCTGGTACCAACTGCTCTACCTTGCCGGAAGCGTGCAGAACGAGTACGCCGTCTACAAACCAAAACTCGACTACTACCGCCGCGTGCAGCGTATCCGCTCTCGGAAGCGCCTGAGGTGTCAGATATGTTTGTCCGTGGGTCCCGTTCGCACCGTCGATATCGAATATGTGTTTTACGGTGTTTATTGCGAGAGTTGTCTGGAAGACAGATTCTATGGTAGGTCCTTTTATCGCCAACCACCCATGCTATCCATATTACCCGTTGGTGGGACTAAAAAAAGGATGTCATTATGTGTAATCATGCAGACATCACAACCTTCCAGCAAATCTTCGACTCCTTTTGGGAAGGCATTATCGGCCCGCCACAGTTCCAGACCCCCAAATTCCTGGTCGCGAAGGGCTACGCCGAACTCGTGACAAAGTCTTGTCCCAGAGGCCGAATTCCCGGTAGATCTAGCCCGACGTCTTTGATCATGAGGTCCGACGCTGAGCGTATCCTCAAGGCCTTCATGGACTCTGAGGAAGCTGTCGAAGAATGCTGGGATGTAATACAGGCAAGAAACAAAGAGCTAGCAGCGACGGAGAGCAATGACCCGCAGGTTATCATCGATGACGTTTTGGACGTCATGGTCGAGGACTACGAGGATCACTACCAGGGGCTGCACAGTGAAGCGTCTCCGCAGGAGTTTCGGGAGCAGTGGCGGCACAAGATTAGCCATATCCTTGACCGCCCAAAGTCGAGAACTGCGGCCATTGGCGATTCTATACCTGCCGCGCCCGCGCAGAGTCTATCGGGCTTTAGCAGAGGTCTGCAGCTGCTGCACCAGCTCGGAGCTGCCCAGCCAATCTCCGCCCAGAGGTACCGAAGCTAAATGTCTCTGTTGGCTCTTGGGAATACTACAGCGAGACACTATTCTTTTCATAATCTATAGGTTTTAAGGGCTATTACTCAGATCGATACTGGCATGTCGATGGCGTTTGAGGTGTAACTGCAAGGATTTACCACTCGGGCATGCTATTAGGATACATACAATAATTTTTACGGAATGCATACACATTGTTACCCTCACTCTGCATCCACTTCATTCGTGCATCGATACCATCACCGGCATTGAAGAGGCTTCCCAGAACCTGCGCTTTGGCGCGTGTGACGCATCGTATCGATACCTTCTTTGCATGCGTTGTCTGTTGGAAACCCGGCAGCAGCCCTTTGCCTCGACACGCCAATTAATCTCACCCATCCCCGTAACTCGACGAACCCCCCAAAGTTCTTCCAATAAAATATCTCCATGACCGCCATCCCACGGGACAATCCACCAGACGCCGATGCCGCCGCCGCCGCCGCCGCCGATGTCGCTGCTGGTATCGCCGCTGCCTCCGAGGCTAACGCTACTACCCCGCTGATAAACCTCCCCCAGGAAATCCTCATCCACATCGCCAAGCAGCTCCCTATCGTTCTCGATGTGTTTGTCCTGCGACGCGTATGCAGGGCCCTTTACCACCGTTTGGGACAGGAAAACGGCAACCTCTGGTACCACTTCCTCAACAACAAGAACGGCTCGCACCGCCGGAGGTTCTCGCATTACCAGCTCGATGTGGACTATTTCGGCCTGACGAGGCGAATATTGGCGGGGAAAGCGCAAGGGTGCCAGTTATGTCTGAGGGAGGTCAAGTACACCGCAGTGGACGCGTACAAGGGTGGTATATATTACAAGACGCTCTGTCGGCACTGCGCTGCGGAAAATTTCACAGGTACGACGGACAGAGAGACAGACATGAAATTCCTTGTCGATAGAAAAAGAAGGAATTTTCAAAATAACGCTACAATAAATTGGAATACTAACCTTGTTGCGACCGTGCTGTTTTTAGAACTATGGCGTCTGGAGGACCAATACCCTAGCTTGCGGATCCACCCTAACGATACTATCACATGGGTCGGCGGAATCCCCTTCGAAGACCCTGCAGGCGTCACCGGGCGATGGCTAGGGAGCGGCTATAGTATGACCAGCGTCCGTAATGTCGACTTGCGCGCCGCCATCACAGAGCAGCTAGGCAATAATGCAAGTCGAAATGCAAAAGAAGCCTGGGAGGCCCGCTACGATATACAGATACGGTTCGCGCAGAAGAAGAAAGAGTCCGCAGACGTCGTCGTGGCGATTATGATGAGGCTGTACCGAGATAATTACGATAGGTTACACTGGTTGCAGTCGCCCGAGGAGTTTAGCCAGTATCTTTATAATTCGCTGTTGTGGAATTTACGACCTTGGCTTGCGCCGCACTATGGGGATAAGGCGATGCCAAAGTTCACGCTCGGTGACCGGATGGAGGATCTATTAGATCTATATTCGGAGAGTGAAGAGCTGTCGCCGAACTTGAGACAGGCAGGGTTGGAGCGGGCGTGTTTGGAGACGTTGGGGAAGGAGCTGGCGAAGGTTCCAAGACCAGGGCAGGTTGTTCGACGACAGAGTTGCGCGTCGCCGTTGATTAGGTACTGGCTGGAAGCTTGGCTGAAGGAGCGTGGATATAAAGGTGTGTCGGCGTCGAATCGGAATCTGAAGAATCATTCGAGGATTTGTCCGTTCTGCTCGAGCCTCGCCGGTGGCGGCAGCAGTGGCGGCGGTAGTGGTAGTAGTGGTGGTGGTGGTGGTGATGGTGATGGTGGTGGTGCGAATACAGAGAGTACTGGCTCGGGCTCCGGTTCGAGGAGCGCGGTTTTCAACTGTACGATGGCACTGGCGATTCATGTTTGGTGCAGGCATCCGGAGCGGATGGATGATTTATGGCCCTGGATGCCTGCTGAAAGCAGCTAGGAAGTATGCGATACGACAAAACCTACGAGCGCACTGCAGGCGGGGTTTGCTATACTTATTATTGTTCTTTATTATCCGTGAGCCTCGATCTCGAGATCTCACTTGGGTATAATATTAGATGCGACTACATCATGGGCGTTATAGACATAGCATTGCATGAAAATCCGAATACATACCCTGGGAACAAGACAGAAGACGGGTGTGCATACATTGCTCTTGTAGTCCGTCTACGTCGGTCGATATCATAAAGTTTATGTCGAGCGACATGCCAGTGTTATTAGTTCCGGTGAGTATCTACCCTAGTGAACTAGCTTGTTTTTGACGACGTTTTCCGGTTTTGTTGGGATCACTAAAATTGTTGGATGATGAGAAAGCTCGCAAACTACTATACGAGAAGGGTCGCCAAATATTTCAAGATTACGGAGGGTTGTATAGCATGTATAGCAACGAAGATTCTAGCTATGGGAAGGGAAACCTGTGTTATTGGTTTCTGAATTGGTATAAATCTATCGACCGGAGTACGCTTGTATATCTAACGAAAATACACATTTGATATCTCCCTATCTTACAAAAATAGACATTGAAAATTATGGTTGCGCATATATATCGTTTATCACTCGACTGGCGCAGTGGCGTTTCTACTGGTGAACTATGCAAGGTGTAGAGGCTGCTCTGAAACCTTCAACGTTGTAACAAAAAAATTCGGCTAATTAGCGTTGGATTCCGCCCTCACTAGGGACCCCGGACTCGATGCCGCCGTAGTGCTTCGCCTCTGGGTCGTTGTGGATCGGGATGACGGGGACGTCCGGTAGGCTCTCCTTCATCCTTGTTCCGAGCCTGTAGGCTAGGAATGCGATGACAACGATAACAGGTATTGAAATGCCAACGGCAATACCAGCGATAGCACCGCCTGATAGGCCGGATTTCGTTGGTGCTGGTGCTGCTGGCGGCGAGGGGCTTGGCGATGGTGATGGAAGTGGCGAGGTCGATTGAGGTGATGTAGAGGAGGGTCTAGTTGGAGTTGATGATGTGGAAGAGATGGTCGCACTTTGGCGGCTACTTGAAGGTGTTGTGCTCGAGGGTGTAGTCGTGGTGGTGGTTGTGGATACGCGCGAGGGCGAGGGTGATGGTGATGGTGAGGGTGAGGATGCAGGCGTCCGAAACAAAGTACCACCTAAGGTGACGCCGGCGGACTGACACAGAACGTCTGTGGCCTTTACCGCGCGTTGGGCATCATCTGCAGAACAGGATGATATTAGGCATGGCGTGAGGGCAGAGATGAGGCCACCGTTCGAGCAGATACAAGTGAGATCTGTTGGCTGGCAGCTAGCACCATTGAGGGTGCTCACAGAGCAGACCAACTAGAGACATAAATGTTTCGGTCAGCGGGCGCAGGAATTGTGTGCGATCTTTGGGATATCGTAGGTCAATGATACATACCGCACATACTGGGATAGCGTCCAACTGGGCGTATACGACTCGCAGCGCTGTTATGCCGAAAAAGGCGACTGCAGCTGTCGCGAACGGCCGCATGGCTCCAAATGGTAATCGATCCCAGGTCAGGGATGATAAATCCGTTCGAATGATATCAAGTCGACATCAGCGCATCCGTCGTCTGGAGAATTTACAGAAGTCCCTGCGAAAAAAGGGCGAACAACAGCAAATGGCTGCTGGCGCAATCCTCAGGTCGGGAGATGGATTAGAATCTCATTGGAGAAGAGGGAGAAACTCGGTCAATTGATACTTCGAAGCCTTGCCTGGCACGCAGATAAATAAAACGGGATTCCATGGCTGGGGTCCTGCAACCAGTTAGCGTGATATGCGGCTCAGCGGCACAGATGCTTTTGACTCGCTGCGGCTGAATGCGAGCGGTCGGATAGCGTTAGGGGGCCCGCTCGCCGATGATGGACAGCGGTCTTCGCCCCTGCATCGCGCTATCAGGAGGGTAATTGCGGTAGACATACCGGTTTCCTGTTAAGCTATGTCAGGTTAGTAATCTAGGTCTTATGTGCGCGGGAGGTGTGGGGTACCATTTCATGCGGAGTCCAAATTTAGAGTCAAGATAATTGTAGTTGTTGAAGTTTGAATCGCCACTGCAGCGTTGCGAGGTTACCGTAAAGTTCACGATCGGGCATCTGTGAGCCTCGTCAGTTGCGAGTGTACGCGTGCTGGTACAAAACCCGATAACTGACATTTGTCGTTTGATAACTAACCGTTTCGTGGATGAGCATTTCGACACCTGCTCTCTTGAAGGTTTTAAACATCAGTGCAAAACCCGTAGCCGTGGTTCATCCTTGTAGCTTAGCCCTCCACATCAGGAAAGGACGGAGTTTGCTCTGGGATTCGGCCGAGTACGACGCTGAAGATCGAACGAGAAACTTGTTAGCAAAGTTATTGAAATAGAGAAAGAGAGAGTCGAGCGCTATGACATTGCCTTGTGATATCTACTTAATCAGCCGAGGATTTCGAAGGCTTCGCTAATGCGATCTCGCGGGATAAAGTTGTTACTAATTGTCGTCCGTTATCGATCTAGAAGACTGTATTGAAGGCATTAAGAGAGCATCCAGATTTCTCCTACTTAGACTGCCTGTTAGTAAGCTGGAAAGATGATGAAACTAGATATTGTTAGCAATAATATATCATATCACAGAATATTTTGAGAACATTAACGAATCAAGAAGCTAAGACGTTCGTATTTTTGATCTAGCTACAGAAATTGAAATGACAGACAGAAATCAGAAAGAAAAGTCGATTGACCGATCAACGAGATACTTGAATGAGCGAGCAATGTCTCTCCTTTCTTCGTAGGAGGAGCTGTGAAGAAAAGGGAGAGTAGACAGTATGATGAAAACATTGAAGCTCAATCAAGAAGAAAGCACAAGTAAGAGCGAACAACAGAGATAGTACATCTCCCTAGCTAGGTCTTTTTGCTAACTAGAAAGTGAAGATGGAAACAATGCAAACAGTCGTGTCAAAGAAGGTTATTTTGTGATGAACTTGCTTCAGCATCGACCATTTAGTTGTTAGGATCCGGAGTGTTTGGCGGAGCAGGAGTTGGTGGAGCAGGTTGTGGTGGTGGTTTGCAGGGTGGTGGCGCCATCATGTTGACACACTCGAAGACTTTGGTGTTCATGTTTGCTAGATATTCCACAGTGAGTTAAGGTTCCGAAGGATATGGAATGCCTGAGAAGTGAAGATTTACCAAATTGGGATTTGTAAACGTTGGTGATGGGTTGTAGATGAGCTTGGGAGTATTTCTACTGTGGAGGCACAAGTTCCATTAGCATCTAGCTCACCACGTGAACTGGCGAAGCCAAATGAAGATTCTAGTGAATCAAAAGATCTTAAATTAAAGTAAAGTACCTTGAAGTTCCGTTGGATCGATGAATTGTAGTCTTTTGAGAGTTCAATTGCGTGTTGGATGAGAAGAGAAGAACGGAGAGAGAGGAAGTCTGGCCGGTTTAAGTAGGAGACGGATGGCTGTAGACGGGGGAAATTGTAGCAGAGCTGTGAAGACAGTGCGTGCAATCTGGCTGTAGCTGCTCTGCTGGAAATGTCGTCACCACAGCTCCAGCTCGCGATATCTACAATCAGTTGCAGCTTTTAGAGTCGCCTCACAGGGACCTGACGCTGCAGCTTGCCCCAGCTACACATATTTGCAGCGTATATTTCAATCTAGATATAGTCAAGCAGCCTTAAAGACGGCTATCCGTCACATGTTTGGAATAAAGAGGTGGGCGTGGGCGGCTGAGCTCGTGATGGTCGCGAGAGCTTGAGGGCCTGAGACTTAGACTCTATTCTCGCCGGCACTGCGAGCATACCTATGAGAAAGAAATAAAATACGCTTCATCGTCTTGTTTATGTCATTTTGTTTACGACTCCCGTCGAATGCTGGACAAATATCTTGTGGTGAAAAGTCAAACGTTTATATGTCCTGGGGCATCTGTAACGCCTCGAGCGGCAAGTTTCGTCAGGGCAGCGCAAGCTGTAAGTTCAAAGGCAGGATTGACGGCTAGCGACTCTGTTAAGCGTAGCACAAGTGTATACTTGAATTTTTATATTACGTCAGTAATAATAATACTGAATATAAGTTGTCATAGGTGCTAGAAAAACTCTGTCGAAATACCCGTGCGAACTTGGAGTTCTCTAATTCGAGAACGAATAATTTAATTATAGCTCAGAGGTCCAGTATATTGGGGAGTGTAGGAAAAACGAAAAACGAAAATAGGATTAGAAGGAACGTAGTATAGATGGCTAGCCAGTATTTTTGCTATCTAGATAGCGGCAGGCAAGAAATTATATTCAATCTGATACGGTTGTTTGGTTTAGATAGTGGAGTTACGATCCGCCTGAATAGCCTTCCCCTCTCGGACACGTGCGGCAATGCCCTTGATCCCCTCTGCAAGCCAAGTCAAAAACTCCCTGCAGCATTGCCGTAGCCAGGAAGTAAGAGCATCGCCTGGATCGCTCCTCAACATCGGAAGATAGTTGCCGTATATTTCCATCAGTTTTGGCTTCATGTCCAATTGGTAACTAGTGGCAGCAGACCCCACAAGGAACGATCTGCCTTCTGCAGATAGCTCTATATCTGCAGAGGTATCACCACGTACAATTTTTGAGCATGAAACGACTAAGATCTTCTTGAATGCGTCGGGAGTAATAAGGCTGTGTACGCCTTGTTGCTCGGAGCGATATAGGTCCAAGCAAGTTTTTATGGTGTTCAGCAGAAAACGCACCCGTTCCTCTCTCCATGCCCGTTCAGCGAGCGCTCGCTGGTCTTCTCTGAGGATTAGCTGTCCCTGCAGAGGATATGTCGCCGACGAGCCGTTGCTCTTATAAGTTATATCCAGGATTTTGTCTACTGGGATCGTAAAGTTGGGGTAGCGCTGGAGTATACCGTTTACGCCTATCGATATCAGAAAACGTCAATGTGTCGTTCCAGTTCCAATTTATAATTATTTATTACAAAATTCAATGAAGGGGATAATCTACGCGCAGCCAAGGCGTAGGAATTCAAGGGGGTACTCACTGACGATGATATCGTCTGGAACGTAACATTTCCAGCACAGAATCTTCCACACTTCTAGCCCCCTCTTAATAATTCGCAGATATCCCTTAACTGCCAAGCACTCCATGCAGCGCTTGACTGCGCCAATTCCTCGCAACCCCTTTGTTGCTTCGGTCCAGTAGTGCTTCGATGGCTTATAGGCTGGGCAGTACCCGCCGCTCAACTTTGGCGCGTGGTATAACGCGTTATACCAGAAGAAATTATTCTCCTTGCCGATGCAGTTGCGTACTGTTTTGCATGTCGTGGCGAAGGATAGCGCGTCCTTCGGCCTCAACTTAAGAGAAATCCTTTCCAAGATTTCTCCAGGACAAGTTAGGATCTGGCAGGCTGGGGCGGCTATTGAACTATCTTGATCCATGGTGGGAATATTTATATGAAGCTTGATGGCAAGAGGTAGGAATTTAGATATAGCTAGGATTGAGAGGCTTTATTGATACTGAGAGAGTCTTCGGTGTGTAAGTGATGAAGATACCAGCGATTGCATGAAAAGTAGATAGATATTTATTTTTATATAGTAGCATAGAGATATATAGCTTGTGTGCATGTGGCAGACAGCAATTTTTGACTAGGAAACATAGATATGTGGTGTCCCATATGTATCGGGTTCGAAGCGCTTTATCGCCATGATTGTTTTTTATGTTTTTGATCATATATTTGATAGATTTTGTTAGTGAATTTAGCCATGGTGCTGAAAACTTGATATTGATGCTGGATATATTCGGATATGATGTTAAAAAAAATTGTAGGAGAGAGAGTAACTAGAATGATCAGAGATAGAAACCGAGCAGCTCAGGAGCTTGCCGGAACTTTTGTACACTCTAGAATGAACGAAGCTTGAAGCGCTTCTGTTGCGTACCTTCATCCGCACAATTACTGAGCTACGTATGATTGTCGTGGATTGCTCATTGTTGGATTTTGGCGATTCGTCTACAAGAACTACAAGTGTAATATGGAATTCCTGCAATCTGACCACCAGATATCGGAGTCGCGTCTTGTAAACTCAATTTCAATACTTAAGCCGCTAAAAGTTACGACTTTAGTCTTTATTGACTGTTGGCAGAAGCCTCGAAATAAGAACTTCGCATTGTTCGAGATTTTAGCATAACAGTGTTGAGCACGGGCTCCCGCAGCTTGCAAGTGAATTCTGGCGCAAAACTACCGCTGCATGGGCGAGATAGTACGATTAGGACGGTAGGACGGATAGACGAGAGCTAAGTCGAGCAGCAAAAAAAGTTGAGCAGATGGCAATGCCCTTTTTTTTGTTATTTTCTAGTTAGCTAGGAAGGATATATAACTAACAAGATACGGTAGAAATATAGAAACATGAAGAAAATCTGCTACGCTATGCTAAAACGATGAAGAGATGCAAGAATAAATCATGGACATGTCAATTTATCCTCTCGAACGATTCAGGACCAGAATTACCATCATCTATGTTTGCACTGTACCATCTACAAGCTCAAGACTAGCAAGAGCTGCTGCCGTATCCTTAACGGCTTCAATTTCTTTAATATCTTCAGGCTTTTTCGTAACTTCCGTCACCTGAGGAGCCTGATTTTCTTTATCGGCTTCTATCGCATCAACAATCGGATCTTCCTTGGCGGTTTCATCCTCCTTTGCAGTTTCCGTCTGTTCAGCATTTGTGACCTCTTCTAGATCAGAATCCTCTTCGTCGTTCCCAACCCTATTCCTCTCTTCGGTCTGACTTTCGCCTTCAGCCTCCTTCCCAACTTCTTTGGCTTTTCCGGCTCGCTGAGGGGGTAGCCAGTCCTCGTTCAATCTCTCTGGGTGATCAGAGATCATGTGGAAGACCATTAAAACTGGCGAGTATCTCCTGAAATTGGCTTTCGTTACATCGTCGGCGTCAGCTGGAACGCAGTATTTGCATCGCCGCTTTGGTCCATCCTCAATACCAGGTCGCAGCCAGGACTGCCTATTTTCCGCAATCGGTCTGTCCATCTCCGCCATCTTTGCACTCCAGTAATCCTTCGCAACACGAGCCAGGAATATCGTTGTCGGAATCAGCATTTTTGGGGTGTCTTCTTTCGAAGGTTGGCCAAAAAACAGCGTCAGAAAGTTCTTGCAACCTTCCAATCTTTCCGCATCTCTCGTAATTTCGGGTGAATTCTTCGTGTTAAGGTAGCGGCTCCCCATCTCGAAGACTGCGTCCAAAAAGGCATCTTGGCTGAGTGTCCGCTTGCGAATCGGTGGCTGTTTGATTTGTAGGCACGACTTTAGGTCCTCGCCTAGCTGCGTCGGCGGGAATAAAGCGTGGAGGTGTTTATATTGGGTTGTGTACATGTCGATAACAGTTCTGAGGATGTATGGTCGCGCCTCTCTGATGTCGGATTCGAGCTGCGGGTACCTATGCGTGTAGAAGTTGCTGTAGGCCCCATTCGGGCATTGCTCCTTCACAGCCTTCGCAATGGCAGCGCGAGAGACAAAGTATCCGGGTTTCATATGGCCGCAGGAATGCTCTCTGATCTCCGTGAGAAGGACCGATGGGATTTCCGGTAAGGGTGTTTCTTGTTGCACGAGAGTGACCGCTGTTGAAAGTCTTAGCAGCCAATTAACCAAGCAGGTTGTCGTCGCGAAGCTCTTCCGCTGCGGCGACGACTGGGAGGAGGGGATATTTTGAAGATGGGCCTACAATTAAACATCTCTCGGGTGCACTTCCAGCACCATGTACCGTGGAATATCTTGCCGACATAGAGGTCTACGAGATCGCTCGATCTGTCGTCGTTTTTATCCCATTTGCTGGGGTCGTACATCCTGTAGTCGTATGCAAGACATCTTTGACATCCAGCCTTTTGTTGCCGGTTGCACATGACGCCTAAGCATCCCTTGTAGTAGTCCTCGTCTAGCGAAAATGTCGGTACATTGTTCTCTTCCCGTCGCTCGGTTCTTGAATATCGGATACCGTACCAGAGGAGGCGATTGGAGGGTCCGATAGAATCGTAGAGTCGGCGGCAGGTTCGGGAGAGGCTTACGGCGTCGGAAGGGAGACTACAGTAGTTCGCGATGATGTTGTGAACTTCTGCGGGGAGTAGGAGTATCGGAGCAATTGCCTGTCAGAAACTTTGTTAGTCAAGTGTTGAGTCATATGGTGGGGGTTCGTTGGAAGTGCGGGGGGAGCGAACAGTATTGTCCGCATTTGCCTCCTCCACCTCCGTTGAAGCCGGTATCGGGTTTGCGAAAGTAGCGAGATCCTCCGTGGCTTCCTTTGGAGAGACGAAGGAACTCTGGCGGGCCGGAGTGGGTATCGAGAACTTGAATAGAAACGGGCCGCTCCTCTCCATAACGGCTGTTTGCGACATCTCCACTATCGGGTCAAAGGACTGCTGTTTTGCAAGCAGAGCTGAAGCGCGAGAGAGACGTGTATCCCGATTGGAGAGTCGCGGGTGTATTCTGTCGCAGAAAGTTGAGTTCGCGGTTTGTCAAAGAAGAAGTTTGAGGATGACGCGCCGGACCGAAATATACTTTAGTTTTATAGGATCCTGAGCTAGTTGCGCTCGAAAGCAGGTGACGCCATTGGAAACTCAGCCTTGTCGTTGGCTATGACTAAGCTGCAGTATGACTAAGTGGAGGGGCTCGCTAACCAATTGGGGATTTGAAATCGGCCAGGCTTCCCACTCAGCCTCGAAAAGTGTGAATCACCGCAGATTGGGCAATTAAACCCTTAAAATCGCGGCGACGCGCAAGGTAAATTCAATCCATCAAACTTGGCGATGCGCCGTGCGGTCAGCGTCCATTGGCTCTGGTTGGCGTCCCGTTGGCGTCCTGTTGGTGTCGAACTTCAAACGAGTCAGCATTCATTCCGCCCCGGTCAAACCAAGTTATCGCACGTGTGAGGCGGTTCTACAACACCGGCAACGCGTTTCTATATGGTTTCATGAATTATTGCGAGGGATGCCAGTTTAGGATTCGATCCTCAAGACCACTGGTTCTAGCGGGTGTTTAAGGTGGTTGAGTTATTCATATTCACATGACGCATGACGCTGAGTATGAGAATTGTGTGCTAACGTTATCCTGCAAGATAAAGGTAAAGAGATACACAATCAGAAGATTGATGCTACATTACCGAACACTCTTGTTTAATTGGCATCCAACCCAATCGATATAACAGCTTCAAGTTCTCCTGCAACGGGCATTCGGAACCGCTTCCCCCACCTAAGCGAGAGAGAAGGCCAGAATCCTGACCGTTATAGAGGCGCAGCTATACCAGTACAAGATAGTCGATTTCATGAACACCCACAGTTTTCGGTTATTGCCCGTTTGGTCGAAACGGATTAGGTTCATGCGCTTTACGTCGATAATCCAACGCGGCCTCCTTCGCTTGCGGCCCTGCACAACCCAACTGCTGCTGTAACGGTCGCTTAAGTCCCTTTGGCCCATGTCCTGTCGTACCAGACTCCTAACCATAGCCTTCAAGCGACCTGGACAACCTGCTAACCCGCTGATTAAAGAGCTGTAATCTAATGTCTGATGAAAACGACGTCCTTGGCGTTTGAAAACCGCAAGTCCAAGATGTTCCAGAAGTCCTGAGCGGGCGAGCGGGCGTTCCTGATGCCACTCCAGCTCCATCAGTTGGGAAATATAGAAAACGGCGTATCGACAAATAAAGCTATAGGAGATGTAGACGGCAACCGAGAAGGGCGGCTTGACGCGAGACGGCCACGACATTGTGGTTTCGTTGAAACAGAAGCAGTCTGTGAGGAAGATGATCGTAGCGGAAGCTGTGATGAGGAGATGGATGATATCCGACATTTCTAGATTATAATCTTCGAAGCTGCAGCTCGAGCGTTTGGTACGGTTATACCATTGTGGGACGACAGCACGATTCGAGCCTTGCGGTTTGCGGCTGCCGCTAGCCTTAGCCTTATGCATTGCGACTATAAACCTTGAAATAAAAGCTGTCAGCTTAAGTCTAACGATCGATGAAGCCACTCGAAGAACACACACACAATACCAATCTCCAAGTAATGATCTTGAGTGCGTGCGATAACGGGTAGAATATTCTGGTAGATGGTAATGGTAACTAGACCTGAGCTTGCTAGCTCGAATTATTTTCTACAACAATGTGTATTCGAGAATTATGGAACTTGAGCGATAGAAACTTACAGTGAACCGAGATGCCTAGTTAGATGCCCCAACGGTAAAATTTCCGACCCCCTTACCAATTTTGACTTGAATGTTGTGGTGCGAAGTTAGATGCAATTGGGGTGGTGTCGACAAGCCCGCTTTCGTGCGCTGCTGTATACGTCTGAATTTGGGACTGCTATCCAACCTTACAACTGTGTTGCCCACCAGCTTTTCATTCAAATATCAATTTCATTAACTGAGATGGTCTAAATTATGGAGATTGTAGGTACTAGACTTTACAATATAAGTAGCAAGTGGTGTAGCTTTTGGAAACAGTATCAACAGCGGCTTGCTCGAGAACTATACGGGGCTCTAGGCTAGTCTTAATTGTCGATGGCTTGGGCAAAATAGGAAATATACAGTTCAGTATTTAGATGCTAGAGGCGAATATACACGACAGCTAAGTGCGCTTCTAATACAAGAAATAGCTCAATAGAATAAGAACGTAAGCTTTCGGTGATTGATGAAAGGGGTCTTGGATGTAAAGGCTGCCGCGAATCTGACAATAAAGATTAAGAGGAGGGTAGTTACAGGAGCTAAATAAGGAGGTAAAAATAAAAGACCATGAGAGATCATGTAGGTTTCAGGATTACTGCACTCTCCGGATCAGCGCTGGTTGAAATCCCTGAGAGAAAGGTGTCGTCCGGAGCTGTAGTTCGGCTTGTTTCTCGGCTTGGCTGTGGAGATTGAAAATCGAAAACGTCGTCATTTTTCCAGTTTTCGTTTGATATAACGGAACTCGCGTAGCTCATCCCTGTCATTGACCCAAAGTCGTCGGCTGCGATGCTGGTCACTGAATGAATGTGTGTGTCAGCGTCTATCTGTGAAGGTGTGTCTAGCGCGGCCCCGATGTCATCCTGCGACTGTATAACGGCCCTGTCTTTCTCTCGAAGTTCCGAATATATGGCGTAGATGTGCCCTGAGATGGCTCGACTGAGTCGCTGCAGACTAGGTTGAATAGATATCTGTTTACGAGTGTCTTGCAGCATATCGTGGAGATGACTCCACATCGAACTAAATATTTCCATTGGCTCCAGGCTTTCAATTCCCGAAAAGGTATCTTCATCGTCTAAGGCAAGTCGGGACTTAAGTTCGTTCATTAAGATATTGGCGAGACCGAAGAAATGAGGAACATCGAGGTCTATACTCTGCCGGACTGTTTGTATAATGATTGGCGCGATGACGTTTGTGAACTCCTCAACGAATAGATTCATAGATGTTATGAAGGCTTTATCTATGATGAGTAGATTTTCGTCGTCCGACTTTTGTTTCTGGGGTCGAGTTCTGTTTGCAACAGCGAGGAACACCGAATCATTGATTCTAAAGATTCCAGTCTCATCGAACCAGCTATCACCAAGTTTCATGCCCTCCTTGAAGGGCGTTCCGTCTGGGGGAGTTCCAGGTGGTGAATTTATGGGAGAAAAGCTTTCACCCCAAATGTATTCCTCTTCTCCTTCTTTCGGGTCTCTCGCGATACCTCGGACAGTACCCTCGATGTCAATCATATACCCAAGCAAGGGCTTGTGGCCGCGGTTGGTGGGGGATCGGCTGAACTCGCAGATGTTAATAACTTGGCGAGATATCGGTGCATAATAGTTCCGAAGGACTGTACTTTCTATAATTTTGCGAAACTCGGGTCCAATTGTCTCCCAGGACTTCTGAAATCCCTTTTGCCACGCCTCAGTTCGAAAGTTTTCTGCAGCAACTCTGATTTCACGATAATCGTCGCATCTCTTGTGTTGGTCGTCGGTAGTGGCGAATATTGCCAAGCATCTCTCAATTGTTTTAAGAACTTCTCTCTCAGCGGTATCAGGGATCAGGCTTAGATTGAGCCTGCTTCGAATGTTGTATTCATTGGAGAGGTAGTCTAAGAACTCAAGTAGGTCTGGAATATCTTGATCATGCATGCAACGGTTTCTTTCTTTCTCGCCGTGGATTTCAACGTTCAACTCCTTTAGGACGTTCTTCCAGCCGCCTTTGCTGTCGTTCCATAGTCGCTGGGTTTCATTGTTGGTGTCCTTGCCCCAGTATGCTTTGGTCTCGTGCATGATATTGTCAATAGCATTGGCTAGAGCATAGTTGATTGATAGCTCGGGAGAGCCCCTCTCCTCGATTCCAGCCACTTTCGCCGGGTTAACATAAGATGACTGAGAGTTCTCGTTTAAGTCCAGACTCTCAAAATTTGAGAAAAGAGAACCTAACCCAAAATCGACTATTACACGATCCTTGGGGAACGGAGAAGCCTTCCCAGTTTTTATCTCCCCTTCTTTCCTAGACTTTTTAACACCTAATCCTACAGCTTTATTTTCAGATACTCCTGGTTTTGGATCTTTGATACTAGAACGCGCATCTTGAATATCAGGCAAAATTTTAGTTTCTTGGCCGACAGTTTCGACTGCTGGGTGTTGCTCCTCTTTCGAAATGTTAGAAGCTTTTGGCACATCCTGAGAGGGCCCCAAACAGTCGCTCAAATTCTTCCAGAAGTTTGATATCTTGGGCATCTCTGGCGGTTTTTTTCTTAACGCCTCAACTTCTTGCCTGACTGGCCTTGGGATCCTAGATTGAGAATTCGGTCGAACATTTGTAGATGGGCTTTCGACGGACTCTTTAATGCTGGGAGCTTCACTGACAGCCCAGAGGTCTGTTGCAGGCCGGTCGATAGCAGCTGAGCTCGTCGGCGGTAGTGACATCTCAGAGTTTTCACCAATATCACCAGCATCAGCCTTCGAGTGTTTTCTCCCATGTCTCTGAGCCTTCCGTGGTGTCTTCGGCTGCGCTGATTGTTGTCGCTCATTGTCCACTCGCGGACTTGCGATCATATGCTCACTTACAGTAAGTGGTTCACTCCTACATGTGTCATTTGTCTGTGTTTGCGGGTTTCGAATACGCCAGTTTGTGGATAATTCGAACGCCTTTGCGCGCCTCTCTTTAGCCTCGCGATTTTGCATAGGGTGGTCTGATCGAGAGGCTCTAGACGGGCCTGCCACCATTTCGTTCGACGAAGCTGCATCTGGAGGTTCCCCCTGGCCTACTTCTCGCTTTTTGGCTCGTAAGTAACGCAGCAAAGGTGGTGGTTCTATCTCGTCCATGGCGGATAGGCGCTTTAATCTGAGATGAAGTTTTTTAGAAGCTGCTATTGATTTCAGGTGGTGTTGGTACTTTTTGTATTCTAACAGGCTTAAGTGACGGGGCTCGTACTTGATGGATACAAGTATGGTCTGAGGCAGAGAAGAGGTTTGGATATGAAATATAGATGCCACTGAGTTTGAGATAACAATATTGGTCGTGTAATGGGACTCGTTTCATGGTTGTGTCGGTTGTTGTATTTCTGTGTCTGGAGTATTAGAGATTGGTAAGATTTGACGGTTGGGTGGGGATTTGTGACTGGCAATATCCTCTCCACTCCCGAATCCATTGTGGCTAAGATGGCCTGAATAAAAATTATAACCATTGCGATGAATAGACTGCAGCGGCAGAGCAACTTATGGTAGTGAGATTGGTATTTTGCGGTATAAATCTTGCGGGAGGAGTGTGGTGGAGGCTTGAATGGCATTTAAACGGCAACCGAGCGATTCTCCGCCCAATTACAAGTACATGTACTTAAGTATTTTGTACATTCTCGGCAATAAGGCGTTCAGGCCATTGAAAATACTAATATTTACAAGTAAACACCAGGACAGTTACACTGCAGCCAATTCGAGTGATTGGTTTATCAACAACTCAAGCATACTTAATAGATTACTAGGCGTCATGTTCGAATGTCAAGGATGCTTTCAGATACTCCAAAAAACCTGAAGAGTCTCTGGTGAAAGCCCTTTCCTCGACCAACAAACACACAAATTCTTATGCATTGTTTGATAATTGTGGATTGGATAAACTGCCACAGCGCAATCGCGCAAACCAGACTGTTGGACCCGCGAGAAGGCTGATCGAAAAATGAGATTGCAGGTGAGTTTTTCAGCCTTCCCTTCGCAACCTCAGGATGAATCGCCAGATGGATACATACGACTGTTGC
The DNA here is from genome assembly GCA_036971555.1 of Drechslerella coelobrocha. Classification (NCBI taxonomy): domain Eukaryota; kingdom Fungi; phylum Ascomycota; class Orbiliomycetes; order Orbiliales; family Orbiliaceae; genus Drechslerella; species Drechslerella coelobrocha. The sequence continues at coordinate 170,297 of JAJTUH010000012.1, read as the reverse complement.
CCCGCAGTATTGATTCCTCCTATGGATGACCGTATCCGCATATCGAACAAACCGCTTCCTGACAACTAAATCCGATCTTCATGTCGCGAATATGGATGCAAGTGCAGTTTTGGACGAGAACGAAAGATCCTGGACTGGAATGAGCTCACTTGACCCCTCAAATCGTCAAAAGGCCTTCAACAACGACTCTAGCGATATCGATGCCTCATCCTTGCTGAGACGTGGTCGCTACGTAATTGCCTGGATATGCGCACTCTACATAGAAATGGCCGCAGCTCGGGCCATGCTGGACGATGTCCATGAGAGCCTCCCCGCCTACGCGAACGACAGCAACACTTATATTCTAGGGAGGGTTGGGCCGCACAATGTCGTTATCGCGTGTTTACCAAACACTCTATATGGAACGAATAACGCAGCGAACGTATTGACACAGCTAGTGCGGACTTTCCCATCCATCCGTTTGGGTTTAATGGTCGGTATTGGGGGCGGAGTGCCGAGTATGGCAGACATCCGTTTGGGTGACATTGTAGTTGGAACGAGGGTGATGCAGTACGATCTGGGGAAGATATTACAAGACGGACAAGTCCAGCGGACGGCTATCCCAAAGACACCCCATCAATTGTTCGGCACCGCTGTGTCTACCTTAAGAGCTGAACACGAGCTAAAGCCGAGCCGAATTACGTCCATTCTTCGAGAGAAAATGGGACAATACACTGAGTACAGCCGCCCGAGGTCGCCCGATCGCTTATTTGTCGCAGCCTACGAACATGCATTCTCAAGTCCTGATTGCGAGGATTGTGACAAGTTAAAGCTGTTGCCACGAAGATTGAGGGCATCAGACGACCCGAGCATTCACTACGGCGTCATCGCTTCAGGAAACCAGGTTATGAAAAGTGGTATTATGCGTGATAACGTGGCTCGGCAACTGGATGCTATATGCTTTGAAATGGAAACTGCTGGGCTGATGGATATTCTTCCTTGTCTCCCAGTTAGAGGAATTTGCGACTACTCAGATTCTCACAAGAACAAGGAGTGGCAAAGGTATGCAGCCGCTGTTGCAGCCGCGTATGCGAAGGAATTGCTGGATATACTACCACCATTTGAAGCAGCCAGAAATGATACTAGCGCATTCAAAACACATCGGTCCGCTCACCGTCTTGAGGGTTCGTCAAGCAGTCTAAAAGCTAGCTTACAAACCCCCCAGACACGTTTTGGGATGCTATTGAGGAGCCTGAGATTTAAGCAGATTGATACACGAAAAGTGGGTATCGAATTGGCACATGCCAAAACTTGCCGGTGGTTTCTCGACCACCCAGACTATCAGGCCTGGCTTGATCACGGACGGCTAAAGGAGCACCGCGGTTTCCTATGGATTCGTGGCAAGCCAGGTGCTGGTAAATCCACCATTATGAAATTTGTATATATGCAAATGAAGAAGAAAGTCCAGGGTAAGCACACTGCAGTTGCTTCTTTCTTTTTCAATGCTCGAGGGGATTATTTAGAAAGGTCGGTGTCGGGAATGTATCGATCGTTGCTGGTCCAGCTGTTGGAAGAGTATGAGGACCTCCAAGCTGTTTTCAATGATACCGATCTCGTTCCTCAACATCAAAAGGGCTGCCCACCCCTGAACGTCCTCAGAGAGCTCTTTTTTAATGCTGTTACTGGTCTCAACGAGCGTTCGTTTACTTGCTTTGTCGACGCTCTCGATGAGTGTGATGAACAGCAAGTGAGAACAATGGTTCAAGATCTTGAGGAACTATCAGATATATCTACTAAGGCAGGAATCTCGTTTCGAATATGCTTCTCCAGTCGCCATTACCCGTACATCACTATACGGTATGGTATCCAACACATCCTCGAGGAGGAGCAAGGGCATACAGAAGACTTAGCAGCTTACGCTAGAAACCGACTCGAAATCAAAGACACGGTGCTAGTTCAAGAGCTGCGAACTCAGATTCTCGAGAAAGCTGCCGGAGTCTTCCTATGGGTTGTATTGGTCGTGAACATCCTGAACAAGGAAAATCGACGAGGTCGGATGGCTCTGAGGAAAAGACTTGCTGAAATTCCTAGTGGGTTGAGCGAATTATTCAAAGATATGTTGAGGAGAGACCAAGAAAACATGGAAGACTTCCAGCTTTGTATTCTTTGGGTTCTATGTGCAAGAAGGCCGTTAACGCCCGAACAGTACTACCACGCGATTTGGTCCGGATTGTCACTGGAAGGCCTGGCCGATGATGAGATCCCAAATGTCACCGCTGATATCGTCTGCAACTGCGTAATCACCTCCTCGAAAGGCCTCGTTGAAATCGTGAAAGTTGGATCTCCAATAGTACAATTCATACACGAATCAGTTCGAGATTTCCTTATCAAGGACAAAGGCCTCCAAGAATTGTGGCCTGACCTTGGGTTCGACTGGGAGACCCTAAGCCACGAAAAGCTAAAACAGTGTTGCAACAAGTATATCAATCACCCTTCGATACACGGGCTATTATCAGAAATGAGAACAACTCTAGAATTTCGGACGGAATACCCATTCCTACGATATGCCAGCGAGAATATTCTATATCACGCTAATATCGCAGGGTTCGCGATTCCTCAACACAACTTTTTGTCCGAATTTCGAGTTTCTGACTGGATAAGCATCTCCCGCTTATTCGGGGTACCGTACACACCATGTACAAATCTCCTTTACGTTCTTGCGGACCAAGGTTTGGCAAACCTTGCTCGGATTCATCCTCAGAGAAACCTCTGCTTTACAGTCGAACGTGAGAGGTATGGACCGCCAATTTTTGCCGCGCTGGCTTCAGGAAGTTTTGAGACGGTCCAAGCTTTTCTAGAGCTTCAAGCGCAAGTTCAATTAGAAGGGTTACCATTTGACATAAGTCATTGGTACTCAAAGACTGAAACCAAACGCATCAACTGGGGCAGTAACTTCATTTTCTTCCCAAACCGAGGATTTGCTCCCCATATTCTAGAGCGCGGCGACGAAGTGATATTCGCGTTCTCACTACTCTCCGGACACATCGACGTCAACTTTCGGGACGCGTATGGTCAGACGGCGCTGTCATGGGCAGCTAATGCTGGGTGGAAAGTGGTGGCTCAAATGCTCCTCGCAAAGGGGGTTGATATCGAGTCTAGAGACGATAATAATTGGACGCCTCTTTTTCATGCCGTCAGGTCAGGGGAATATGAAATAGTTGAGCTGCTTCTAAAAAAAGGCGCTGATATCAAGCTGAAGGATGATGATGGTTGGACGCCGCTTTTTCTAGCAACCTGTAGAGGACATCGAGAGGTAGTGCGAGTGTTATTGGCGACAGGATATCTTGATACAGATGCTAGGAACGAGTACGGGCGGACACCACTGTCATATGCGGCGAAATCGAGTGGTACAGAAATGATCCAACTGCTACTTGACAACGGGGCAGATATTGAATCAAAAGACATGAACGGCCTGACTCCACTGTCGTATGCGGCTGGGTGGAATCATGAATCAGTAACCCAAATACTCCTCAACAACAATGCTGATATCGAGTCGAAAGACAAAAATGGCCAAACACCGCTTTCCCATGCAGCCAGATCAGGAAAAGATGATACTATTCGCCTGCTACTCAAAAACGGCGCTAACATCGAATCAAAGGACTACAATGGCCAAACACCACTTTCTTATGCGGCTATGTCAAGAAGAGGTGCTACAATTACACTGCTACTAGCTGAAAATGCTGAAATTGAATCGAGAGATAACTACGGCCAGACTCCGCTTTTCCATGCAATTATGTCGAGAAGAAGTGCTACAGTTGAACTGCTACTCAAGAACAATGCCAATACTGAATCGAAAGACAACGACGGCCGGACACCACTTTCCGGTGCGGCTGAATTCGGGACAACTATGGCAGTGCTCTCGCTGCTTCAGAGAAATGCAGATATCGAGTCTACAGATAACTACGGACAAACTCCCTTGGTGCATGCGGCTAAATTAGGGAGAGAAGATGTAGTTGATGTGCTCCTCGAGGCCGGTGCCAACATTAAGTCAGAAGATAAATACAGCTTCACGCCGCTCATGCACGCCATTATATCTGGGGCGAAAGAGACTATCAGGCTACTGCAGAAGTACCAAAATTCAGTAAATAATCGAGGTTCGGAGAAAAGCAACTTTTGCAGAAACCCTTAAGTTAAGCATATAAAGAATTTGAATGGTTGTTGCTGAAGGCATGAAGTTAATATTTGGAGCTGGTATAGATAAGTACCTAGATTAAAAGAAGGTGCATAGTAAATGTTAATGTTCTCCACCTTTTTTCTGCTCGACGCATTTATTATATTCCCAGTCTTCTCCGGTTGATCTAGTCGCTGCTGTCTTGCTTAGTTCGGGGTATTGCTCTGAAAACAATAGAGTTTATTTGCTGAGCGCCCACTTTGGAAGTCTGGTTTACGAAATCACTTACAAAAGGATTTTAGTGTTTTTGAATTTGCTTGCTCGAATATAAACTTTTCCAAGACGGCACAAAGTATGCTGGATGCTAGTTGCCATTAATGGGGATATGAAGGCTTTATTCTTCCCCAACCTATCCTTGTGAACAGGCTTCCACCAAAACAAACTACTCAACAAACTCAACTAACCCCCACAAGTATGCATACCCAATAGTTACACGATGCTTTGACGCTGGTACAGATTCTTTTGGTTTAGTCTCATCTAATTGACTTGGCCGTTTTAGCTCAAGTAAGCCAGCGCAGTCTCGGCACTAGGCTAGCGATCGAATCATCATAATGGGAGAACTACAACAAACGCGAGACCAAGACCCCAGATTATCTCGACGATTTGGTCCTCATTATGATGCACACATGGTTTTCATCAAAATCAATCCTCGAGCTCTGGCTTGGGAATTGATGGAGCTGAACAGCAATCTCTCTATCGAAGACAAAGATCGACCGAAAAATCCATGGCTTGTACCTGAGGATGACACACGTTCGAGAAATTCACCGTATCAGGAGGAGTACGCGCTCGTTGGCCGTGAGGAGCTCGCCAAGATGGGGCACCTAAGTTTGACCCCCGTCGCGGACAGTATCGCCGTCCCCGCAATTCATGCGCGGAAGGAGGCTGACGATCATGAGTATCATGAAGAGATGAATCTATGGTTTGAGAATGAGAAACGGAAGGAACAGAGGAAGATCCTCAGGGAAGCCGGTCTTAGTACCAGTGTTTCTTCGACGCTCGGGTCGTCTAATCGCAGTCTTATGTTTGTGCTAGACGAGCAGCCTATGACCCAATATACACATGCCAATGAAATGATGCCTATAATAGAAAGCGAGGAGTGCAACAATGATGGAGATGCTGAGAGTGCTGAAAATGTCACCGATGAGGAACCCGTAGCGGATTGCGAATCTCCGTCCGCTCGATCTCAGTTTCCAGAAACTGCAAACGCCAAAGCCGCTGACGACAGCTACAATCTGATGAGTGATCTTGTTCATCGCCAATTAGAGGTTGCGTACTGGCCAGACGACAATCAAGATGAGTCTACTGAAATTACAGATATTCCAAGCGACCAACTCGAGATCACCAGCTTTCATGAAGAGCGCCTCTGGATATATGAACAAAGAGCCATATCTGCTTGGTTTACAAGGCAATCTATCCCCGTATCATTTGATACTAACCACGTCATTTTAGATAGCGCGAGTTCACGGCTATTTCTTCCTCTCAATGGACGTAGCCCAGATGTTCAAGCATACCTTGTGCAGGGCCAGAATGAAGTCCAGTTTCTACTAGATTTGATGAGAATCCAATGGAAGAGGTTAGAATACCTGGATGACCTTTTCGCACCAGCAGATCATGGCTCATTGAATCCGCATCATGGTGAACTCAACGGAAACGTGCCTAAAAACAGGGAATATGTGCGTACGTTCAGCAATTTGAGCCGTCATCATCAAAATGTACTCACTCTAGCTGTCGAAATGCTTGCTCAAGACTTTGGCGAACAGATCAAGCCAGATCTCAATGAGCTCCTTCGATTCGCTATATTTCAGTATATCGACGCCACCCCAGATCAAGATTTGCGGATGCGTGGCGCCCTTTCCGTTATTTGGGAGATTAATATGAGCGGTACGGCTTCGACCGGGAGGAATCCAGCCGAGCTGGAGCCTTGTACATGCAGTGCTAGACGCCGCATCTCAAAAACGATCGTTCGATACGGAATCGGCGATGAATACCTTAAGTTCTTCGCGAAGAGTTGCATGCAAGATCACCTTATTCTCAAGAATCTCCTGACTGAGATATACACACCAGTTGTGCCTCATCCTTTGGAGGATATCGCCTTGGAGATGGTCAGATATGGCGGCCAAGGGGCGCTGATTCCTGTTTGGATGGCAGAAAGGCACAGACTTGTGCTTGATTTCATCCGGGAGGCGCGACATTGCTTCCTGCGCGATGTCCACTGCCACGCATCGGATCGTGACCACACTGAAACCGTCATGAGAGCAATTTGGGGCTATCAATATATTCTAGAAGAGCAAGGCGATCGCAAAATGTTTCAACGCATTCACGAAAAGATCTTAGTCTTCATGACCGAGTGCAGTGAAGATCGCCTAAGAGATAAGGAAGAAGGTCTCGGGAAGGTGATGCTAGAATACGATCTCAAGCTTATGGAGGTGCGACGTCAATTTCGACTGCGGGGATATCAGCAGAGACGAGAAGATATAAATTCATCTAGTTCCCCAACTACGCTGCACGCGGCGGGTAGCTATCTTGCGGACAAGGCGACCGAGATCCTAGGCGTTGAACAACAGAAGCAAAGGCCATCTGATAGGGATGTCACCACCCAAATGATGGAAAGGGGATGGAAGGTGCGAAATGTTAGTCTTGCCCTAGAGGAGCAAAGCGAATTCAGCTCGAAAGGGCAGGAAATACAACTGCGAGCACCCCAGAAAACAAGACCTCGAAGACCAACGACGAATGTTCACCAAGCTATACGACGAGCGGCTACACGCAAGCCCGAGGGGGTCATAGCAGAAACGATACAGAAAAACAGAGAGGAGAAGCGAAAGGAATTGCAAGTGAAGAGGCTGCAAGACGGAGGAGCAGAGGCACCGCAGGAGCAGGGTTACACTCCAGGGCCTGGGGTAAGGGCCCTGCTACGAATCCTTGGGGCGAGTAAAGCTTTAAACTAGACGAATTGAAAGGCTGGTTTTTTGCTCTACATCCAAGATCTAGGGAGTGCGCGAACGCGCAAGTGCCCTGCTCTGAGCCGCCCTCGAGACTATTTTGGGGGTTAATTCATGCGCTGGATGCTTTACCATTGGTAGTGATTGGGTTATATTTCCTGTCTACACTTCTCTTTCACCCCTATAGTACATATACTCTTGTAATATAGGGACACTATCTATCACTGATTCTATTCTCTCTCATACGTGCATATGGCCCACTTGTGTAGGTGGAGGCTGCCTGGAGAAAACCGAAGGCTCCTTTGGCCAGCTCTTTACCATAATATCGCCACCATCTCCGTAAACATTAATATATAGACCCATTCTCTTACTATCGTCCTCGTTTTAACAGCAACGAGCTCCCAGCCTTCGTTACGAGTCCAAGAATCCTTGGCTTAGGAGCCAACCTTAAACCACCCATTGCTCGGCGTCGTTCGATATCGACACCCAAATCGGGCTCGACATGTAATTGTGGACGGTGATAGTGGCCATAGTCTAGAGTGTGTTGCCATGTTAGTTCCTTCGGGATCTTTTGACTTCGGTTTGAAAACCATTCCCGCCGTGCAACCTTGGCTAACACGTGACTCTCACTGCCTCAACGCGCTGTGAAGCTTGGAACTTCCACGATACTATGCAACATGCTCTCGATGTAGATGTAGACGAACAAGAATGCTCGAATTGGGCCGAGGATTGAAGCCGGTGGACTCCGCCGTCTGGAGCGCCCAAACCAGAATAGCGTCGGTTAGGTAAGCGTCACAATTAGCCAATAGTGCATCCGAGTGAGTGGGTCCAGGGACTCTTTCACATCCACCCAATCAGCGGACGGCGTTTCTGGTGAGCTTGCATGGGATGGGTGAGTCTTCACATCAATGACAGCCTTGTGAAAATGAATTGCTTCTCGCATCCGCTATCCCGGAGCATGGCGATGGAAGGCTGATTCATTCATCTGCGCCCCACGTGCCGTTTCCGTCGCAGTTTGGGCTAGAGATTTAACGAGACCCAAAGTGAAGGTTGCAGGATCGAAATATAAAAGCGCTGGCCTTGGAGCTTTGAAGCTACGGCCTGAACACTCCAGCATCTGTCGGAATTTAAATCCTTTGGAATACATCATTCCTTCTTCTTTGGAAGGCTAGACATATTATTATCTAACGATCCCCACCATAACGTCGTGGGACTGTTGAAACCTCGCGAGCCTGTCACAGCACTGAACCGATCCAGATCCGCCAAGCTTAGCCCGAGCTCACCAACTGCGGTTCGCCAAAGGATCTCTCCTGCTTTAAGAATTCACTATCAACTCAGCCACCGTGCGACCTTGTTGCATTGTGCACAGGCAACGCAAAACCGCACCTCAATTGCTCCCAGATCCACACAGAGACGCAAAAAGAGAATTCTAGAAGCCTTCTCGCAAGCCGAATACAAACAAGATGGAAACAATTTTTGCACCGCTTGTTGGTGCATTGACCACTTTGTGGTATTTTATTTACTACGGAGCCGTTGTCGCCATCGCCTTTGCCTTCTTCATTGTCGCTTTAACGGTCCTCTTCATCATAACGCCGTCAGAATGGAACGAACAGTACGACCCTGGGCCAAGCATACCACTCGGAGGAAATTTTGTTGTTAGAGCGCCAAGAGGGCGCCGCCGCGGTGGCCGACGATATATCCCTATGCCCATGCCACCACCCCGAGCCCGGATTATGCCACCGATGAGAAGGGCTCGGATGTTACCGATCATAAGGGCGAACGAACTATAGGGTCGGATACTCTAGACCTGGCTGCGGCCAATCATGACTCTCAATGATACAAAAGATCTGTTTAGGCGGATTCATCACCGTATAGGCGTTTTGGAGAAAATCAAGCCGTCTTTTTGTCCTCGAAGTGAAAGGACACTTATCAGTCAACTTTCTGTGTTCTTCCTTATTTTTGCTCTTATTTCTTTTCTTTTCCTTTGGAGTTCTAAGGAGTTGTTTTATTATGCATTATTGGAACCACTATGAATAAGATCGCAAGGTTCTTTTTTTTTGTGGTCGGCCAATTGTCGCCTACAACATGTACATAGTTACTAGCCTAGGGCATTCAGTCTTCAAAAGGCCGATATAAAAGTACCGTGCGAAGACCTACCGCTTTGACCGGATATTCAATCCGGAAGCCCAGTCCGACATTGAAATGTAAGGTTGATGTTCTTTTCATCAATGCCGTTCACTCCACGCCGTCACTGATCTCGTAGCACAGTATGTCTCACTCGACAGCAGTACAACCCAGCAAATATTTAGCCCCGCAGGAAAGCTAAAGAGAAAAGTTAAAGCGCCCCCGGTTGTAGCTTCTAGGTTTTGTGTATGTGTTTGTTGGCCTGAAAGATTCCTAGGCTAGCGCATGAGTTGAGGCGCGGTAGAGGCACAGATCCTTATTTTTTGCTTCCACCAATGAATTTATTCGCGGGTCCGGCAATATGCTGTGCAAAATTTCAATCGGGAAGCTATCGTATTCGGTAGAATAGCCTGAGAGGCACGACTCGGTAGGCGATTTGGCACGGCAGCCATACAGAGCTACCGAGCTACCTGGGAGATTTCGAGAGGGGAGCTCGCTCCTTTACGCATTTACGACTTGGATACGTACGATGAATATATAAAGTCATGTTTTCTCTATCTCATGCATCGAGTAGGGCCCGACTCCTCTTTGCTTATACTTCAGAAATTCCCAATTCCCTACCTCAATTTCTCAAAGTATATATATCTACTGCCCTATATCTTGGCAAATCGTACTGCCGCCATGGCAGAATTGGTGCGAATACGGCAAAGCGCTGAACTAGGGATATCACCAAGGATAGCGATCTTGTGGAGGGGCCTTCAATGCGTCCAGTTGCTCGCCACATTACTATGCGCAATCTTCATACTACTACTTCTCATGACCATCCTCTTTGTAAAAATCCCTACATCGCAGTTAGAGGCACTACGAGAATACACCAAAGATACCTCCACAGATACCGACCAGTTGCCAAAAGTGGCGACGTATCGAGAGGCGGTAAATAAAGCAATGAAAATCCGCAGAATGACAGTCGAAGATCAGAGATTTTTGGATGAATGGAAATCGAAGAAATTGCGGGCCAGAGAGGCCCAGAAAGCTGAGGCAAAGAGGCTCAAGCAGGTCCAGAGGGACAAGCAAGTTGAGAGAGAAAAACAGCTACGAATACAGTGGAAAGCGTGGAAGGAGAAACAGAAGCTGAAAAATCTTGATTCCTGATTTTGCAGCTTATAGCGACATGGAATCTATTGTTGCAAGGTTACTATAGTAGTGGATTATGTCAAGCCAGAATGCGCGATGGCCGTATGCTCTATGGCAAATTGCAGCGAGGCTAGGTCCGAAGATTTTGCGAGCCAAGCTCCTCGTGTTTGATTTAATAATGTATCTAAAGTTCTTTCCAATCAGTTATATATGTATAGCCGGCGCCAATTTCTCATAAACGTGTAATAACAATAGTTATGCCCCATAGTGCGCGTAGCAGACGAGCTGTAATAAAAAATAAAATGGAAGGTATCAGCTGTGATTAGCTGGGGGTTGGTTTTTACGAGATAGCAAGACGACTAACGAGTCTTCACTAGACTCTGACTTATGAGCGGAGTCTAAGGTGCACTGGCCTATCAAGTGGCTCTCTATTCAAGTCCGCCAAGAGTTTTTGCAAAGCATGCGCGATGGCCATAAATCCTTCTACCCCAATGGGCACGGGTACCGCGGCGTAGAACAAATCCATGCAGGTGTCGTAGATCTTCTTCAAAAGCTCAATTTTCCCGAGCTGGCTGACATTTCTCAATCTCATGCAAGCAGATGTCTGCGATAGTATCACTAAACTGCTCTTCCGTAGCCTGAACACGGGCTGCGTTGGCGACAAGATCAAAGATGTTGCGGACTTCGTAGACACTTTTAGGAATTACAGCATCGGGGACCTTGTAACAGGATCACGGCAGACGGTGTCGGTTCCTCTGCTAGCGTTAATTGTTCTTGGTCAGCCATTTGTACTTATTAGGAAGCATGTACACAGACACGGCGATCTTTGAGAGGGCACTTAGCTTGTTAATCTCTAATAATAATATGAGCGTGGACCTAAAACCTTTCGCAATCGAGGGATATTGGTGGCTAAGGCTTCGGACTGCGATCGGTCTATGTTGTATTTCGGTGGGACCTATGTCTGAGATGTTAAATCACAGCGTAGTGAGATATTCGACCTTGCGGTTGTGTCCGAGAATTTGGTATCAAACCCTAAAGAGGTAAAGGCATTTATTTATGTTTGGACTATAGCAGCCCATATTAAAATGTGGTCGCAGCGCCGCAGCCACAGCTTGTGAATTCTTGCGCTTCCTATTACGGAACTTTACGAATGGGAACACGGGAGTTCATTACATAGTTCACAAGGAGGATTACGAGAGTACTTTAAAAACTAGAATATGACAATTTTGTAACCTTTTGATTTCCTTTCGTCGGATCTAGCTAATTTGTTGTGCGCTAATCCTGTTATGAGGAAAATGTAACAACGGGGCTATTGCTTACAAGGTATGACGTATCTGAATAAAAAGTTGAATGTGAATTGAAAGAGACAGCATCCTTTTGGTCGCTTCACAGCGGGATCCAAAGGGAATCTACAAATTGCTTCAGTATGCCAAAGAAATAGTTGATTTCGTGGTCTTGCTGGGCTGCCGTGATTCCGGGTATATAGATGGGAGCCACCGCTTCCATGAGTTTATCGTATTCGGCTGCACTCCTTGGAATGGGCTTGCCAGTTTCGGGATTGGTGCATTCACGGCGGATGATGCCATATAAAGTAGCTTTGTCGACATGTACACCATTGGTAAGCACATGGGCGAAGATGTGCAAGATGTTAAAAGGGTCTGGTACCAATTGAAATTCCTCTGTGAGAGAGTCTCGTTCTTCTGTGAGAGAGTCTTGTGACATTGTGAGAATGAAGTAGGAATTTGGATTCAATAAAGGTTGAGTGGTTCCTTGTAGTGAAGTGTTAAATTTTGCTTTACTTTGCAGGAATATTTTAGAATTGTACTGTAGCTTTGAGAATTGTTTGATGATAGTGAATGAAGGTTTATATTTATACACGCGAGCTTTGGTTTATATATTGGGTCGGCTGCAAAATTAGGCTTCTTACTTCAAAGCCTCGAAGTCACACACCAAGGATGCGAGTCTGCATTTGTTACACGATTATCGCCTTCGTTAGATAAATCTGTATCGTGGATGGCATAACAATTAATGGTGCTGTGCCAAATATTGCAAATGTGTAGTAAATTCAGATTCCATCATCGCTTAGCCAAGTGTAAGTTGCAGGCCGAGAGGCAACCTATATATTGGTGCCTGCTTCAATAGAGTCCGGAATCAAGATCTGGCATTGGAAGAGATATATCAATCAACGGAAGGTCAAGAGTGCCGAATCGACCGGTATCACTACAATGGCGTGGTCCGCTATATAATGGTACCTTTTGGTGTTGTAACTAGAGCTGTGATATCTCTATCCACAAAGGACCTCTCAGCGTTACTTCAACTTAGCAACGTTCAACTAACTTCTTCACAACACCCGCCTACAGCACCTTGTTCACATCTTTCCCATCGAAATAAGCTTGGCGCAGCTTCTAGAATGGTGAAGGACTCAGGATACGGCCCACTAGAATGGAATGAGGATGAACTGGTGATTGTCACACGCGTACAGCTAGATTATCTAACCTCATTGGAAAAGAAAGGTCGGTGAAATCGATGATATTATTGCGATGGAAAAAATGAAGCTACTTCGATCACAGCCTTCATTTGCGGCGTATATTCAGTGCTAAAGACGATTCTATCAAGCAGTTGTTCGAAGAGCTCTGTTTCTCTACTTTTCTTGGCATATCTTTGTTTTCACCCTCTACTGCTCTGTCCTTCTTGCCCGTTTCTACGACCCTTGGAGCAAAGTCAAGCGCTTCCGTGCTGAAGTTCGCGCAAGCGTAATCCACTTTTTCAAAAAAACAGGAGAGTATTGGAACGGCGAGTGGATCCCAGGCTCGTATCATTGCGAAAGATGCGAGTCACCATGCGAGGAAGCGCTGATATGGAGGGCGGAGGAGAAGAGAGTAGGGAGAGTGCCTTTCTACCGGAGATACTTCCCCGACAACTTGTACGGGCCCCCAGGCCGCTACAAATGAATCAAGAGCAGCTGGACGCCAAGGGCATTTATGCTCCGTTTGTAGCACCAAAAAAGCTTTCTGGTGAGCAGGACAGCTTGAAATCTTTGTCCTCTCCAGAACCCCATCTTCCTCAAGCCACGAAACACCCTCCATCTCGGTTTTCTCCAAAAGCACTCATGGACTCAAGCACAGGTGAGCATCATCCCAGCATGCATGACATTATCATTTTACGTCAAGTAGCGATAGATGAATGATGACGACGGTCTTTGGAACTTAGACTGGTACGACCCTCTCTCGGCTTCATCTAGCCGTCTAGAGTGGGAGCTAGAACACAAGGCTTCAAATCCACCCGAACATCCTCAATCCGAGAACAACGATAAAGCCATCAAAAAAGACGAAGCACTAGCTGGTACCATCAACCTTCAGTAGATATCTAATACAAGGATGCTAATATAATCTCATATGATAGAAAACATTGACCAGGCGTCCTTATCTTCGGCCTCCGAAGAGTACACAGACGACTTCCAGCTTCCAAACGAGAGTAGCAGCGATGAAGACACAATTGCGATCTACAAGCCAGGAGGTAAAGGCAAGCCTCCAATCAAAATAAAGAGTGTTCGTTGCTCTGAAGCCCCCCACGACTCGGAAGAACCTTCACCACCTCCGACGGCCGACGACATTACCGCGATCCTCGAAGAACTCGCCCCTTTAGATATTTTCATTTTTGTCTACAAGCTTCTCGCAGACTTGTCCGCCACGAATCCCGCAAATCGTAACGAATTTACTACCGAGCCTGTCTTTTCCGATAAAACTATTATCTCCAAAATCGCTGAAGCCCTCATCGACCTTGAACCCGAATATCTCCTCCAATACTGGGAATTGATTTGGAGCCGAGTCATTGCACCTCGTCTTACAAAAGATGAAGCCTTGCAACTTGTCCAGATGATAAGTAACAAGTTGAACGGTCACTCTGACCCCATCCCAAGTCCTACTCTCGCTACAGAAAGCAAAGGAACCGAAAAGCAGCCTCCAGATAACCACGATGAAGCGGACGAAGAGTCATTGACATACTACGACGATCGTAAAATTCAGTGGCCATTGAGAGTTGCTGCATCATTTGAGGCTAAGAGAAAGCAGCTGAAAGAAGAGCGAGCCCTCGCAAGGGTAGTGATACCGAAGAATAGAAAGATGGGTGAACTAAGCCTCCAACCATGTGCAGGTCAGAAAACACTCTCCTCTGCTACGATCAAGAACTCGGAGCCAGAGAAAGATGTTACCACAGCAGAAGTGGCCGGGTCGTCCGAAAAAGAGTCGACGCAAAGTGGGGAATTCCACCCCCGTGATTACAGCTCCCTGCGTCCAGAGGATCAACCCTCGAAGTTCTCAATTCACAACCCAGACTTTGCGAGAATTCTCAAAGAAGACGAGGACCGATCTATTCGCTTCAAGGAAGAGCTGGATGCCCTTGAACAACACATCGAGGCTCAACGGGCTGAAGCGAAAGCAGCGGGCGTCGACTTTCCTACTTTTAGGGGCACTTTCTGGCATGCAGACACTGACAATGGGGCTGTAGGAGACCTCAAAACTGCTAAAATGAGAAATAAAGACGCAGATTCCCCCGATACTGATGAAGGTTGATTCTAGAATGGCCTCTCTACTCTACATGTCTCTTGCCTATCGGCGATATTGTGTTTCACGACTGCTCATCTTGCTCATGATTAATTTACTCTCTTCTCTCGCTTTTTGAGGGTTCGATCGAAACCCATCGCTTATATTACGTACATGTACGTAACTCAAAATGTGGTCAATAATACGAACCACTACCAATAAAAAATATGCGGTTAAAACGGCTACTAGTATAGCAAGGCGTTTTATCTTTGAACCTAAGGTTGTATAGTTTTATGCTAAAGCAAATCTAGATCCCGTCGATAAGGGCGGGTACCGTATCACGAAATGATTGATTGAGGTCGAGATGAAGATTAGCTATCTAGCGATACTTACCTGTAGGAGATGCAGATGAAGAGACAGAATCCTGGCTACAGGCTCGTGAACAGTTGTCGTAATTGAAGAATAGAAATAGTGTTAGCTGCTAACCGCATGTAGCCGTTGACAGCCTGTTTGTCTAATCATGTCACATGGCTTGCATGTATTAGTGCCAGCTGTGCCACAGCTGGCCAAGCTGGCTCGACCATTTGTATGATAATAAATTGTGTATTTAGATTACTAAATTTCCCTTGACAGGTAAGTTACCTTTTTGGAAGCTCATCAGCCTACTGAAAGACAATACCTACAGCTTACTATCTTATTGTTGTTACACTCCCAATCTACAATCTATTACGGTTTTCGATGTTTACTTAGAGGTATAGACGTTATAAACATCCCGTTACAAACGCCTAGTCGGAATGGAGATTTGAATACTAACCTTAGCAGCTAGGGAAAAACCAGCCTCTCAGCTCAGCTCAGTGCTCACCTTGATCAGTGCCCGCTTGAGTGATCACTTTGTGTTGTTTCACTACTTCTCTTTATCTGTCCACCCGACGACGAAAACCTATCCACAATATCGACCCTGGATATCACTTTCACAAGTTCATTGGATAACGTACCTAGGCAGGTAGTCTATCGCAAATCTTAGAATTGTATACTTAGCCAAGTCAACCCCTCTGTTTGTGAGGCCTCCCCCACGTCCATCATCAATCAACCTAAAATCGCGGCTAACCAAGCAAGGATCCAGCCTCGTCGCGTCAAAAGACGATTTCGCGCCTCGCTAGCTGCACCAACAGTACTTCTCACGAAGCTGAAACCGAAAGATGTCTCTCATTCCTGACCATCAGGAGCTACTTGCGTATGATAGTAGGGGGAGATCTGTTTGTTCCTTACATAGGCTCCGAGTCTGCCATATATGCTGCGTAGACTTTACCTTCATGGCCTCAGACGATGAAGAAGAGACTGAGGAGGAACGCGATCTTGAAAATGAAGAACGCGTGTTCATTCTGGTTGGCGGAACGGCACGTTTCACACCCCAATGGGACGATCAGGTTTTGGGACCCGCGAACACTATGCGGATCGATAAGGATTATGACGAGCCCCCAAAGCCAACAACGCCAGATCAACTCCAGTCCCATTATTGTAATGAATGCGAATTAACATGGCTGGTAGGGCAAAAAGGCCTCGAAACCGCTGCTAGTCATCCTTCCCATCATACTCTTTATCATGAGTATACGGGAACCAGCCGGTCTCTTCTAGTGTATATCGATGGTGCCTGCCCGGGAAATGGATCAAACGCTGTAAGGGCTGCCATTGGTATATACTTTGGCCCAACGTCGTCCCATAACCGCTCTCAAATTCTCGGGGTCCAGGATCCTACCAGTCAGAAGGCAGAAATTGCAGCAGCTGTTGAAGCAATGCGTTATGTTCGTACGGTTGTAGTTCCCTACCGCAAGATCTTGGTCGAAACGGCGTCGCGAGGGAACAGTAGCCATGCCGTCCAAGCAGCCAATCGCCTTCGGCTCGTCTTGGCTACCGACTCCAGCTACCTTGTCGAATGTGTCTGCAAACACATGGGCAAGTGGAAATTCAACAACACTCGTCAAGTCTACAAAAACCGCCAAGGGGAAGTAGTTCGAAATAGTGAGGGTTTTCTTCAAATATGCGAGGAAAGAGACAAGCTCTCTATGGTTGGAGTTCAAGTCGTTTGGTATCATGTTCCGCGCCGCTTTAACGTCGAAGCAGATAGATTAGCCTCGATATCAGGCGCTCCAGAGGTGGAGCAGATCGATTAAGAAATAGAGCTCTCGGTTCTAATACGGCGTGAAAAGTCAGACTAGAAGGTCCGCGTGCTTTAGAACCTTACTTCGAGCGAAAATTAGCCAGCAGCGCTAATAATAACCTTAGAAGCAGATTAAATTTTACGTTTTGAGGAAACGATTGCACTGATTAAATTGTTATTCGTTTCTCGGTCTCTGCTTTTATATAACGTCAATTCGGCGCAGCTATGTATACGCCCCTCCTGGTTTTGACTTTCATGTACAATAACCACCACAATCGCACAATAATAGCCTCGAGACTACGAGTATTCTTCTCAGTGCTGGCTCAACATCACTAACTGAATAGAGACCGGTCCTGTTATTTCTTACCCAAATCGATAACATATAGCGGAAATACCGTGGGAAATTTCTATTCACAGGATATAACTTGCCGCCCTCCATCTGTATCATCAGTATTAGGAAAGGCAAAATTTAAAATTCAAATCAAAGAAGCGACAGGGCCATTCCAGGGATGAGTACCTAATATTCGTTTCAAAATGCTAATGACTACTTTTTTGCGGTATTCTAGCTTGACACCATGAATATCAATACTAAAACAATAATAGAGTTGTTATGACTTTCTTTACGAAATTGTGGATCGAGCCTTTAGGTGACACTCACCAGCAAATACACTAGGGGTTTATTAGAGAGTAATCTCTTAGAAAACCCCAATCAGTCCGGCCAGCCGTCAGCTATATTTGGCACCAGCCAAACACAGGCAGCAATCATGGGAAGGGTCATGTCTACTCTTTCCGTGGAAGAAGACCCCGAGAGGTTTCTCTTCACAATGAACAGCATGTTTCAAGAACTCAAAGACAAGCTGCGAGCGACGAAATCCGAAGGCGCAAATCCCGAAGACCGAGAGCAACTGATCCAAAATGCGACTACTTCGATCAGACTATGGAAGTACTTTATGGAGACTACAATCGAGGCCATAAGCAAAGATAGTGAAACTGATGTGGAACAACTTGTTGAAGAGGCTATGAGGCACTTGAGGGGTTATTTGATGGAGAAGCAAGAGTCGGAAGATGAGCGGGAGCTATCCGAGAAAGATAATCTGAGCTTCAGTAGCGCTTGTTGCTGCAAATGTCATATCCCCGGCACGGGATGTCCAGCCGATTGAACTTGACCAATACACCTAGTGGTCACAGATTACGATGGAGGGCTATACTTTACGGGAAATATGTTGCATAGAAGATCAGAAGATGTTATTCCACGGAATTTTGCTACTATTAGAATGTGGTATACAATACATAATTCATCTTGGGCTGACAATAGGACTCGCGGTTACGGGGAGAACACCCCCCGTGCAAGTGCATTTGCCGCTGACGCTTGTCGCCGGGGGCCCATTGGTACACCAAGCCTCTGTAGTCCAAGGCACTGTCGTCGTGGGACTTGGAGACTCTCTGACTGTGGTAATCTTGATTAACGTGGGGATTATGGCGCCGGTCACCAGACTGAATGGGATGTGTCCCAGAACGGCCAGGATACTCCTGGCCGCACCTGAATGTGTAGTAATACTGATTATAGTAGAATGGTCGTTGTCGAATATATCGCTGAGGACAAGTTTCATACGGTAGGCTTGGGCCGAGGATGTTTCAGATGTGATTCCGTTCCATTGGCCGTCCGTCTCGCTGAAAGAGGGCTCGATATTAAATTCCGGATAGTGCGCCACGATCCAGCTTTTTGAAGATCGGCGATCGCATGTGTGAATTGAGATTCCTTCCCGTAACCATTCCTTGACGGTAGGGATAAACGGATGTCTGCTCTTTAGCGGTAGC
The DNA here is from genome assembly GCA_036971555.1 of Drechslerella coelobrocha. Taxonomy (NCBI): domain Eukaryota; kingdom Fungi; phylum Ascomycota; class Orbiliomycetes; order Orbiliales; family Orbiliaceae; genus Drechslerella; species Drechslerella coelobrocha. The sequence continues at coordinate 151,373 of JAJTUH010000012.1, read as the reverse complement.
CCGGAGTAGGTGATATTGGCTGTCTCGAGACACCGCGCCAAAGGACTGACGTAGTACGCATCTGGTGGTTTAATCTTCTGCACTGCGATTTGGTGCTTCCAAAATTCATGGGCGCGAACGGCTTGTGACTTTCCAAATGCGGTAAGTGAGGCATCTTCCCAGACAGCGGTTTCGTTGCCGTGAAACTCCGCCCAGTAGCAGTTCCAAGCTGGAGTACCGACATAACTCTCTTCGACGTTGTGATAGCCTTCCGAGTGGCGGCCGATGAAGAGGAGCCGATACTCGACGTTTCGACCGCTATCACGATTGAGTTTGTCAACGTACCGATTGAATTTTTGCCACTGGGTTAACTCAAGCGTGCTTGCATCATCGATTGGATAGGCTTGATCGATAAGGCCGAAGTTTTTAGCTGTCTGTATCGATTTCTTGGTATTAGTCTTCACTTTCTTGTTGGCCGATTGAGGGATTGGACGACTTGGCCGCCTCTAAAACGGGATACTGAAAATCAACTACCAGGGGAGCTGGTAAGACTTACATAGTCGAATGTAGAAGGGTCTGTGCCAGGGTCATCTTGCAGAAAGAAGCCTGGGACGGTCTTAAAGGTTAGGTATGCCTTGCCGCTGTTTACACTAATTCCCGAGGCCGTTGGGGACGCGCTCGTCGCAGTTGGCTCAGAGTAGGTGTACTGGGTAGTCGCGCTAGCGGTGAGCTTTAAGAGGAATAGGATCAAGAGAAACAGAATGCCTCTTTTGGTATACATCTTGAGAAATTTCGTAGCAGCGGCCAGCCCGTAAGTGGCGAACAACGAGGCAGAGGCAGAGGTTTTGTCGTCTCTCTCCGCGTAAATAGCCTCCCGACCAAGTCTACGGTCGGAGGCCATCTTGAATCGCCGGCTCTGCTCCTTTTTATACACTTCTGCCACAAAGATTTCGGCACCGAGGGCGAGGGACCTTGTTTCCAGGAAATTTGACCGGAGATGTCCAGGAAGGCCGTATCGTGCCTGTGCAACCGGGATCTTGCATCGTCGCGGTTTCTGTGCGCCAATGACAGCATCCACGTGCGATGCCGTCTCGGTTCCACACTCCGGTTCTTGGCGGCTGCCTGTCGCCGGACCGAAATACCACGTCTGATTGGCTGTTTCCCGAGTGCCTTCCTAATGCGTAAATACAACTTCAGCAACGCATGCTTCACTTCCGAGTTCGAGCTTGGAGTATTACATAGCTCTGTCAAGGCACTAATACCGAGAACGTACTCCAACCACGCTGGTTTGTTGATAAGAAACAAATAGAATTATTGCTAGCAAATATATTATTTATGGCTTCAAAGTTAAGAGTGCCCTACATGTGCTCGCGACCCGAATTAGAACTACGTACTAGATTTCATCATACTAGCTACACTTTTTCTAGAACCTAGGGCTGCCAAGACGCTTACAGCTATACGCTTCCATTTGCCTCCATTGATAAAAGGCGCAGCTCTGTTGAGCTCAAACTAAGAATGTCAGCCACTCCCAAAGAGGTTGAAGATACAACATCGTTCCTCACCCTCCTGTTTGGTTACCATCCAGACGATTGGGACAAACAAGTGGACCGAGACCTCAGACAGATCCGTCGGAATATCCGCAAGGCTAGGCAAATAGGCGCCGACGATTCAACCGTCATATACACAGTTGACAAGGTCAAGGAGATTGCTGATATATATTGCACCACTGCCATGGGAATGGTGAATGCCGCAGACATCGCCGAGCTACATCATATCAGCGGCAGAGCCCTAGATCGGATCAAACTCGTGCTGCAAGATATGAGAAATGTCCACAATCTGCTTCGTAGAAGGGAGTCGGCAGTTCACGCTAGCGAAGACGCGGAAAATCAAACTAAGAAGTCGAAAAGACAGGGCTCAACTAACCATAGACATCGGGAACAAAGCAAATCGCACGCTGAACATAGATACAGTCCACAGACGCACCAAATTCCACAAAATTGTGATAACGACCGCGTAAGAGCAGTTTTGAAGAAGGCTACTGAGAATCGCGACAAGAAAGCGGCCCCCAGAATACGACTAGATACTCACCATGGCCACATCGACCTACAGAAACTGGCAGAAACGCCACCTCAGAAGCAGCATAGCAAATGGGCAAGTTTGATTGGTCGGGGCAAAAGCCGAGAACCAGAGAAATCTGCCTACGGAAAGGGGGAGGCTTCTAGAAGTTCTACGATATATATACAGGATGAAAGAGATAAAGGCAAGACACCTATGAAAGCAGGACAATCGCGGAACGAAGAACAAAATAAAGACGTATATCGCTTTCCCCCACATGAAACTGAGCCCTCAGCAAGAGGGTTGGATACACAGAGTACTCGAAGATCGTCAGCGGAGACGTCTTTCTCCAACATCATCCGGACGGCTACAACGACAGAACAGCAGCGGTCTAGATCTGGTCGTTGGGGAGGGACAAATTCGGGAACGGCGTATAAATCAACCTCACCGGAAAGATATAGGTAGACTTTTCAAGCCACCAGCCCTACGGATAGGTTGTTAATCTGTCGGCATATATCTACCAGCATATATGATCGACTTTGACTGAACTATCAAGCTTACGATACTATTAACAGGGACCCATTTAGGTGAAACATTGTTTGAAGTTGCGAGTGGATGAAGCTTGGTAGTAGTTACAGGCTACGACTTGCTAGTTATATATTTCATAGTTTTTTTTGAACTATTTTGGTGGAAATAGGGGTCAATGAGGCAATAAAATGCTTGCAAGTTGAGTAAAGAAAAAAAAAAATATTTCTTAGGGAGGATAGTTATAGCAGTGACTAAAGATAGCAGACCAGAATCGTAGCTGCAGAGTATAAACTTGTGAGCATTGCACCTGAGAATCAGAATACAGAGAAGCCCACTTCGCTTTCATTTAAATTCATTTCTAAGAAGTCTGATAAAGGGCTACACCATAAGCTGTGCAGAGGTTAACGCAATGGGTCTCTACCATCAATGAAAGCGACGATAGTATGTCGGATGGATGAAACGTCCATACTCGTCAATATGAGTATTATCCGGGTCATGCAATATGTAGCGCGGGGTAGCGTGTTGGTGATTTGAGAGCGTTTCTTGAGTGCTTGTAGCATCCCACGAAGCAATTGGAGTACGAACGTCAATTTGGGGGCCTGGCGCAGACCGTTGTCTGTGATGTCTGCGACAAACTTGACCATGAAATGTGGACCCTCGAGATGAATGATCGTTTCTAGTGGCCTCGTAAGCGGTAGGCTGGGTGTAATCTGAGCTACCCAAAACCCAATGCGTCGTGTATCGTCCACCATTAGCGCCGTGGGTGGTGGTAGTGCTGCCATGCGCGCCAACGCGGTCAGAGCCCTGAGCTTGGTTGAACTCCCAACTGCTAAGACGTTGCGGAGACCGATAATGGATTGTTTCCGAAGGTATATCCTCATAGTTGTTAGGATCATTCAGAATCTCGCTGTTTTCGGGCGAGATTCTATAGTTGGAGTCAATGCCAGGAAGGTCGAAATGGACGTGTCTCTCACCCCGATGTCTTCTAACTGCGCTTGACTCGTCAAAACCTGTAGCCTGGGCCGCGCTTCTGAGACCAACATCCCCATCAGCAGCAAAACTGCTATAACGCTCGGTCATCCCAGGCATGGTGCGGTTGCCACGAGTTGAGTGCCTGGTTCTAGACTCTCGACGAGTGTTGCGAAGGTAGAGTTCATGGGAGACTGCGTCCTCGACAGTCGTTAGAATGTTTTGAATTCTATTTCCGATCTCGTGGAGACTATGCTCTTTGGCAGCAGCAGAGTCTCTTCCACGAACAGTTGCGAGTGCTTCTAGGACAACATTGTTGAGGGCATCTATTTCGTCGCAATACCCGCCATAGCGAAACAAACCAGTCCTCAATAAACTCAGGGAATCGATCAAATCAGCTTCAAATGGGCGATGCCCGAATCTGGTTCCTTGTCCCGAAAGGCCTTGAGTGCGCCTAGAATCCTGCTTCCAAACGTGGATGACATGCTCAATGTCTCTCAGGTCGCTTATTTTAACATCCTGAAAGACTCGGGTTCCAGTGTTATGAGTGTAGACCGGCATGACTGAGCTCTTGAAATATTCGGAATATTTAATATCAGTATACCGATGCCTTTAGGAGTTCAATGGTGAGGTCTTTTTGGCCTGTACTGAAGGTACAGTGAATATCACGACGGATGTCTGAAGTTCAAACTTTTAGGAACTATTCAAATAGCCGAGAAAACGCCAGTTAGCAAACGCAGAGACGCTCATAATCAGCATTGCGGAATTGTATTTGTCCGTATACCTAGAGCAGAGATAAACTGTTACTTCGCTTTTAAGACCAGGTGGGGAAGTCAGGGTTTTCATCCGAATTGTAAGGTTGGTGCGCGGAGATTGATGAGGTTAGTGTTGAAGAGGCAAGCCTGCATTTGGTGATGTGGAGGTCAACCATAACTAGTAGCAAGACAAAAGAAGCGTACTACAGCCGCAACTACACCATAACAAACTTCATCTCTACCAAGTAGCTTCACTAAGCGGGTCCTGCTCAGCTCTTACGGTATATCTCGGGCAACAGATGCCCAAGTCGCTCCATTTCGCATCGTACAATACCTTCGGCCTCTCTAAGTGAAATTACCTGCTTCATGCTAATGCAACACAACGGAGCGTACAGAATCTCGACACATCAATGACGAACGAATTACCAACGCTTGAATTCAGCTATTTAGTTTGGAACCTATTTTTAAAAATACAGGAACACTATCAATAGTTATTTTGCAAATGTGCAGGATGCATTACCCGTAGATGCATTCTGTTCTTTTCCAAATTTTGCTAGAATCGATGAATAACGATGTTGCCTACGCGTATATTCCGGCAACAGTCATCCGGGTGTCCCAGGTCGAAGAGCAAGCGGGCAGTTGTAGCTTGGTCCTACGTCAATGTATCCTGGTCTCGAGGCTACGTCAATGTATACCGCTACCGTTGACCCCAACGCGATCGAGTGAAAAGTCGGAACGCCGATAGCAGTGTGCAAGTATGGCGACAGACTAGCTGCATGTGAAATCTCACTAGTTTTCGAATCCCTTTGCGAGGAGATGAAGTCTGGATATCCTTGGAGAATGGTCGATTGAACGAGAGCCGATATCAATCCTTGATGGTTCCTACAAAAACACACATTTGTATTAGATTACTCTCACACGAATTCCTTCAAAATCGGATCGAAACTTACATACCGTCGAATATCCGGGCGTAAGGGTTTTTTTTTGATGAAACCGAAAGTATAGGCACCTCATACAGACATTGGATGGCCTTGTCTCTTACTTCCACGATCTTCCTGTAAAATCGCTTGTAGTGTAGCAACAGCGTCACCAATCTGGCGAGACGCGTTCTTCATCAAACCAAGTTTCTCCTCATCTGAGCCGCAGATGAAGAATATATTCCAAGTTTGTGGGCACATGTTGTATGCGAGTTCGTGCAGCCGTGGGTCGTACACGACGAAGGGTCGGATATCTTGAGAAAGCTTGTATATCGCGTTCGTGAAGCTTTCTTGAAAGGGCTCAGACTTTATAATGTTGCCGGTTGGATTTCGAATCTGGTGAATCCATTGCATCTCAGCATCGTACTGAAACAATACTTCTCGCAGCGCGGTCATTTGTTCGACTGTCATAATATCGTCGGCTGGATTTGGGCTCGAGGTCTTTCGCTCAAAGTTCATCGTTTCCGTCTCGTTTATTAATTGCCGGTTTTGCTAATTACGTTTGCCGTAAACGGTTATTGTAGACGAAAGTGGTTTGAAAAGTCTTTGGGTGAGAGAGGTGATAGCTAAAGGTAGTGCGTAGAAAGATCTTGATATTTCGTACTGAGTCGGTTTAGCCAAAGACAAACTATAGGGTCGAGAAAGTTGACAAAATTTATATTTACCCCACGGCTCTATAGACGCACTTAAACAGGACATGTTCGAGCCAACTAGAGTCTACTGCCTACTGTGGCGTGCCTTCCAGAAGCTCATGTGGACCCAGAACGAGGCGAAGCTCAGCATCCAACAATGTGACTGCCAAATAAACGAGGCACCGAAGCACCAAGGCAACGGTATCGCGATCGATTGTTCCGAGCCGAGCGCTAGCCCCGTTCATAGGCGACTGCACTGAAGAGTATGGTTGAGATATTACCAACATATTACCCAACCGCTAGTGGCTAAGAGACCCTGTATAACGGCCCGAAATTCACCCGGTGATCTCTTGGGCAGGTAGCCTTGTGCTAGCCTAGCACGTTAACCAAAGGGCCAAGAGGACTCGCAGACCTGGACTCGCTCGCGCACTCGACGGGTCAACTCTAGGTCTTCCACGCAAACTTCTTCGGACCCTCCCATCCTTGCAAAATTTGGAGCTTCATAGCAAAGACGTCGCCTAGTTTAGCCTCACTCCCAGCTATATATATTCCTCCTGTCATCGAGTCGGCAAATAAATTAGGCACCAGCGGAATACGAGATTGCCATAACACGGTTGGTGGCCAACACAACAACCCAATGTGAAAAATGCAACAAAGGCCTGCGTTTGGTGTACTATAACTCGTGAGCCGGTGGGGGTCTCTTCGATCGATTAGATTGTTTGATTCCGCTGACTCTCACGATATTTTCCTGCCGAGAACTGGGTCACATATCGTATTATGAAGACACGCGGTTCATTTCGACCAATGTCAGTTTCAAAATCAAGGCGACACTGCATATCGAGGGAGCTCCCATGCATTGATATGTAAGGTTGACTTTTATCTCTTTTGCTTCGATATCGCGTTTGGAGCTTCACCCGGCAAAAAGAGCAATAAAATCGACCTTCACAGCTTTAACGATATCGTCTTGCAATCTGGCGCCGGTCCACCGGCAAAGAAACAAGCCGGTGGAATCGACACCGACCGAGCACATTTGTACAGTTGCATTTCATGGGAAGTAGTAAATCCCAACATGGAGAAACTTGTAAACGATAAGCCTAAGGCACTCTTGGATAATTTTGAAAAAGTCTATGTGGGAGCTCCGTTACTTGGAAAGAGACCTAAAGTCGCTTGACATGCATGGGCACGGCCATCTATACCCATCCACTTGGATTTCAGGTCGCCATACCGCGGTCTACCGCGATGAAAGCCCTTAACTGCATAGCTTATTTCGTTTCCGCGACTCGCTGAATAATATTGGCTTTTATGACGCTCTTCCCGGCTATAACACCCTTGTAGACACTCCAAGCGTTATAGAGGTTGAATATGCGTTATTGTAAATACACCACGCCCGACCAAGTCGACGTCTCAAGATTTCCGAGCCTAGAACTAAAACTACACATGACAGGGACTTCCGGAGTGGCGCTAGAGCGATAATAGTAGGTCTTCGGTGATATATAGGTATCTAAGCGCAACGCGCAATATTAGGTAACTTGTTGTCACTTTCGTTAGACTTTATTTAATGACTTCAATGTAAAATGTATTCCCAGAGTTGTATTCCAAGGAGCAACGTTATAACGCCTGACCCCCGAGTCCTCCCTCTCCCTAAATATATTCAATCAATCTTTATACAAGTCTATATATATACATTGGTACACTAGAAAACAAAATCTCAATCGGTGTGATTACCGATTGAAGTTCTCAAGATGTTACACCTGTGGTACTAACAAGGCAAATGTGCCATCCAGTACCTTATCGCCTGAAACTCTCTCTCTAAAAACTATAGTTTTCGATTAAGGAGAGCAAACGCTTGGGAACTTCCTGTCCGTTGGTGGATTTGGGAAGATACCAGCTTTCACCAACTTTGAGTAATTCCAGTCGTCGTTGTTGTTGCCCTCCTCCGCCTTCCAAGTCCAGAAAAACCATCCAGCAGCCATTTCCCATCCCTCCAATTGAGCTTCGATGAATTTTCTCAGAGTATCTTTGTCATCCGATGTCATCTTGCTCAGATCTCCTTTAGATCCGCAATCGCCGTACTTCTTGGTCTGGAAAGTACCGTCGAACCTTGCACCTCGGCCGTAGCCATTCAACCACCGTGCGCAATCCGTAAGCGCACCGGACCATTCTCCCGTGACAACGAGCTTGTTGGTGCCCAAAACGTCACCTCGAGCATCGCATGCAGCCCCGATTTGCTGAGGTATCGTTCGGTTTACCTGGTTCTCCACGAAGACTTGGTAATGGTGGTGGTCCAAGATGACATTATCCTGAGCGGTGAAAGTGCTATTCCATTCCTGAACCCATCGGAAACCATCGCTAATGGAGACATACTTCTGGCTCAGGCTTCTGACCGCGGCAACACCTTCTTGATTGAATCTCCGTAACTCGTTGAGGTCCAAACTCCAGCTCATTGGCTCGTTCAGGAGCTCAATCGCTGCCACAACATCATCGTATTCAGGTTTGGTGTACTCTTGAGCGATCTTTGAGATGACTTGGACAGTCTGTCGCAAGGTATCTCCTTTCAGCCAGCCAATCTCGCCACGACGTCCAGAGTTATCGAATCCGTTCTGCGAACCCGGCGCACCGTGGACGTCAATCCAGATTTTGAGTCCAGCGGATCGCGCCCACCCGATAGCCTTCCTGAGGTATGCATCCTGTCCTCCAATATAGGCGTCTCCTTCATAGAGCTGGTAGGCCCAATAGCCAATTGGGATTCTGACCATGTTCAAGCCAACAGATGCAATCTCCTGGAAGTCTTTCTCCGTTATGAAAGTATCCCAGTGATTCTTTAGAACAGTGGCGCAAGAAGGACCAAGTGCTCTGCAAAGTGTAAACTCGTCTACGGGAACATCTGGACCAGTCGTGTTGCCGTCATATGCACCCCATAGGGATGGCGTGATCCAAGGTTCAAGAACAAGCCAGCCGCCTTTTGATGCAATAACAGAGTTAGCGTCTTATCTCGACATATTTCGGGCAGGCTCTTTGGTTCGTTGGGATCAGGAGAATACATACCAAGATTAACGCCTCGGACTTTGGTTTTTCCAAACTCAAACGCGGAAGACGTGTTTGTAGGGCGGAAAGAGGCTGCACCCAATGAAGACAAGTCATATGTCGGAGCTGCAGATACGCAAGCAGCTGACAGAGCGATTGCGGAAAGTATCGACTTCATTTTAGATTAGAGCAGAATTTGAGTGGAAGGTGGCGGTAGAGGATAAGGTGACTAGGTGACTCGATGCACACGATGGCGATGAGGGTAGGCCAAAATCTGGAGTAGGTCCGGGCCAACCGGTGATATTTATACGTTCTGCAAGGAGAGCTCATGGTAACGGAGATAAAGATATTCGAAATTGAAGTTCTAGCATGAGAGAGATACCGACCTGAAACAGCCTATCGAATGTTGATGCTTTTTCCAGCCAAGCTGCAAGCCCCAGGGTCACATTCCAGAAGGCAGATGTAATTGGATCGAGAGCTCTAGTTTCATAAGCATGTACAAGCCTCCTCCAAGTTTGATTGCGGGCAGCTCTACGTTTGGCCCCGAGACTAGTTTAATTGCCTTCCAACTCTCACCTCCTCCCGCAACGTAGAAATGTCTTTCCTCGACGCGTCTGCATCGCTCGGTTACCTTTTTAGGCGTGGCGCACTGCAGGGGGCTCGTTGCCAATTCTTTTGTACACCGTCGGGTGTTTTAACACGAGACAGGCTTGGTGTAACATTCCCGAAAACGAAACAAAGACTCCCCGGCTCGGCTCTATGACATAGTTTTAACCCGCGTGGCAGCCACATTCGACAGGGAAAAATGTATGCACCTGTACCCTGCGAGTGTGGTCTGATGCAAGCTTCGACTGAGAGAGGAAATTTTAAAAATTTAGAAACCAACAATGAAAAAAATGTCCGAGAGCCCGGGCACGCCCGTTACAATATCTGCGAGGTTAGGGTCCTTGGAAGCGAGGGCTGGGCACGAGACATATCCATTCTTTGGTATTCGGGATAAATTGCGAGCATCGAATACAACATTAGGTCCACGACTAGCTCTTGGCTTAGACAATCGGGATCTCCTCCCTGAATTAAACCATTGTCTATGTAACGCAATTTAATGAGTGTTTTTCTCAAGTGTCTTTGCTGCTTTGCTAGAATCCTTCAAAGGGGCCAGAAAGAGGAACCACCAAGACGCGGGTATCTGTAAGCGAGTTTTCCTAGAACTACCGGCCGCAGTAGCGTCAACTCGACAAAAGCAGGGACGTGGCTGATAGTGTGCATGACACGTTTTCCAAGATTTAAACATGCAGCAGCTGTATGCGGTATAGTTCTAGAAGAATCCGCGGGTTCTTCAAGTTGAGACTTTCTGGCCTGCCTCTATTGTATTACACCGTTTAGCATTAATCAAGCTATCGATTCCAAGGGGAACTTAACGTAATTTCGCTGACACAACGCCTCTCATGTTTTGCAGCGGGGAAGCTAGTAACGTAAACCGTTTTTCTGATTCTGAATCGCCCGCAGTAGCCTAAAAAAGAAGCTGACGACGTACTCGAGTTTTCGCTCTTTGTCTTTCTTTTCTGTATAATTTTTCTTTTCTTTTTTTTATCCTTTTTGGTAGAGCGAAGCTTTTGTGGCGTTATGACCCGACTTCATCGGTGCAGCAACAGTGCAGAATCGAATATGGCTAGCAAATTATTAATATCCTTATACAGGTTGCATCGGCTAAAAGCTACAACTTTCTTCCCAAACAAAAGAAATATAAGAATGAAAGAGAAACCAAACAAAGCCAGTGCCGCGTCACATCGGCATCTCTAAACTTGTTGGTAGCTGCTTCGTCCTTATGAGAGATGGAGTCACAGTTGTGTTTGTGTTGGGGTTTTTGGTAGGCGGGGTGTTTTGGCGGGGAGCGAGGATCCAGCCAAATCCATATCAAACTGCCTTATTCGAAAGGTCTCCAAGCACCTCAGCCTCCATCTCGCCTCCACCTCACTCCATCCACCCCATCTCAGTCATGGCATCCGAACCTCTCACTCCAGAAATAACTGCTGTCACCACCCTCTCCTCCGCTGACGCGAAGTGGGTCCAGCTCCAAAGGATCGATTGGAAAGACCAAACGGGCAAGCCCCGCATCTGGGAGGTCGCCTCTCGCAAAACGCGTGGTTCTTCTGGAATCGATGCTGTGGCTATCGCCCCCATACTCCTACACCCCAGTCGCCCGGCTTCGACCCTGGTGATACTACAATATCGACCCCCAGTTGCTGCGACATGTGTTGAGTTCCCAGCCGGCCTGATCGATGAAGGCGAGACTCCCGAAAACGCGGCCATCCGAGAGCTGAGAGAGGAAACTGGTTATGAAGGCAAGGTCGTCAGCATCAGTCCGACAATCGTCAGCGACCCCGGGATGACAAAAGCGAATATGCAGCTTGTGGTGGTGGAGGTCCAGTTGAAGGAGGGAGACGCAGAACCAGAACAGCAGCTTGAGGACGGCGAGTTCATCCAGAGAGTTGTAGTCCCCCTAGGTGAACTGCACGGGAAGCTTTTGGAGTTTTCTAAAGAAGGCAAAGCGGTCGATGCAAGGCTATACCATTGGGCTGCAGGCCTGGACGCTGCGAGGTCGCGGAAATGGTAGACGTGGAGGTCGGAATTTGTCCTGACTCGCGATACGGGCGGTTAGGCTTGTGGCGTATTTCGTCACATAGATCCCTAAATTCGGGCTTGTGTGGCGAAGGGATTGGCGGTTCTATGGCGGTCCTTCGAAGCAAGAACTCCCGTGACTCTAGCCGTAGGCCGTTGGTGTATACTATCATGTTTTGTAATATGCCAATACCACTAGAACAGTGTTCTGTCAAAATTCTACGATGCGTGGTTACTATGATATCGTAGTCATCAATTACGCACATATGGACTGAGAAATGGGGGCCAAATTTAATGCGGCATTGAACTGATTACCGAATCTACCTAAGCAATTGAGTTATGCCCAGGTATCGAAGCTTGCTCCCATCTAGTTTATAATTACCTAGATATTTAATATGTTACATCACAGTAGTGCTTTCTGGCATTTTACGCAAGCTGTCACTGTTGTAGCGGGCGCTGGAGGGAGCTATGAAGCTCAGCCAGGTGCATTAGGTAATAGCTCAACTTATGGTCAAAAGCTTCGGTACAATGGCCACGAATGAAATATCCCTCCACCAAAAGTCCAGCTCAGTCGGACCTATCTCCTACCACCAACAGCTATTCTCCACCTGACTCATTAGCCCAACTTCGAAACCATAGCCTCAGACACCTCAGCCGATCAGGACATCTCGCCTTCGCCTAACCCCAGGCCCGTTCATCATCTTCATCAGGAACTAGGCAACCAAGGCTGCAACCATAGGCGTCTTCGAAACTTTCGAGCAGGTACCTCCCAATCTGAGCAAACACACCCGTCGCTGACGATATATCGTAATAGGTAGCTCGCACACCATGTTCTTCGATCCAGCGACCAGCGTTGGAAACCCAATCGCCCAGGCCGCCAGCCTCACTGCAGAAGGCATGGCCAACTACCTGAACTTTCTCGACAACGTTGAAGTAGCATCAAGCCAAGGCCAGAGACTTGTAGCTACAAATGGTCAAGTCAATGGTCAGAGTCTCGTGGGTACAGACGATCCAGCCAAGTTCAAAGCAGAAGACGCTTTCGAAAAGTTTGTTACTGCCATCGAGAAGAACATTATACCCTTCCTCAAAGGCTATGGGTACGACGAGCTCCACAAGGACTTTACTAGCAAGTATTTTTCCTTCATGGAGCAGTTTCATCATGCCGATTCCTCAGAGATTAGTATAATGGCGGTCACCACGAGATATTTGAAGCTTGGGAGTCATTTCGATTGTCTCATCGCTGTAATCCGAAATGATTTTGGGCCTGATTTTGAGGAGGAGGAGGTGCTAGAGGAAGAGTCGCAGACAAAGGCCATTCCGAATGGAATGGACGCTACGGTTACTAAAAATGGTAGTTTGAGCACTCCTATTAATGGGGTTGCTGGGATGGCTGAGAGTATGTCTGATATGAAACTTGCACATGCCAATGGTGATGGAGGAGATTGAGATCAGGATATCTTACGCTCCCCATGGGATCTTGGTTCAAAAGGCTGTTACAAGGGCTCTTATATCGTCCCTTTACAGGAAGGCTTCAAAATAGACGACGGTGATCATGAAAACGCCGTACTCTTTGTTATTTTCCATACAAATAGGGTACCACGAATACCAATACAATGAAGAAACTTAAAAATGCTTAGCCAAAACAACCGATTCGTTAACTATCATACACGTCGCCCGTTTGCCGCTAGAGAATATACCCATCTTTACCCGTTCCCCAAAACATTGTTAGATTTGTTAATGTATACTCCCACCTCAATAATATCGTTCGGCCAGTCCAAACCGTCGTCTTCGTCATAAAAAACCTCATCGAATCCCTCGTCAACATCGCACCCTCCTATTCCGCCATTTTGCTGTTGTACTCCCGAGATGGTCATACTAGCCCTCTTCGCCACCCTTCTAGCTCGCCTAGCAAGACCTCCGCATCCAGCTCGGATTAATTCTAGGCTCTCCCTTCCTCCTTCGTGGGCTAGACTGCCACTTGCTTCTGCGGACTTTGCAGCGGTGGTTGACAGCGCCCCACTGAGTCTTCTAGTTGTTTGGCCAGGATGCTTGACTACAGCTTGCAGCTCCCAAGCAGCTTGGAAGGCGAAATCTTGGACGCTGCGGGTGAGGTCCACATGGCGAGAGTTATAGCTTATCGCGGCTCTGTTGGAAGCTCGAGTACGAGGAGAGGGGATTTGCCGCTGCGGCTGCGAACGCGTCTTCGGTGGTGAGAGCTCGACAGAGGACATTGACGAGGTTATTTCGATGGGAATTTTGATCTTTAAGGTATGCGGATCGGTTCTTTGGATGTCGGTATTGTAGCTCATGGTTTCTGGTGAGCTAAGGTGGAGAACTCTGCATTTGCTGAGAGTATGTCGACTCTAGTGGACAGAAATGATGGCTATCTGATAGTGGTCTCGAGGTAGATCATCAGTAGCCGATTTAGTATATCGAGTTTCTCCGCCAGCGAAACAATATCGAACCCAACTGCGTGTGAATGGAACGATTCTAGCTTGCTCTCGTGATTGGTTGGCTGATTAATCCTTCCAACAGTAGTTTTGATGAGTTTCTAGATGTGCCTGACCTCTGAAAATTTCTTCCAGCTTTGGAGGTGACTTTGGAAGCCAACTCTCAGAGCAGTTTCATGCTATCTATTTCGAAGTTTTGCAATCGTGAAGCAGTTATTTTCAAAATATTGTCCCCACCAGCGGAGAGTATCGCAGTATCTCTGATACCATAAGGCGAGAGTTGGTTGTGTTAGAGCAAAATCTGTAGTTTAGTCGGCTTTGGTGGTCCCAAAGCTCGCGCCATTTGTATTCGACAGCCCAGAAACGATTTTAATGACCTTTGTTGCCGTGCCCTCGCCTGACAAATTGAAGCCATGTTGACACCGCGAGCATGCGAGTATGTTACAGAGTAGCCATATTCTATATATCTGGAGCTTCCAAACCTATAAATGCAACGAGTAAATATCTAGACGGTTGCTGCACCCACCAGCTACGAGTTTCTACAAGATTGAAGAATTGCATAATAATAATAATTTTTTATTACCCCCACCCCCGCACTTGCGGGAGTTACTCTAAGGGGTTTTAGGAATAATAATAATAATAATAATAACAGTAATTAATAATAATATAAAAGGAAATACAAAGGAAAGACAAAGGAAAGACAAAAGAAAGACAAAGGAAAAACAAAAGAAAAAAAGGAAGAGGAACAAGAAGAGAAAGAAGAAACAGCACCGCCCTAGTTTGGCGGGCACCACTCCCACTCCCCGGCAAACTTCCTGTTGTGAAACAAGAAGATATGCTCGGCGAGGGCGAGCCGAGAATATTCCACGGCGGCGAGCCTTTCGGTGTCCGCCTCCTCCCCATCGCTCCCCTCCGCTGCCCCCTCCGCATTGTCGAAGGTACCCTTTGAGCAAAAGCAACAAAGGGTAACCCGCCCCGGGAACCTCTTGGACCTGAACCCCTTGTAGGGGTGGCCAGAGGTATAGTCTCGGACCCAGATGTCCAAGACCATTGGTTTGAAGGCATCGACGTCGAATGGTGACGGCAATGCCGTACCTCCTAGCATCCTAGAAAGGAGGTTGTGAGCTTCGCCGATTGCATTGTCGGCGTGGCGGACGTAGCTCCTGTCGATGGGTCGATCCGGAAGGCGGCCGCCGATGAGACGTACGGCGCCGGCGTACAGAAGCTCGACGAGGGCGCGATATTCCCTGCCGCGTCTCGGCTGTGGTGAGATGGACTCGATGAACAAGTCCTCCACGAACCGTCTGAAAGATTCCTTGGACTTGAGGACGTGGAATCGCGCGTATTCTGGCGCGTTCTCGTAGCGCTCAGTTAGGTGGTGGGTGAGGAGGACGACGGGGGTGCCGAGGTCTTGGACGGATGCAAGCCTGGCATTCCATCTTGCGAGTAGACGATTCTCCGGCTGGTCGACAACCTCGAAGGCTTCATTTTCTTGCTCTTTGATGAAGGACATTGCGGTGGTGATCTTGATTTTGGGTTTGTGTGAATGGTTGCAGGTGGCTTGGAGATATTCTGGGAATTCGATTTCGGGGAAATTATTATTTACGTGTTCCCAGTCTGGAGCGATGGAGGTTAAAGCCCTGACGTTAGCATATCTGGTTTGGTTACACGGCAGACGCTCAACGGAGATTTTCCATCTGGCAGAACGTAGTGATGAAGCTCTCGACGTCGAGGGAAACACGAGACCTTGTGGTATTTTTTTACTCACCCCAGAACAACTGGTTTTTGCAATCAAGACACAGCGTTTTGTAGAAGATGTTGCAAATGTAGACCGCGCATCTGCTCCTACTGCTAGCTTTGTAGGCTTGAGTGAAACAGACTTGGCATCCTGTCCGTCTCCCTGATAGGTACTCCAGTGCAATATAGTAATAATCGATTCGCTCCTTGTAAGTTTGGTACCGAGCAACTTTCTCAGTCAGGAATCTAAACCAAAGGAGTTTATTGTCGGGGCCCAAATAGCGTCTCAAGGTACTACTCGCCGATGCTAACTGTACTGCCTCACCGGGGGTTGGGAGCAGCTCAGCGATCTTCTGTAGGATTTCCAGCGGGAGACTTTCAAGACGCGATTTACCGGCTTCAGGAAGGATAGAGGGAGTTGGTGGTAGGCCATGAAAGAGAGGCTCAACAATTAATCTACCTTCCCAGTCAACGGGTAGATGAAGGAGCCTATGATGCATCTGCTTGGAAGCAACTTCAATGCCATAGGCGGGGAATGAAGTAACAGACTGCATTTTAGATAGAAGTAAAGACTAGACTGCTGCAAAATAAAACGGACGGAGTTCGAGAAGTTCGAAGTGACTATGAGAGAATGCGATGAGGTGGGTTTTCAAAACGTTGGGCTCGATCTTGGAGGTTGCTTTTACGTGTGTACTTTTTTTTTTAATCTGTGCGACGAGTGTGCCCTAGTTTATTAAACAGACGTTTGTCCAAAAGCGGCGAACGTAGATAGCTTACAGTCTATAGGACGTCCAGCAGGCTCGCACCAAGCAGCGCAGCTAGATTGGTAGTAACGTCATTACGTATAGATATTTACACGTTATAGCCCCCATCTGGCGCCTAGAGATGCTTATACTCAGCCGGCACGTAGTTCAACCTTTGAACAAAAGAAGAATAGAGTCTCTTTTCAGTTCCCTCTTCACACTAATACGCAGCGTACGCATATGTATATGTGCATGCACGATCGCATGCGCAATCATTGCCCGCTGCGCAGAGACGTGTTTGTTGCATTTTCACAAAACCTGTGTTGTCGACGGCGGCCGTTTGATTGGCACGCCGACACTGCAAATCGATCGATTGCCCATCCCGCGATACGAAAAAATGTCTAACTGCTATAAGAGAGTAATTTATATGTACTGGGCTGCTCGTAGCAGCTTCTTACATCTACTTCCATGTTGTTCCCGGCTTCACCGCCCGCCACTACGTTCGATCTCCAGTCAGCAGAATGTCACGACCCAGTCGAGCAGGAGGGGCAGACCAGCCGGAACCCAATCGTGGCCGTGGAGAGAGAAGGCATAGCATGGCAGGAGGTTCGCCAGTCCGTGAGCCGCCTGCATCGAGCAGATTACCTCGTCGTCGACGGTCGAATACCATTGTAAGTGTATCCGGTAACCCGCTGGTCAAATTCAATATCAGTATCAGCAGCTAATGTCTTCCAGTCTACGTTAGCACCACCTAATGTGGGGCAGTTTGGAGGCCAAGGACCCGCTCCTGCCACCACGGGAAGCCTTCTTGCGCGTGCACAGCTTCAACATGGGGACAGCCGTCAAATTTCCAGACCGAATGGATCCAGACTCCCTGTCCGAAATTTAAACGGTCAACGGGGCGCAAACAGCCAGCAGAGTAGCACTTCACCTGTACTAGATCCGACCGAAACGGCTTTCACGCGAGATCATGTCTCTAGGCCAAGAACCATGTCTGAAGCTCGACCTGGCACACCTCTTGCTTTTCCTCAGCCTCGCCCGGCTGCTCTCACGCCATTGAATGACTTCTCGTCAGTTCCTCCTGAAATAGCAAACACAATGCCGTCACGATATCCAACCCAGCTGGTCCTACCCCAGCACTTGGCCCGTATCCCAGGGCAGCAAATCCTCCCTCACCATTTATCACGGCATCCGTTCGAACGTGTACTCTCCGAACAGACAGGCAGGGTTCCATTCTCCGGCCCGACAACATCCGAACAAGCGAATCCAAATTCAATCGATTCACTCTTACGTTCGGTGTTACATGCTACAGAGATGAGAGCACTGCAAGCTTCTCCTCAGCCGCATAGGAGGAGATTCAATGAGACGGGGGCACAGACACCAATCTCATTGAGTAGGAGCCACGCCATGATTAAGATGCTCATGATATTGGGTGAGAACCCTACTGGAGTCAAGCACTCTTTAGGGCCGCTCGTTATAAGGCGACGAGGCAGTGATCCTCTCAGAGTCCCGTATCCTGCAAATCGAAGGCAAGCATGGGAGTATCTCATAGACGAATGGCTAAAGCAACGTCAGGTCGATGAAGACAACGCCCAGGAAGAAGCAGAAAAATTATCCAAACTAGCGAAAGCTCGAAAGGACAAGGAGCTTCAAGCTATGAGAAGCATGGCTCAAGACCTAAACTCTAGAATGGCAGGGGGCAATTTACAACGAATAGGCATTCTCCCTCCCGCAAGACGAAACTCGATGCCCACCGCCCGGACGAGTAGCCAGCAGCTGAGCAATGAGAACAATATACCAGAAGGATGCAACAATAGTCAGCCGGAATCTCGCGGCAGGAGGCCCCGACGCCAATCCTTTCCCCCCTTGATGACAACAAGAAGCCGAGATAAGTTCAGTCGAGAGGGCCGGCGGAATTCAATCCTGAAATCTATGGCTCCAAATAGCAGCATAAGGAAAGCCGTGAGGTTTCGGGCAGCAACAAATGATAGCAGTATCCCATACATCCCATCACCGCATTCTTCAGATTCGTCGGAGCCAAGGCGCAGGCGGAAAACCAAAAGGAGAGCATGTTTGCAGACTCTACAGCCACAAGAGCCCTCCAGATCAGATCCCAAGGGAAAGGGCAAAGAGGAGATGACTTGGCTATTCCCGTCGCCTTCTGAAGCAGACTCTCTTGAGCCGTCCAAGCGAAAGGGCAAAGGAAGGATGAGCATGGAGGACCAAGCAATGCTACCGCGAGAGGCTCGGGAGCGAGCTCAAAGAGAGCTGCTATCTCTACAAGGACTTCAAGGTGTCGCCAATACAGAAAGTATCCGCCGTCAACTTGCAGGCGTTGAAGTTTTCCGGCCCGGATTCACGACAGCTGAATGTGCAAAGGCTCCTGAGGAAGGATCTGAGATATGCGATCCACGGAAGCCATTACCAGCGCCCGCCAAGGCCCTTATGCTTCATGCAGCTACGATTATAGCGAGTGGTGAAGGTCCGTCGAGCAATACATACCGCAGGGAGCAGTCGTTGAGACTGTTCGGAACGGAAAAGATCCCGTATCTCCTCCATGATGAATTTGATTCTCCAACCTCTCCATCTGATGATAGTGGAGGTACCGAAGAGCAGGAAGCAAGTCCTACCGTCGTGCCTCCTCAAATTCCAGAGGCAATTGTTGTCACCGATTTCGATCATGGCCATCAGGGAATACAAGTCTTGGTGCTACCAGAACCGACAGTTGAGAGAACCGTGATGGAGGCGTCGATTGTAATACCAGGTGATACG
Source organism: Drechslerella coelobrocha (assembly GCA_036971555.1). NCBI lineage: Eukaryota > Fungi > Ascomycota > Orbiliomycetes > Orbiliales > Orbiliaceae > Drechslerella > Drechslerella coelobrocha. The sequence continues at coordinate 132,133 of JAJTUH010000012.1, read as the reverse complement.
AATTTGATCAAGACTTTTGCGATAATAGTCATCGAGCTCAGTCAAACTATGGCATCCATTTGCTGCAACGAGGAGAGCTACTCGAGCAGAGAATGGAGAGCCCGTGCGGCCAGACTACGTTCATTCCTCGACCGCCTGAGAGAGCGGATACCGGAGCACGAAGAAAAAAATGTGCCAGAATATGGGGCCTTGCTTGGTTTATATGGCGCCATGGAGATGGTGAGGTTCATGGGTCACGGATTCTGGACGCTGTTGAGCAAGATAAGAACGATGGAAAAGAGAATAGCCGAAGCCGAAAATATGCTCCAGGAGACCCATATCCGGCTAGCAAAACTTGTTAAGGAAAAGGACGTAGCTGCTTTAAAGCGGCTTCAGCACGACGAAGAAGCAGGAAAGGATATCAGCGCTGACAGCAAGCTGCAGAAACGCTTCGCAAATGTGCAGGACCACGAAGCATTTCTCATAGGTGTCTCAACATTTCTATACCACGGCAGGAATGAAAGGCGACTACAAGATCCCCTTATAGATGGTATTTTGAAGCGGATGTCATTGTACCATTTGGAGAATCCGATCATTGAGTGGAAGCCGGGATGTTCGCCAGCGCAGTATGCCCCAGACGTGGAGCAGTATACAATGCGTCTTCGGGAACAACAGCCTAGGATTCCCCCAATAAGCATCTCCAGGGCCTCTGTAGAACTGGAAGTTCCCCCAAAGAGATATTACCGGCCAGCAGAGATGTTAGCTGCAGAAGTTCAGCTCGATGCTCTGACCGTCATCGGTGCCATGAGAGGCAAAAGCAGGAGTATAGCCCGACAACATATTATGCTGCCACCAACGCCCACAGGAGAACGGAGACGGCTACCTGAGGATGGATGGGGCCCAAGCGTCCATATTAATTTCCAGTCTGCAGGTCGCATGGTGGATTGCAACGAATATGGGATATTTTCCTGGCGACATCCGCGCAATTTCCTAGAAGTACTAAAGCCAATGACGATACCGATTGGAACGGGGTGCTTTAAAGGGACGGCGCAAATGCGGTACTTCGAGCCCAATGTGATCAATGAACGGTGGCAGTTTGATGGGTTTAGACGGTATGAGCTAGAGTTTTTGGATCCGCTGTTTGCGAGGGCTCTTGTGAACTCGGCAAGTCTACGGCCGCCACCGCCACCGCCAACAGCAACAGCTACGGCGCCAAGAAGGAGCAGTCGAAGACGACCACCTGCAGGCATTCCACCGCGCGGACAACGGCTAAGTGGGGAGGGGCGAACTGAGAGTACTACGCGGTCCAGATCGGTGGATTGGGGCCATAGGGAATCGAGGAGCTGGACGAGATGCGATTATGGGAGAGGAAGCCCCAATGCATTTTTTGGCGACGGAAGCGTCGAACTTGGGGAGGACATGGGAAATAGGAGGACGAGAAACCGGCAGCATCAAGATCCAATGCATAGGACGAGATTTTCTTATGAAGTGGTCGAAGCCGCCCGCGTCTATGGAGTTAGCAGGTTCGGAGTTGGACGGAGGGGAATCGGCGCTAGAGCTACCAGGGACATTATGAGTTTTTTGGTTTCTGGAAATTGGATGAGGTGGTTGACACGGGAGCTGGCCGGATCCGCAGGTCGTGGTACTTCAGCTGACGATATCGGATAACCCACTTATGCCTGCCATGCTTTGGGGTAGTTAGATGCAAGTATTATTTCTGGTATCGCCGTTTAGGAAGTGGCATTAGAGCTGGAGTTATTGCTTAGCGTATTATAACAGGTTTACTGCTTGAAAATTACATACAGTAGACTCAAATCGCTTGCTCGCCGAAATTAATTACAGGTAAGCATGCTAGAGAGAACGAATTTGATAACTGGCTAATCTCTAGACCCGGGAAGGAAAACAGAAAACGCCTGATGTTGCGCCGATACTCCTTGCCCCTGAAAATAGAATTGATAGAAAATTTAGGACCTAAATTTACCGCTGCGTAAGTACCATTGTGAAAGTTTTCGAGGTATGCTCTGGACATGTGCTGGATTGATAGTGTTTCCAGAGTTATTTTAATCAACTGACAATTAGAGATTCAAATTATTGAAGGCTTGACTGGGGCGTTTCCAGTTTCTAAACGAAAGGGCTTCTTGCGCGATGGGAACATCGGGAAGGTCAGCAGCATTCTCAACATGGCTCAGACGGCTGGGACTAATTGGCCGTTGTCGAGCTCGTTCACGTTGCTGTTGACGTTCTCGCTGTTGAAGTCTGTAGCGATCTGTTGCGGCCTTGCGAAGCGGGTCTGTGGCGACTGGTGAGATTGGGATTGGATTCGCCCGAGGCGGTGGTAGTGAAGTTGGCTTTGGGATGACGGGAATTGGGGCTGGAGTAGTCGCTGAAGGATGTGACTTAGCGGGGCGGATTTCTGGAGTGGTGTTTGCTGTTCCGATTGGGATGAACTTAGCGACGATGGAAGCGCAGGCCGAGAGAACGCTGCTCGCTGTGCTCTTGCTACTGCCACTGCTTGCTGGGGTGCATTTATTCGCTTTTGCAGCCTTCTTGCGTGGCTGATTTTCGGTGGTGGCCGAGGGAGGCGCGATGCTCAATAACACGTCCGAGATACTATCTCGTCGAGCAACGGTAGAATCGATCTGCTTTTGTGGTGGAAAGGCATGACCGTGAACCATATCCTTGAATTGCTTGAGCTTCATGTTTGTGGATTCGATGAGATTGGCGTATACGCCCGCCTGAGTGAACGAAGAAGGGCTGTGATCTCGCCAGGGCGGTTGGATTCGCTCAAGGGTATCAAGAGATCTTGTAAGCTGCGTAATGAGGTCGTCGAATGGTCCAACAAAGGTTTCAGGTGTGTTTGGAGAGCTCAAGATGAGCTGGAGAGACTGGAGGAGGCCGGAGAGGTGAAGCTTGAGAGTAGAGAGATTTTGATTGGAAGGTGAAATGTAGGGTGCTATCTGGCGTCTGAGTTCTAGCATGGTGTGCTCGTAGTCCTCAATAGCACGGATGAGAGAACCGGCTGTGGTGATGTCGATGTTGAGCGATGACAATGGCTGAGGAGGTGGAACGGGGAGAAGGTTTGGATTATCCGGGTCCGGCTCCATTGGATACGAGGGCTTTGGCTTGCAGCTCGGGAAGCGGGACCAGCGCGGGGTGGTTGAGTCGTAGAGAGAGAAGCCTGCCAAGAGCAGAGCGCGCGCCTCGGCGCTTGGACGCACTGGCATTTGCTTTGCTGATTTGATTGATTGATTGATGGACGACGGGTCAGCGTTGAGATTGGCAGAGAGGAGGAGGATCTCGGAAATGCTACTCACCCAATTGACGGAGCGATGGAGAGGAAATACCAACAGAGATGCAAAGGAATGAGTATGCGACGCGATGCGATCGATGGCAGATGAGAAATGTAGAGATCTCGACAGAAAGTAGTTTGGTAAGGAAGAGGTGTGTGAAGCTGGGACTGCTAAATTGACTGCCATAGCTGTCTGTGTATATCTCCTCCAACTAGCTAATAGCCACACCTATAGAATATGTAGTCTCCACACTATCAGATCAATGCAATTGCACGCATCTTCATCTACCGCTTTCTTGGCTATCATCTTGAATAGAAGGAGTATGCTTGATGCAATTTACAGCCGTCGTCTTGAATCTTGATATTGGCTCGCGGTGCACCTGTTCCCAATTGGGCGCTGTTTTCCCGTTTGGACGCCGAATTCGTGTCCAATTACCACAAAAACAACACACAGACAACGCTTCAACGCATCAACACATCAACACATGAGCACCCTCCAGCTGCTGCCATTCATCCTCAACATCGCCTTCAACTTCTCTTCCATCGCATCACCACCTCTACTCATCACACCAACCCACATTTTAGCAAACAGATTCGGATACTTCATTATCATCGTTTATTCCTGCAATGCCGGCACAGGGAGGCCACCTCCAAGGCTTCCCTGCCAGCCATGGCAGTCAAAGCTTCTTCTCCCGCAATCGCGCTGGTGGCTCTAGCTCCAGCAGCAGCCGTCGACGCCGCCGGAACAACAATCAGTCCACCAGATTCACCGACCACGATGACAATGACTTTCAACCAAAGCTTCCAAGCGACACCGCTCCCGCCTTTAGATTTGTTGAGAAGAGACCACGAAAGCCCAAAGCAAGCAATCGTGGGACAGGTTCGCCTCCCTCAGATCGCAAGCTGCAAGAGAACGTCCTCTCCAAACCTATCCGCATCATCCTACAACCTCCTTCCAAAGCAAACCCACAAGCCGGGGGCGATTCTTCTCGTACCGATAGCTCCGGTGCTCCAAAGCTTTTCGATGGGAAAGTTGCCTCTCCAGAGCTCGGCCAAGGCCACGTTGAGTCCGCTCAAGAGAACCAGCCGCAGAACCATGGTGCCATAGATCGCCAATCCGCCAGCATCGCGCCCTCCTTGCAAGAAACCAAGCAACCAGAAGCCAGTCCGGATTCACCATCGACAACAATGGAAGAAGCCATCAAAAAGCTGTCCATCCGCGAGCTGCTCGACAACAGCGACATCATCGAGCCAAAGCCAAAACCTCGCCTGCCACAGCCTTCTTCCGCTTTTCCAGACCCTTCTACACCGGGAACAGCTTATCTACATGATTCGACGATATTCTCCTCCCCTCTCACCCTCACCGAGACACCTCTCAACCCTCGCAACCCCATCAACATTCCGCACGAGCAAACCCCGGTTGAGCGCTTCCTAAAGATCGCAGACGTCACTTCGCGCTTCCTTACCGAGCGTCTCGACGACATCAACTATAACCCAGAGCTCTCTCATCGCCTCAAGGCTGACTTTGAAGTTCTCGATGCCGCATACAATGAACTGCCCTTCGACCGCTCCCTCAACCCGTATCGCATCATCTACAACTCGCTCGCCAGCTTGAAGCGATGTGTCGAGCACCGTAATCACGACGCCAAAGTCCTCGGCGCGCTCAAGCAGATGACTCAGACATACGACATGGTCCGTACTCAAGCGATCCATGAGCGCTGGTTGAGAGGCGAGCAACCTCTCACGGCGGGGATGCAGGAGCGCTTCCAGCTCGGCTGCATGGCCATCGCTCGTAGCGGGGAGAATCTGGTCGACACGCTCAAGTGGAACATCCGCGGTGGGGACATGCATGTGCGTCTGTTCAAAACGGACGCGAATGGCAATCCAATCCTGTAAGCGATGGAGAGGCCATCGAAAGAACCCCGTGCTTGAAGTTGTGTTTATTTAATTCTTTTTTGTTTTTGTTACCACTGAACGGTACAGTGCTTGCTTCCGCCAAATCTTTCTTTTGTAATCTTTATGGCGAAAGGTTCGTCTCTTCGATAGGACGAAAGATCCTACGTGGAGATAGTATCCCGCCTCGCTTTGAACTGTTGCTCTTTCAGGAGCGTTTCCGCTTTATGTATATACTTGGGGATCAGTGGACGGCCGCACTCGTCGGCGCCTACCATATTGCATGGAGGAAGCGGCTCAACTGTTGTCTTATAACATACTGTTCACAAGACTTCTTTGTCCCTAATAAAAGTCTACAACTTACCTACCGCATACCGTATAACGAACAAGGGATCACTTCATGGTGGGTCCCGCGGATTACGTGACATCCATTTATTTCTATTCAGACCAGCCACACTTCGCTAATCCCTGCAACAACACCTTCAAAAGTATTCTCCACGGGTGAAATTCATGAGAAACATTACTTTTCACGACAACCCCACTCACTTTTTGAGCCACTGGTGTGTTAATTTACGGATGCCGTGCCGCCAGTGACAAATCACGCCAACATCAGCCTCCCCAATAATTTGATACCAAATAGAACATCAGGCCTTCAATAAATTTCACTTAGGACAAGCACTTATAATTAGAGAGTATCGTCCAACTCATTCAGATTTGGTGGTTTAGAGTATGACGCCCACATATACCATAATGTGATCTGCGCATTCAACAAGAGGCACTAGCCTTCTGCCCTTGTTTATACGCCACAACGGTAAATGGTGGAGTATCTGATAGTTTATATACTCAAGTATCGAAGCTGAATGCTCGGATACCAAGAAGCCCAGTCCAGGGGCCAGAGAAGAAGATATAATACAAAAAAAAGCCAACGCTAGACGCTAGATACACTTGAAACACCATAGCCAATACCCATCGTAAGCAATTTAAGAAAATAAAGAGGTTTTGTCAACAGCAAGCAAGCACCATTGATCAAGTAATAATGCGGATACACTCTACCACTTGGGAGTAGAAGGCTTCTTCCTCTGGTAGCTGGCGATGATTATAAAGATGCCGCTGAGAACGAAGGCCATGCCGAGGAGGAACTCAAAGGTAGTAACGGCGAGGGCCATCTGGCAGCGAGATTCGAAGGGAGTGTTTCGGTAGACAAAGTTGCTGCTCCCGACCACGACGTAGCCACCGTTGACGATTTCGTTGGTTTCGCGCCAGTGCTTGTTGGAGCACGAGTTTACGCCGGGGCCTAGCTCTGCCGCCATTGCCTGAGAGAAATGCGTGTTAGCATCGGTGATGTGTTGAAGTGTTGGGTGTTGATGTGTTGATGTGTTGCCGACGGTGTGGATTTTGAAGATATGGAAATTGAACTTACTGCTCCACCGGCGAACTGAAGAAGACCTGTTGCAAGGTCGAGGCCGCCGACTATTCTACTGCCACGGAGGGCTGCGAGAATCTGCGAGAGGAGACCGAAGAGGGCCATGAAGCAGCCAAAGCCACCGAGGAAGATAGAGAACTTGGTCATCACGGGCGCATCGCCCGCCCGTTGGCCCTGCAGGAGGACGACGGACAGGGCGAGGGTGATGGCAGCGAAGACCAGCTAAAGCAGTTACACAGCATCGGTTAGCATCTATGCCTCTTCTTCATCATACATTCAGCGAATGAGGGATCGTATGCGTACCTGCGCCAGCCGCAGGAGAATGGTCAGGCACGGATTCATCGTGTCGATGTCGATTCGATTCGATTCGATTCAAGAGCTGTAAGCTACCCAAGTAGGTAGGGATCGTGGTGTATCGATCGTATCGTGTCGTGCTGTGTGTATACCAGTAACCATCCGTCGAGGGCGTTTCCTGAAACGATCGCGGAGGAGAGAAAGAGGAAGTCGAAGGCCTGGTCTGGCCGGCCCTGCGCTTCCTTATGTATTCCGAAGGCTCGCATCTTGTCGGTGGCAGTTGTAATTCAAAATCGTCCCGGCCAATCCAACCACCATCGCATGATATGATGCTGCAGGGAGGGCTGTTGGATGGCTCCAGCTGCGAGCAATGAAAGGCTGCCGTTTAGCGCCGGGCTCTCGACGCCGCCCGTCCGCTGCAAAATACCACGTTCAACGCAGATTCCACTCCTCGTCACCCTTCACTTCACACTTCACAGTTCATGCTTCAAGCTTCAAGCTCTCGATGAAGGGAGCTAGATTCAAGCAGTCTCTAACGCTAATGGAATTGATTAAATTAATTATCGATAGCATGCAGTTAGCTACATACACATATCCCTATGCATCTACACCTTGCCTGCATCTGCATCTGCATGCCAGCATGGATCACGTTGCCTATTCACTACTCGTTCAACCGGGCCCTTTACCTCAGCTCACAGCCACTCGAGCTCTCCGCCTTTATCAGGATATGGGAATGCCGCCGTCGTTGTCGCCCTCTTCCGGCTCCTTGCACTTCTTCCCTGGATACCACAGCTTTAACGGTGTCCCGTGGACGCGCGGCACGTTCACGTCGTACGCCTCAACCGGTGGCCACGGCCACATAAAGTCGTCTGCCCCCTCCGGCCAGGTCAGCGGTGGGAAGAACTCGTTGTTCCGTCCGTCTACGGGCGCGCTCTTGTCCGTTGGCTTTTCACCCCTCTGCAAGTCCCAGCAAAGGTACCCGTATCCCCGATCCGCGTCCAAGTTGTAGTTCGACAGAAAATTCGGGTTGTTTGCAATCTGGCCGATCAGGTAGCTGGAGAATATGACGGGGTCTCCAAGTGGGTTGGTACCCTCGAACTTACCCTGGCCAAAGTCCTTGTCGTCGAAGGTGTGCGTTACGAATGCCTTGGTGTACACGTCCGTGTCGTGTGGGCAGCCTGCGTTCTCGAAGAGCACCCGAGCCACGTTTGAGGCACGCGAGTTGAGAGCTAACATCTCGTTTGGCAGCGTGCCCGTCGGGTAAGGTCCTGCGACTGTCAGTGGTGTCTCAAGGTGGTTGGCCGCCCGGTTGATGTTGTTGCAGTTGTTGCGGTCTGGGAATGCCCATGGCCGTTGATACTCAACGACGCCTAGAGATGACAGTTTAGGTCTTGATGAATATTTGTCCCAGTTGACGCGAACCGGTAACCACGGGTTCGGGGCGCCAAGGACATCGCGTACTCCAACGTCGATTAGGTCCGGGTCTTTGTCCAGGTTTCCGAGAGGGTCAGCCGCTGCGGCTAGAGCCGTCTGAAAGGCACTGTCGACTGTGTGACCGAGCCTGATAAGGCTGTGATCAATCTCGTTCGGCCGTTTTAGGTTCCCATTAACGATTTTCTCGGACTGCGGTATCGTATACCCAAGATGGGCTAGGACATTTCGCATGTTTTGGGTAGCTTCCCAAAGAGGCAGAGTCACCAAATAGTATATCGCTTCCCGAGCCGGGAAAGTGGCTGCAGATGCAATCGTCTTGACGACGTTGTACAAGAATTCTGCTACGGCGCTCAACGTCTTGAAGATCCAGTCCAGCAGCGCTGCGACTGCGGCGCACGCCTTGGATACCGGATCATCGGCTTCGCTCACTCCGCTGAAATCCGGCGGCCCGATATTATAATCCTCTCCAAACGGGGTAAAGATCTCAGGTGGATCGGGACGATCAAAGTCGAGGCTGCTGGTGTACGTCTGCTTGAACCACGTCATCATGAAACGGTAGGCAACCTTGATCTCCCACGGGAACGGAAAACCCTTAGGAACGTTCATGTCAAAATCTGGCGCGATGGCGTTTCGCAGATCGTCGAGCGCAATATCTGCATTGTCGACGCCGAGGATTTTTAACCATTTTGCAATCAGGCCGGTATCTGCCTTCAGATCGTTCTGGAAGTCTTGACCCTTGAGGTTTTCAGGATGTGGTACATCTCCCTCTGCCAGCCTGGATTGCAATTCTTTGTCTCCTCCTTCTTCAGGCTTTGCGTAGACTTCGATAAGGGCCTTAGCGAGCGCGTCGGCCAACCACTGAGGAAGCTCCCCATTAGTCTCTAGCAGTTCCTTCCTGGCATTTTTCGAATTAAGATCGTCTCCCTCTGGGAGCGGCTTTCTTAAATCCCCTTGTTTCTGAGCGTCCGGCAAGCTATCGATGTTTTGGGGTATCTGCGTAGCAAAGTACAGCGCGGAATCCGCCGCCGAGGGATACGTTGGCTGCCAGCCGAGAAAGTCATCCGGTGGAAGACCGCCGTTCGCAGGATTCGTGCACTCGTAATTGAACGCGTCGATGTGGTTCTCAATTAGATGATGCCGCTGCCAGTGCGTTCTGAACGGTCCACCACATTGTTCATTCACAAACGAATGCGCAATAACATCCGTGCCAACATGGCACACCCAACCGAGCCCGAACGCTAGAAGCTGTTCCCCATGCTCTTGGGTCTGCTTGTCATCCGTCCGCAGCATCTGCCGGGCGGAGGAGATCAACTTTGCCGGCAGTACGCTTGTGCGCCGGTAGTGCGTCATATCGCTCCACAGGAAGGCTTGCTCGTCGAATCCCGCCCGCATTTTGAGCGAGAACCAGTTGAAGATGTCGCCGCTGGTAAACAGCTCTTCCTGGACTAATGTCAAAACGGCGGTCAGGAGCTCCGATATCGCGTCTGCCAGCGCGCTGTACAGCCCACCAGTGAGATCATCGACGACCTGGGTGGCCTTTTCGATGATTTGGCCAATAGTGGCATCGTAAATGTCCTTGAACTTCTCCCAAAGCCTATGCAGCTTGATGAGGAACCTCAGGATGTTTGACCACGTTCCGCTAACCTCTGCCAGGATGTTTAGCAACCCGTCGTATGGGTCGTCCAACTTTCTCTGGTCTTCGAGGTAGTACACCAGGCTCATGGCTAGCATGAGTTCGTCGCAGGGCACGTACTTGATGTTGTAATCTTGCAACCAGAAGAATAGGTCTGGACCGATAGCTCCCACCGCCGTGAACTTTGGCCATTGCTCCATTATTGCACCGCATTTCCCGTGACCGAGCTCTGCGACGAGAGAACGGTCGAGGGTTTGGGAGCCGCCAAAGTTGCCATCGCCGCGGCGGACAAAGTTCGCGTTCACATTATCGGATTGGAGAAAGTCTGCGATACGTCGGGCAGTGTAAATATGTGTGAACGGCCCAGGCATTTCTGAATATTGTTATTTGCTAGGTATATAAGCCCTCCAGCTAGCTAGACGTGACCATGAGGGATACTTCATCTGCATGCACCCCCAATTATAATACTGACTAACCCAGAGCTTATATAAATTCTAGTTGCCAGTCGCGGTTCGATAACTTGTGCGAGGCTTTGGATCCCGCCAATACATAAAACCTTAAAGCTCTCCCGCTCGGGCTGCAGGCTCAACGTCAGACTCGACCGAGCTTCCCAGTCGACTGAGCGATATTTACAAAAAGCTATCCTCTAGCTCCCAATGAGCACCAACCTTCTGACCCCATGGTTACCCACCTCAAGCATGGATGCAAGGGTGAGGAGCGGTAGAGCTTCCAACAGTTTGTTAAAGCTTGAACTTGGAATCTGCGTTTTTGCGCCGGGTTACACAAATCGGATCCAACAATATGCACGACCCCGCACCAACACGACCGACTTGGAATAGGCCGGCTTGATAACATCTGACCTCGCTACGAAAAACGGAATAACCGTCCCTACTTGTTCGTATAATATTCCTGCATCCTGCAGGATTTAATGCTGCTCGAGCCTCAGCCGCAGACGGCACATTACTGATGCGATTTAAGAAGCGAGAGCACATGAACGCGGGAGAAAAACTGTTAGCTGCATGCACAACGAAAAGCTAAACCTGCGTCGGTGGCGTTTCGAGCTCGTCCCGCCTATCACGGCGGTAGCTGGTCTCATGACGTCGATGCGGGATAGAACACTGCTTCCGAATTCGATCAGCTTTTATAGCTAACGCTTTGACATATATGCCTCGAGACCAGTGCTTCCATGAAGATCCTGTGGTCACTGCAGAAAACAAGATGCTCAATGTTGTATTTGGGGCCGTGCGTAGAGACGGCAGCGTTTAGACATCTGTTTCGACTAGTTCTTCGTCCCTCGCCAGTTAATCCAGGAAAGTATTGGAATCTCTATTTTTCAAGGCCCCGCGCCTTTAGCATGGCATATTAAGGCATCTAAGCTCCGCTGCTGTCTTGGATGCTAAATATTTCTAACGTTCTGACGCGGGGCTACAATTCGACTCTTTGTATACCAGAATGAGCCATTCTCATAACCATAACCCAATCGTCAAGATAATCGAAGCGACACAGGATGCGGTAGGTAGTGTATTTGGATATCATAGGCACTGCTGCCCTGACCATAATCACCATCATCACCACGGTCACGGCCACCCAGGACACCAGCCTCCACCTCCTCCAGGCGGCAGCCAGCCAACGCCCGTCAATGTCAACGTCAACGTCAACGTCCAATGTTGCCCTGGCGGCGGGAAACCAGGCGGCGGCACTGGAACTGGCACGACAACTGGCGGGAGGCCGACTCACCAGACGGGAACATCAGATGGCAGCGCTAGCAGCGGCCTCGACGATCCTGGAGTAATCCTCAAGATACCAACGAGACCGATCAGTGTCTGGCCAGGCCCACGCAAGGATCTCCTGCTCCCTCAGCTGTGGATTCGGGCGAATAAGGATGACAACGGGACACGCCCTATCCAGGGGAGCTTCTGGGAATGCTGCGATATCTTCATCCGTCCAGGCATAGCACCTCAGAACGCTCCAGATGTTCCACCGAGCCAGTTAGGAGACATCGCAAAGGCAAATCAGGACAATACACTTTACGCGCACGTTTGGAACGGAGGCAAAGGAGCCGCTTATGGAGTCGTCGTTGAATTCTATTGGTTCAACCCCACCATGGGATTTAAAGAAGGCCAGCAGAATTTCATAGGAGTCGCATATATTCCATATCTCGCCCCCATATCGCAACCCGGGTCGCACAAACCTATCAAATGCCCGGAGAGCTGGAAGCCGACGTTCGTCAATGGCGGACACGAGTGTCTGGTGGTTCGTGTCAGCCAGCCCGTCACGGATCCGCTAGGAACACCTCCCTGGGACGCGTCGCAGAACCGGAAGGTTGGACAACGCAACATCCATGTCATGACAGCCTCCGAAGCAGCTGCGAAACCAACTTTGGGGATCAATGTGGGTCCCCTCTTTGGTCAACCCGGCCAGGTCAAAGTGGATCGTGCGAACACAAATACCATGCCCTGGCTCCATCTCGTCACTATGGATCGGAACAAGGTCCCCGACGATGGAGTCGCAGATGGAGATGTAGGAATAACTCCTGCGACAAAGGATAATACGGGTCTCCCCAACCTAGGCGCCATAGGGAATGCGAGGGCTGCGGGTGTGATTGGGGATTCTCAGGGAGTGACGGGTGATGACATGAAGGTTGGATTTGTCGCGACGGATAGCAATCCCGGACAGGGAAAGGCCCACATCTACAGAATTAGCACCACCCAGAATGGGCAAAATGTTGGCGGGTATACTGTCGTTGTGCTAGGAGAGTAGTCACGCGAAAACTTTTTTTTTTTTCCTTTGAGGTCAGCGTCCTAGCTCTGCATTGCAACCTTCCGCTCAAATTAGAACGTCCTTTGACAAGTATCTGTTCGCATTGAACCAAGAATGCCGCCGCCTATCGGCTACTTGGCTAGACCTAGCCAAGGATGGGAGCTTAGACGCGGCCGAGAAGTCCAAGAGTGAAACTTTGGACGTGAGACCCTCATATCATTAATTTACAAGGTATCACCGATGTTTCGCCCAGCTTCAAGATTTTGGCACCATGTGTCGGCGATGAGCTTTTTTTCGTGGTGGATGACGATTTTCAAAACCTGGCAGGAATGGGCATGGGGTTCACGATGACCATTAATACGAGGCTCTTATTATTTTATTTTTTGAGTTTCCCTGAAAACAGTGACAGAGACAGGCCAGCCCCTGATGCACAGCCGTCATTCACTCCTAAGCTGCATCGGTGAAGAGCGGCAAACCAATTTGACGAATAAGAATCGTCCCTGCCTAACCGAATTTCCTCTCTGGGGAAAGTCACCCAGGATAAACCCCACCGAGGGTGCGAGGCAATCGACTCAGCTCCGGCTCATGGAGTTAACAGCAAACGGCAAAGCGGTCGCTCATATTGGTACTTAAGCTACCTCCGTACCTTCGGGATGCTCTCATGAAGTTTTTTTTTTTTTGGTTTTCCTGATTTTGCAAGCTTCATTCGTTGTTTTTTTTTTCCTTTTCGCTCACGTTGCTTTATTACCGGCCCTGGCGGTGGGATCGAGATCTAATCATGAAACGGATAGGGCTATTTCTACTGGCCGTTCTGATAAACGCCATTGCGGTGTTCGCAGCTGTTTCATGGAAAGACTCAGTATCGCGGGTTAGCAGCGATTTGCTGCGAAAGAAGAGGATTGGAAAACACGATACCGATGGGTCTTCAACTGTGGTCACGAATTCTCTCAAGCCGGCGATGAATAGTCCATCATACCTGGAACCCCTTTTCATGTCGGTACCGCTTGATCATTTCGGCCAGGATCCCGGCTCGCAGACTATCGGACTCCGGTATTACGTGCAGGACGCTTATTACGAACCCGGCGGGCCTGTTATTTGTCAGTAATTGCTCCATAGCTCTGTCGTCAATGCAAAGGAAATTAGGCATCTGCTTACACTTACAAATAACTTCAACAGTCCATGACATCGGCGAGGGCTCGATCGATCCATATTCCGCTGGGCTTTCCGATGAGAATGATTTCTCGGTTTCGATGACGAAGCGCTTCAAAGGGTTTGTGGCCGAGGTTATTTGCAGGCTTGGCTGCAGCGTGGGATTATGTGTTGTGCTGACCAAGCCATCTCATCTAGCGTTCTCATCCTCTTCGAACATCGATTTTACGGACAATCGGCGCCTCTGACTCCCGTCGCTCAGGATTTGTACGGTGCCAGCAAAGGGCAGCTCACGGAATTTTACCAGTACTTAACGATCGAGCAAGCACTGGAGGATGTCGTCTTCTTCGCGAACAACTTTACCTACCAGTTCCAGGACCTTCCTCGTCAAGAGCTAACGCCGGACAAAACGCCATGGGTCTATATTGGAGTCAGCTATAGTGGCGCTCGCGGCGCTTGGCTTGCGAAGAGGAATCCGGGCTTGTTTAAGGCTACATTGGCATCGTCCGCCCCGGTGCAGTTGAAGGTGGATTTCTGGGAATACTTTACCGCAATAGAAGAGTATGTCTCGATCTTCGGCATTATATAACCGAAACCGTCGACGTTCATATAGATAAAAAGGGTTTAACGATAAGAAACTAATACTTCCACTTTGGGGATAGTGCACTGGCAGAGAAGAACAGGAACTGTTCAGCAGATCTTCATGCCGCAGCCGACTGGTTTTCCCAAGTCTACCAGACACGAGACACGAGTCTCATTGACCAATTTATCGAAGCAGTCTATCAGCAAGGCTGGCAGGACATCGTTCAGCGAGAAAGCCCTTATACAGACTCAGAGACAATATGGGATGCAAGACTGGACTTTATGAAGGATGCCACCTGGACCCCATTTGCAGACTTTCAGGTAAGCTAAACCCCTATGGCAACAACCAGGCGGGATTGTAGTTGACCAAAAATTTGGCACAGTACTATGGTGTGGCGGACGGCACTTTGGGGCGATTCTGCGATATCATGGAAACTGCATATAACCCGTCAGGTGTCCCAGAAGGCGTTTTTGCAACAGAATCGTTGAACAAAGCCGCGGCTGCATACGCCAAAGCTGTCGGATCAATCAGCCCATACAGCTATTCCGTAAGTCGCAGACGGACCGGGAGCAATCGGAAACGCCAACTTTCTATGAATCTCGATTCCAATCTCGACGACTATTCATGGCTATGGCAAACTTGTACGGAATTTGGAGCCTTCCAGGTGGCTAACATATCTCGACCCGAAAACCTCCTACCATATTTTGTCAACGTCTCGGCCCGGATCAATGAATGTATGGACACATTCGGTGAATCGCAACAAGTAAGCCCCGCGGGGCCAAACGTTGACCTTACCAACCAGAGGTACCAAGGATGGTACGTGGAATTATCCAACACTCTCTGGACCAACGGTGAATTCGATCCCTGGAGGGCTCTCTCCGTCGATTCTGAAGAATCGGATGCCCCAACCAACGACACCGCAACAACAAATATACCCCAGTGCGGAAGTAAGTTCGCAGCTGGCGCGCAACTTCGGTACGTGATTCGTGATGGCTATCATGGATCTGACTTTAGCGAAGAAGTTGTAGGCGGCGACAATGTTGGCAATATTGGTAATTTAACACCAACGAAGACCCTCGGAAATGGCATAACCGCAACACTACGTCGTAATCCAACTTCGACACGAACCTCCCTTACCGGCACCCCGATCGCTGATGCTTTGAATGCTCAAAGTCTTTGGATCAGCGCAATGAGCAGTTGGCTTCCCTGTTCAACACTCGAATATACCTATGTAGCAGCCCGTTCTACAAGTTCAACTCCGTTCACTTCGCGTCCAGCCTTCCCCACAGATGAGTCCAGCAGCTCTGCGCCAGGCACATCACCCGCAAGTTCCAATAAAAAGAACAATGCTCCATCATTAGTAATACCCTCTTTAACGATTCCCATTATAATGTCAATAGTTGCATTTATTGCCGGCGTTCGGAATGTATTATAGCTTGGCATTCGAGTATTCGGCGTTTTTTCCTGATTTAGATACATATGTCGATATAAGCTAATAGCTATATAGCGCTATTACTATTATTTTAGAGTAATTTAGCAATTACTATGATGGGCTTTTTCTTAAAAAAAAATTCGTGCTTAAGCGAGAGATCTTGCATGGTAGATGATAGGAATAATAGTGCAGACAGCCACCCTGCGCAGATGTCATGTGCGGGTGGGGACCTTTGGTTTCTTGGCTGGGTAAGAACATGCTTTAAATAGTATCTACGGCCTCGGCATGCATAGAGCTCCCCACCTATATTATAAATATTAACATTGAGACTATATCCCCAAGGAAGGCAAAACGTGCCTTGATAAGACTCAATAC
Organism: Drechslerella coelobrocha; assembly: GCA_036971555.1. Lineage (NCBI taxonomy): Eukaryota > Fungi > Ascomycota > Orbiliomycetes > Orbiliales > Orbiliaceae > Drechslerella > Drechslerella coelobrocha. The sequence continues at coordinate 115,889 of JAJTUH010000012.1, read as the reverse complement.
TTCTGTATGTTGGTCGCAATATATTTATAGGCTATATGCCGATGTCATATTCAGCTCTGTTGAAGTCTACGGACAGCTGCTAGTTAGCCAGCTACAAGTCTACCGACACTAACGGTTCATGGACCCATGGCAATATGCAACAAGTAGAATCGCCGACGCGTCGGTGGTGCCACCACTCAATAGCTCGTCGCCAAATTTATTCATCTTCATTTTTTTATCCGGTGGTATGTGTCTATGTATAGTGCAATGTCCACCCACCGCCAAGAGGTCGATAGATCCGGCACCTTGTTACACAAGCAACACAACTCGATATGTGTCTACATAGACACCCCGTTCTCAAGATCGTTCAGTTCATGCCACCGGTCTTCTATACCTATATCCACTCACCCACGCCAATACTGATTCCCAGAAATCTTGTCGGCTTAGGCCGCATTCTCGGGCCGTCAGCTATCCGGCCGTGAAGGAATCCAACTGCCAATAGCAATAGCAATTAATCGAGTATGCCGCCACACGCACTTCCCCGCTGTCATCTAGCTCTGCCTGGCACTGATAAAAGTCTCATGTTCTCAAGCCTCGCAGCCGCATTCGCTTAAATCCCACACTCAAATACGAATACGGGGCTTATTTCTTACTTGGCCGAGCAACTGCCTCTGCTGTGCCGCAAAGTCAATCAATTACGATTGGTCCAAACCTGTTACTCTGCAGCGGACCTGTTTTCAAGCAGCAAACAGTGCATCCCAAGCTCCAAGGCGGCAAAGTAATAATTCCTCCATGGATCCACTCAAGCACTCAGCCAGGATGATCCGCATGTTCTTATTTGCAAATGGCCTTCGCAAATTCTTAGCCGCACACCCAGTCTCCTTGACAGTTGTACATATATAACTTCCGAGAGAGTGCAATGTTACGCTAAGACTCCTAAAGAACTCTCCGATCCTTGTTATCTAAGACAATACGGAAACGGATCCATCGATGATGCCAGTTGAGAATACAATATCGCTAGCATAAGCTTCCGGACTCGTCACCATGAAAGGATTTTCGGCAGTTGTCCTAGTTGGAGCCCAATTCCTTCAGTTCTCCACTTCCTATGGGCAGGCAACACCGGGTTCAATATCCCCTTCTGGCGTCTGTAGACGATGGGGTCACACAAGTAAAGAAACTCCAGACTCTTATCCTTCCATGCCCTATTCATTAACGATCTCATCAAGGCGCACTCCATAACAATACAATATACATCTATGGAGGCAATGCATGGCACAGCCAATCGGAGATAGACGACAACCTAACTATCAGTACGTCCAGGAACAGCCAAATAATAAGGATTCATTTCGCGATACTGACAACTCTCTTTGACACGGTACAGACCGGGATTTCCTTTCGCTTGATTTATCGAGAGATTTCAACCTCGACGACACATCGTATACAGGATTAGCCGTTCCGCCGAGACCCGGTCCTCCAAAGGTTACTCAAGGGTCGTTTTGGGTTAATGTATGAATACTTCCAGTCGGTCNCATATTTCGACCGCTGACCATTGCACAACGCCATCGTACCACGAATATACAAATTAGGCTCCACAATCAAAGCTAATCTTTTATGGAGGCTCTTTCGATCCGGCACCCCAAGACCGAAGCGATGGCCCGGAAGACTTGACTATATGGAGTTACAGCACCGCAATTAGACAATGGCAGCAGGAAGTGACCGGCGGTGACCCTGTTTTACGGGCTGCTTATGGCGCGTCGACATACCACAAAGGCATTGGGTACTACAGAGGCGGCCAGATCGATGACCTAACGACGCCAGGATGGCAAGGCAATGCATCCATCCTGTCCGGGATGCTCACATACGACTTTGAAGCTTCACGATTCACAAATAAAACACAAGGCTTTCAAGTCTTCGGAACAGATATTAGTAAACGCTATAGGGATGGGAATCTTGTTCCGATTGTCTTCCGTGGAAAGGACTACCTTATCAACTTTGCCGGCGGGGCACAGAGAGGTACAGGCGTACGTATCTAGGATGGCTGCTTGGTGAGATATATCTGCTGACTGATGGCTGTTACTATAGCTTGCTCTGGATGATGTCTACGTCTACGACGTTGAGCAGGATACTTGGTACGCACAACCTGTCTCTGGCGACGTGCCGAGAAATCGACGCACCGCCTGCAGCGTTGTAAATACTGCCCCCGACGGCTCTTCAATCCAGATCGCAGTCTATGGAGGAGTTGTTTACACGGGCGAATTCCACGCAGCAGATGACATGTGGATTCTGACCATCCCTAGCTTCACGGTTAGCAGAGCCTTCGAATAGATTATACTCTCGAAATCAATTTCTGAATATAACACTAACAAGGGCTTTTTATAATCGGTTAGTGGATATTTGCAGGGAACGGCACATCTCCGAGGGGTCCAGGCGAGAGGCAAGATCACACTTGTCATGTATCCGGGTCCCAAATGCTGCTTGTGGGGGGCCAAAACAGCACTAAGTCTTGCGATGGTGATGGAGTCTGGGTCTTCGACACTTCGAAACTCGAGTGGCAGAGCTCATTTACGGCTAATACAAATTACACGGTTCCATCAGCTGTCGTAGCCACAATCGGTGGAACAGCAAGCGGGTCCGCATTGTGGAATAACCTGCCAGTAAAACCTCCACCCGACCAAAACTCGCCCTTTTACAACATAACTAGCCCCCTGAATCGGCTCCCTCCAGCCTCTAAGAAACGGGTATCACCAGGAGCTATCGCTGGCGGCGTCATCGGCGGAGTGATATTCCTCGCTGCATTAGGTGTTATATTCTGGTTTTTCCGCAGACGCCGCCGTTTGAGAAACCTTCGCGATGCTCCAGTCCCACCATTAGCAGAAGACCAGGAACACTATTCAGGCGCTCCAAAGTTAGCTGTACTTCCTCCAGAACTAGATAGTCCGGAACCGGGATATGGTTTTCAGCCCGCTCAGCTACACGGAGACTCGTATCGGGCCGAACTCGAGGGTCCACCGCCGACAACCGGATTACTATCTTCATCGCAGGATCCGCCAGAGCAAAGGCAAGAGCCTTAGCTGACGAGACAAATTTCTTATTTTATTATACAAGAATCAAACCTGCCTAAAGAGAGATTCTACCACACATATAGATACCCACATATGCTCTTAACTCTAATTCTTAACAACTATTTCTTCGATATTTTATATAGTTATACAACGGAGTTCCGGGATTAGGGGGGATGATACACCGTAAGGCCCAACAGCCTAAACTAGTATTATTATATAATTTTTCAACCTTGTATTTATCTTTAGCCAAAATTCGAGTACTTACAACTACCAACAAGTTTAAAATCAGCATATGTCTAATATTGCACTCTGATATAATATTGATGTCTACAATATACGCTAAGGACATGTGACTATCGACATTTGATACTTGTGTCAAGCTTTTAGTGGTGATTTATGCACTATCTAGCAAAGACATGCGGAATTCGGTCTCATTGATCAATGGGGGCATAGGTATGACATTAATATTGTCATCATAGCTCCATCTTTGCTGGGAGGCTATGTGGTTATTTTTTAAATCAACAGCTCGAAGATACATTCAGCGTATAAGTTTCAAGAAAAGCAAAAGGAAATAAAAATCTGACATTATTATTTAGGCTTTAAAAGATAGCCAACGAAAAAGGTCCTCATTTTCTTGCTGAAATCCACAATAGACATTCCAAGCACCAGAAAGCTATATCAAGCGCCTCATCGACGGGATCGAATTCCTTATATTCTCTCAGCTGATCAGCTGGCTGGAGCGGCGCCAACAGCCTCATACTGAAGGACGACATTTTGACAATCTGAAGTAGATGATGGGCCTCCCCCGAGCTGAAAATTGATACCGGGGCCGCCCAGCGTCGGTGAGGCGGTAGTGCACCCATGGAAATTTTCTTGGTCGTCGAGAGTCAAGTGGCGGTCACCGTTGAAGTCAAAGGGAGTCTCCAATATGAACCCATCACCAGCAATGCAACTATTGTTAAGCGGATACCTGAAAGCAAGGGGCGCCAAGTTGCTATCCAAGTTGATCCTCAAACCACCTATTTTTCCGCCAATGGGGACAGTTCCAGTCCAGAGACGGCCAGTTGAGTTCTCGAATCTGAAGACAGTTGCAGAAGCAAATGTTGCAGGACGAACGCTTTATTCAAATAAAACGGCGCAAAATTCAGGAACCGGGTTAGCTCGAGTAGATTTAACTACCACCTCAGAGCGTCGAGACCTTTTTAAGGACAGATGGATACATACATATCATCAGTGTCAACGTACGCGTATCGATTTCTATATGTTGCCCATTTCGCGACAATTCTGACTGTATTTAAGAAACATCCCGGGAGTTAGTGCAATCTAGCCTTGAATAGCTCAGTTTCCAAAGTCGCAGTGGTTTCGGGATCACGGCAAGTTTAAAGGATAGCTGCTAGGTAAATCAGGCCTGCAATATAAAGAGTGCGAACGTACGGTAAAAAGGGCCGTAGAGCACAGGAATATCCTGTCTCTTGATGTGAGTAGGAGCATCGAAGGGAGGAGTAGCAATAGCTACGGCCGCCGCCGCCGCCGCAAGAATCACAGTGATGTAAGAGGTAATCATATTTTTTGGTTGAATATAGAATGTTGTGGCCGTAATGCGATGGTAGGGCAGCCTTGAAGAGCAGATTTCAAAAATCGTGCGAGATTAATGCATAAAAAAAACTGTCCAAAGAGATTTGAACTTCAGGTTCTTGTTGATGGCTCTTTCGCAGGGTCTCAAGTATGAATATATCTATTCGAGATCTAAAGATTGGTTCAGGAAAAACTAGTATGATTGGAAACAGACGTTGCTTTATACTAAACGCGCATATACGGCACGTCACGGCAAGTATACATCATCCACTAGGACTCTAGATCTTGGAAAGAATTCAACAAACTTTGAAATTAGTGGAAGGTTGATTTACATGTGTGATATCTTCATGGATGCGGAAATGTCGCGCAGGACAGAACCAACATTGAGTGAACAATGGCAATATTGAGATACAAAATATCGCCTAATTTGATAGACACGGGTAGCTGGTCGCGCCGTAATATCGATGGAGAAAATGATCATAGCAGGGAACTAACAGGGAACTAAATCTACAGATCTAGTTCCAAGATCATCCCAAAAGGTCGCACCAGCCAGGGAAATAAAGGGAGTGTTGAATGACACCAATGCCTCGAGAAACTGAGCGGGTTAGTATTTCCGAATTAGCCCAGGGGAAATCAGGGTTTATATATTGGCGGCAGCAATCCGAGATCTAACTCCAGGTTATGGTCCGAAATTGGGCCTGTATCGAACTTTCTGTGTGTTCAACGTTGGATAGATCGATGATTATCGAGTAATCTCCGATCGCACTAGGGAATTATGCTGACGGCCGTGGTTGAATCTATTCCCGTATATGAAGATTATTCGTAAGAGGTATCTCTTGGGAAATTAAAAAGGATGCTCCACGAGTTACCAATCCCCATTATTGAAGGTAGAATTGTTGTGGTGTATACATGTAACAGGTGCACATAGTTGGGGCGTGTGCAACACATCGCCGTCTAGCTATCCCGTTCCTCGTAACAGGCAACGTCGCGGACGCCTTGTAACACGAGGCCGCCGATGTTTTGAGTTACCTGGATTGAAAACGAATAGCGAATTTTGATGGCGAGTGACATCGGCATGGGGGAAATATATGAATGCGATAGGTAAGTAATTACGGTTCATATTTATATAATTATATATATTTGAATGCTGGCATCAATTAAACGAGATTGGAGGGCTCGGCAAGTTATACATCGCCGCTGCCCTGTAGTCGACCAATGGGTCTTGCAAGCGGGGCTTGAAGAAAATGCGAGTAGGGCATTTAGCATCTCAACCTATACATCACGTCCATATCTGGGGAAATCTGTAAATGTATTTCCCAAAGCTCCTTAATTAATTGTGATCCACGGTTTGGCATGAATGTATGAACCAGTATGATGCTCCCTGAAACAGCTACAGAGACTGCTTATCTTCGGTTCTTGATCGGAGACTTAACAAATAGAAATTGGTGATTTTTCTGCGGGACAGCCCGGACAGACATGCAGTCTCATGGAATGCGTTTTCGAAATTCCCCCGACCAAAAGAGCATTAGCTTAAGTCTGAACATGGGGGTATCAAGCCCCTCCTGCAGGGAAGCTGCAAGAAGGGTCAGCCCCAATGTGAAGGATCCACATAGATAGGTGAATGGAGTCCATATCATGAGGTTGTTGTCAGAATATTCAACGGGATAAACTATTTTGGTGCCTGTGATAGAGATGCAGATGGCCTAAAGGGCATTGGTTGGCTGCGGCATTCCCCACCGGTTCAAATTCAGAAGCGGGGACTGCAACAGAATACACGGTGCCTAGAGTACTTTAAGTCATCACCAGCAGCTATAACCGGATACCGTCTCGGGCGATAAGTCAATAGCTGGCAGGGGCTCCCGGATAGTCCGAACCAAAAACTCCATAGTCAAAGTTACCCACAAGCCAAAAAAAATCCGTCATCGGCTTTCTTCAAAGCCGAGTATTTTTAGAAGCGTCCAAGTGAACTTTTCCGTCGAGAAACCAACACATGACGGTCGCCGGGCCAAGGCATCCGTGACGAACTTGGACCGCGATCTGACCCAACCTTTTGCGCTTCAACTGCTGGCCCGCTTGCCCGAAACTAGCCCGCTTACTATTGCGTTCCAAATCGGAAGCTTTGTTTGCCCGCCGCCGGCACTGATACCTCGATCCACGGCTTGGGATCGGAGTGGGCCGATGTTGGCGTCGCAGTGCGCGAGCATTTATGGTTAGAGCTGGTTCAGATACTGCGCTTCAACCCTAAGAAGCTGTCTCGGGCACTGTCCCCCGCATTAGAAGGCTTGTTCATGGGCCGAATACTCAAACACTCGGCTCGCTATTTCTCGTATTTCAGTAATAAATATTAGACACCTTATAAGAACTATCAAGCGCTAGAGAATATTTGCCTCGGTTTAGGGCACCAGAAGGACAGCAAGAATTAGTTACACAAGGGCTGTTTCTCTTAAATTAATATTCGCTTAACGGAATCCTATTGAGGAACGCCGATGGGCTCACGGGGCTCGTATTTTGAGCCTTTCGTCGATGAAAGCCCTTTTAGTATAGGTGCACTGCCACTCTAGAGTCAAGATGGCAGCATCCTCATCAGAGGTCTCTTTCGTAAGTACTATATACTTGGGCTCTTATTTACTTCCAATTGGATCCGCAATGTTACACGCTACTGTATTCTGTGCTATTCATATCCACGGCTAGCTGCGTGAAGGTAGAATTGTGGAAGCATTCAAAAGCGGCCAACTGTAATAGTAATAAAGATGCCCAGATGTCGTCCGTCACACATGGCTGTACACGCTCGGGCGGGCCAATCTAACTTGTGGACCAGCAAGCCGTGGAATGACGGCGCAGTCAATTCTGCATAGATATCAAATACTCTAAAGTCATGTTACTATGTCTGCTACGAGAGCTTCTCCACAGCACAAAGGATATATACGGTGTAGATTTGGAGTGAACTATAGACCTTCCGGCTGAAAGATACATGACAAAATTGCAAAATGATAAGGGACACCATGCGGTCAAATCAAAACGCCCCCAAAACGCCTGGTTGTATCAATAATCCCGAGAATAATAATATGAATAATAATGAAAAGAAGCCCGCAAGATAAAAAAAAAACCCGTGCCCGAAAATGCCAAATCCTGGCGAGAATATGTACATACACAACCATAGGGTGGATGAAGATGGACCATTAAGGACGTTAATCGGAAGAAAGACGAGATGAAACCCGATCGTAGCTGTGCGAAAATGTCGAAACCAAAAAATTGCTTTTATGTAGAAACCGCTTCCATGTGATTGTATTGTAAAAGAAATCCCGAATATTCGGAGGACCGAAGAGCTGGCCCCTGTAGATATTTTTTGTTCGGCGAAGTTATACCAAGAGCCGACAGCTTTGATCCCCAGTATTCCACGTCGCCCAAAGTATCAAGGTACCAAATTTGAAACTATCTTCCTTGAGCTCCCCGTCCGAATTGCTGGGGTTGTTTGGTCGTATATTGGAGCGGATACTCGGGATTCCGACCGTCCTTGAAATTTTCCTGTGTCGGAAATAGTTGAAGGGCTCAAGCTCCGTAACATAACATAAGTTTCCACCCTGATCTAGCTGCGTGAAGATGTCGGAACTGGTACAGGCGTCCTCCTGAAGTAGCTAACCCGGCATGTGATGATATGGAGAGGTCATTCCCGTGATGCGACCGATAGACAGAGGGTTCGGTCGGTGTACTATGACGGCGAGTAATCATCAAATCGGATGACAGACTTGTTACCGTAAAGAGCAAGAGTAGATGGAAGGCTGTGAGCCTTCGGTCGGTCTAAAGGTATACGTGCGGTAGATTGAAAACCAGAATGCTGAAGATTTCTCCGTCAGGAAACTGTCATGCTGAGACGAAGGGTAGCAGTCGGCTGAAGGGGTTGTTTACCTCTTGAGAATTGTTTGCTTGAGCAAGCATCCAGTTCTCGAGAATCCCCTCTGAACCAAATGTCCCGGCGTCAGAATCACTTGATGCGGAAAGTGAATGCTCGACGACTGACGAGCCTCCAAAGGTATTGAAAGGATCTGTGGAGCTTGCCAGCGATACGGCGGCTGACTGGGTATCCAAAGGTTTCCCGTAAAGAACTGCCTCCAACTCGGCGACACGGCGACGAAGGTATTCGAGTTCAGAAGTGCTCTCAGATCTATCCGTGGAGACGGAATCCCAATCTGATAAAGCCGAGTCTTTGACTTGAGGAAGGGAAGGGTCCCTCTGCATGTGTTTTTGCCTTTCAACTTGCATTTGGAGCTCGAGCTGGTGTTCGCGCTTTCTTCGTCCTGTGTGAGCAACAGCGGCTTCTGTTAACATCGCTCTGGTACACTAAACATCTCTGCCACCCTTCGCACTTCATCATCGTCATCAACTAGCTGCACATGCGAAAATACATCGCTGCTCCTGGCAGTAAAAGAGGGACTGGACCGATGAAAGATGACACCAGCCCCGGCGGACCTTGGACAACATCGCAACACAAAAACATCGCGAGTTGAAAGCCACAGCCGACAGCTAGAGAAGAAAAAAAAAACTGAATTGAAGCTGGCAGGACGAAGAAGAAACAAAAAAGAGAAAGGATTGGATTTGTTACGCACTGTATCTTCTCTGAGCCAGAACATTCAAGACGCGCTTTCTCTCGGCGGGATCCTCGATATGATCCAGGCGTTCGTCGGCGCTGGCGACGTCGGGAACTGGCACAGGCGACTTTCGTTTTGTCACTTTCGTTGGAGCTGCCATGTTAGATTCTGCCATGTATCACACGGGCAGAATCCCATAAGGGAATACGGTGGTAAGTTTCCCGTTTCGAGACGAGGCAAAATGTTTATATCGAATCCACACGCGCAGCGCTGGGGACAAAGCTCGTGGTGCAAATTGCGTTGTTGCAGGTGCGGATAACGTTGGGTTCTTTTTCTTTGGACGGTTACTAAGAAATTACCAATACAAGGGGTAAGAAAAACAAGAATATGGGCCCAGAGGCGGCGTGCTTGCTGGTGCGTGGAACGTGGACAAGTGTGTAATCGAGTAGTAAGCGGGAAAAAGGAGGCTCTTTTCTAGTTAATGTATGTCCTGGCCTGGTTCTCCTCGTCCTCTTCCTCCTGTCCAGTTTTGGTCTTTGCTATCTCTAATATAAGTACTCCGTAACCAGCTGCAGGCTTCGCTCTTTGGCCCCCCCAGGCAATATCGAATGAGACAGAAAAAGCCTTTTAAGTTGGGCCCGTCGAAGCTGTATCGGTTTAGTCGAGGAGACCCCGCCAAGCACTGGGTGAACATAACGTTATGGTCTCCGAGAGGGCACACCACCCTGGATGGGGACCAGCCATGCCATGCTCTAAACCCATTCCCTCGAATCGACTCATCATCCTCCGCAGGTTACCAGGTAAAGCGAGGCCTTGGAGGTCTGCGACTTGTACATTGTACATTGTGAAAAAGAAACTCCTGTGGAAAACGCGACGGCAGGCGCTGCGCTGCTCGAGCTGCCCCGCCTTCATGGCTTATTTGTATTCCTCTAAGCCTTGCTGAAGGCAGGTTTTTAGGCAACCAGAGCCGGACGGGACCACCATTCGTTCGCTAGCCTAGTCAAGTTGGCTGCCCAACATTGACTAAGCAGGCCCGCCAACAGCGCGGAAACAGAAGACCCAAACCTTCTTCCATCTATTTCAAAAACATCCCAGTCGGCGAGTCCTCTAGAAACAAGATCAGAAACACAGGGGAGCTAAAGGTCCGACGAGACAAGGCTGCTGTTTTGAGACTTTGTTTTCGATCGCGGCTAACCGATATCTCGCTAACTCGGGAGGCTTGGAGGGAGTCTTGAGATCACCACACTCGTCATTACATAAGTCACCGTCCGTCCGCTGCTGCTGCACTCATCCGATCTGCAGATCTAATGAGACTCCGAGGGCCGACATCTGACATGGCCATGGAAGCTGCGCTCTGCATGCACCTCCACCGTTGCAACCTGCAACGTTGTTGTCGAAGGCCGTCATGGAAGCCGCTTCCCAAGACGTCGTCTTGTCATCAGGCCGGCGTGACTCAAAGTCGGAGCCTAGCAACATGTCGATTTCGGATACGCGACCAAATATTATTTTTAGATATTCGTGTTGGCTTGTGATCTCGAGAACCACAGTATCGCGTCTGCCGCGCCATACCCACACGTGTATGGATGTATTGTGTACACTCGCTCACTCACTTCCAAATGAACAGCTACGTAAGGTGTATTGCGTACGTATTCGCGTCCACATCCGACTGATCATATACCGCGTAACTCGGCTCCACTCCTGCGACCTCCCAATTTAATATCAAAGTAACTATACAGTTGCAAGTCCGCGGAGTGAACGAAAACATGAACCGCGAACGGCTTAAAACTCCATGCGCGAACAAATCACCTTTGACAACCCAAGTTTGAAGTTTGTTGACTAAGCTACAAGGCGTTGTGAAACCAACCCTAAGCTCCTTTCCATGATGCGCCTGTTCGATGTTCTCGGACCAGCCCATCAGCCATGGGGATCTGAGCGCCCAGTTGCAGGGGTGGGGAATCTCTTTCGATCTGTCAGCACACAGTACAGAAAGATGTGCATCAGCACAGCGCAGACGGACTGGGCTTGTATAGGTACCTCAACTGCATCGAAACAAACCAGGGACCCTGCAAATGCACGAATGCCGAGTCGCTACTCGAAAGCAAGTGCTATAGCGCTCGCGGTTGCAGGGCTAGCGGGTATAGTAATTATACCGGTATTAAGACCCACAGTGAATAAGGTAGTGGCTGCTGGGTTATGGAAATGGTAAATTCTTCCCAGCAAGCTTTCGTATTTCCTACACTAGTGATCTTCTTGATAGAAAGAAGACTCGAGTAATCGAATTCGAAGCCACTTGTGGCCGTTTTTATTAAACCGCCAATTTTACCTCCAAGGTTTGCGGCGATGGTAAGTTAGTGGCCAGTGCACGGGAATTGCGACCCGGCTCTTGTGTAGGGTGTATACAGCTGGATGGGCGATGCTACCCGCTTGGTCGAGCGCTCCGCCAACAACTTTGACCTGGTCTTTGCACCTGATCAGGCACTCCTCTTCTACCTAACAGACTTTAACCGCGATTGAGATGACTTTCTGCCTCACTCTATCCCCGTCATTATGGCTTCCCAAAACGCTGTTTCGATGGCTATAGGATTCTGGATTCTCTCTGCTTTAGAGATTGGTCATTGCTTACTCTAGGACACCTGATAGAGAATTAATCAATGATTCGCCTCGTAGCGCTGCCTCATACCTATGAGAAAAGGGATACCCCGCCCAACATGGACCAGGACGGAGTCGCCACACCCGAATTCTCCTCATCGTGGCCAGAGAAAACAATGGGATAACGAATAAATAACTAGCGGGCAAGGCAATCGGAACCCCCCAAATCTTCCCAGGGACCTGGCTGTTTGCATCGGTAATGCAAAACGGTTGGGCATTATCCTTGATACGCTTTTGGCTTTGCGCCCCAAGCAACCTGACAAATTTTGTTTCTTCTGCCAGTTGACCTGAAGATATTTAAATGTATGCAGGGGAGCTTGCATATAGCAGAACAAACTCGATTTTCTCCCGTGAACATAGCCGATCGGGGCAGGAGCCGGCAAAAGTTTCTCTTAGAGAGGATAGCATACAGTCCAATTGCAACGGCATCAACAAAGCCGATGGGATATAAAGGTTTTTTTTTTTTGCAATTTGGGAATATGACCGCAGCACACAGGGTCAAGGTCGGATGTTAACGAAATACCAAAGGATAAAACTTGCGGCATACCACTTCGTCAATACATTGCAAGTAGACCGTACTTAGCTTGAAGACCGTATTGGCCAACTATTCGCTTTCGAGGTACCTCTCGCTATCTGATCTCGCCTCTCTGAGCAGTGCCCCCCCAAACAAGGCGACCCACTGGGCTTGTGATCCAACCTCACGTTCTAGCAATCCAGTTTGCATCGAGTATCGTGAATTAGGCCCTCGCGGAACTCGGGTAGAGCAACGAACCGACTCCACAACTGTAAAAACATGGCCTATCAGGGTTTGGCCTGTCGATGGCCAACAAGCCTGGATGGTTACCTGACTGCCTGATTGCAGCTTGTCACTGCTATTGGGTAGCTCCTCGTTGAGCTAACTCTCCTGCCCCGAGCGCGAGCGGCTCAATCTCGTTGGACGGGCAAGGCGCAATCTTCACCTGTGCCAATAGGGCAGGGCATGCTACTCCGCTGGTGGGTCGTGCCCTACAACGGGCGTCCGACTTGCGAAGCCCGATCAAGTGATGGATCGATCAATGAATTGATGCTTGTAGCAATCGCGCTTCTCGTCAGAACAGACGTATGTGCATCTCGACGGCAATTGTACTCCAGCCTTAGTTTATCTAGCTCTAGCGAATAAGACATAGCAACCAAATGGTACTTTTGCTTTATGTCAAATGTAGTTCAAAAGTTTAAGTTTTCTCTGAATAAAAAACTATCCCCTCGAAGCGACAAGACCGTCCCTTGCGCTATCCCGGATCAGAGCAGACCGGAGAAAACCCTCAGCGTCCCCGACACTACCTTAGCATGCAGTCCACCATTGAGCGACGAGCAAACATATTGTCATATGATGTGTGCGAGAATGCCTCGGTCTCGGTCCTGCCGGCGGCCCTTACACATCTGAGAGCATCCTGAGCAACCGATATCTGTATCTATACAGCTTGGCTGCCGCTTCTGCGTGAAGGCTTTGAAATCCAGAGGTTGGTTACGTGTGTCATGCCAAACGCGTCTCGGTCAACGTCACCTTCAACATTACGTACTTCGGCGCATCTTCGATCCGCAGCGGCAGCATTAATTGCCCGAAGGCTTGAAGCCCAGTCGTTCTGAGTGAGCGAGTTTGCATTTGATGCAGCAATCTGGATGACTCTTCATGTGAGTTGAGATACAAATGCAGATATCGGGCTTGCGGTACCGATGATAATGTAATACAGCATGGCATCTCCGCCCGCTCAAAAGCATCGCCAACTTGCATCAATAGCGTGGTCGGGTTAATAGGCACCCACATGGAGCTCAAGAGGCTAAGTTTATGTTTAAGCGATCATTTACTGACCACTGTCTTCGTGATATCGGAGACCGGCGTAAATTTCCAAGGACAGCCACGGCAAGTCGACGCCGGGCCCACAAGAGCTAAGCGGGACGCGGACGAATCTGGTCGCCCACCTCAGAAAGACAGACGACAAGGCTAAGCTGTTAGTTGAATCGGGCCGCGCGATAACGTTATTATTTTTGTGTCAACGACGCGAAGAACGAACGGAGAAGACGCAGCAGTTTGTGTTGGCTCAAAATGCCACAAGAAGATTGATTGTCTTCTTGGCTATGCACGGCGCAGCGCCCACAGGCGTCCGCTGCAGCTTTATCTAAGCAATTAATTGCAAAAAAAAAAAAAAAGAGCCGCCTGTTTCTGCGGGTGTGGCTGGCAAGGCTCCAAGAATATTAAGTTATAGCCAAGGATGTCAAGCCATTAACACTTTTGCAATATTGAATATCATTATAATGCGCGCCTCGTGCAAAACAAACATGTGGGGACGAAAGGAAAGTATCGATGCTGCTTGTTCGGATAGCGATTTTTACGATTGTGAGAGCCTGATATTGATTGATATATTGCATTTTGGAGAGGTGGTAGAGACTGAGCAATAGTTTTGATGCTAATTATAAGTGGCTAGGCTATAACACAACGGAAAATTTAATGCATAACAAATTCTAACTGAAAGGCACGCTAACAAGCAAAATGACTATCAATAGAGTAAAATGGTAAAGTAGAAAAAGGCGCCGATCAATGTAGACGAGTGACAAAGAAATATTAAGACCGCAAGAGCCCCTGGTTGGAGAGACTCTTGCGGCTGATGGTGAGGGCGAGGTTCTAAAACTTCTGCCTGGGGCAAAATCAAAGGCGGCGAGGATCAAGTGTACCCATATCCTGCCAAGTTTACTTCCAGTTTTGAATGATATGTCGGTGGGAGTGTAATCATGGCGGGTATGTTTCGTTCTTCAGATCCAATAGGCTTCCATACCGGCTAAAGGCGATCAGTTTATTTCTTTGCGAGTATGCGAGTCTCTGGTTCAACTTTGAACGTATAGTGGTCTCTGTTGGCTAACAACCTGGGGACTTCGGATTCCTGTAGAACGCCCGCTTCCTGCAATGCCACCAATGATGGGTGAATATCTGCATCTGCTGGAATGTCCCTCGGTGTCCCAAAATTCGGTGGCCAATAACGCGGTACCCACTTCCCATGCTCGTACTCGAGCCTAGAGATGAAGGGCATAATCTCTGTAACCCCCATGTCATTGACGACCACGTCAGCAAATATTCCTCTAAAGGATTTTCGACACTCCCTTGCTAGTTTCGAGAGGAAAGGGGCTTCGAATCCTCTTGTCGGGCTCATGCTCCCGATGGAAAAAGTATCACTCACCCAGGATCCACCATCCGAGTACTGAATACCACTTGAGCCCCTTTCCAAAGCCAAGAGGGTCATGGGGCTCCATTCCTTTCACATCATCGATATCCCCCTTGCCGATTTGTCGGAGGTGCTCCTCGAATTTGAGCTCCGATTCAGCCGCGTTCTGTTCAATGACGAACTCTTCCGGTTGGATGAACTGAAGCTGATTTTCGGTATTTGGAAGGGTTCGGACCTCGTGCAGCATCCAGGCAAGTGGAATGTCGCTCAAAACTCGCTTTTGATGAGGTGTAGCACGGGGCCATCCTCCACCAACGTCGCCATGGTTGCCACAAAAGTAAACCTCCTTGAGATCGGTGTGGTCAATGAAGCCCTTGTAAAGAGCAGGTTTGAACTTGAGCCGTCGTTCGTGCACACTAACGGCATGCCTAATGTGGGTCGCTGAAGCTCCCATTGGTATATAGGTATACGATTTACGCCAGAAAGGGGCTTCGAGCTGGCCAACCGAGTTGACGCAGTCGAACAAGCCAAGAAAGTGGACCTGATCCAGCCGCCTGTAAGTCAGCATACGGATACAATCAAGCACGAAATATTGAAGGGGGGCATGCTCACGTTTACACCACTCCTGGAGAACGTTTTCTTGAACTTCCTCATAAACGCCCGCCGACTCTCATCAGTAGGACTTCCGTCGTGTCTAGAGGTTTGGAAATCGCTAAAGGTTTTCCAACCAAACTCGATCATTTCTTCGTTTCCTCTCGATAGCAACCCAACGCCCGCCAACATCTCCGACAGAAATCGAGCCGTGTAGGCACCGCGGGAAAACCCAAAGATATAGATGCAATCGCCCGGGTTGTAGTATTTCATGATGAAGGTGTAACCAGCAATCACGTGAGACTTAAAGCTGGTCCCAACCGCCTGATCAATGATCGTTTTCATCTTGTCGCCCATCCGCCCAATAAATGATGTTCTCTCATTTTGAACATACGTCCCGATGCCAGCTGCAAAGTGTGCCAATGGGAGTCAGCCTGGAACAAAGGTATGTAGCCAAGGTTGCATTGCAGCCTCTTTCCCCGCGCATATATATGCGACGGATTCTGATCTGGGCGGGGAAAGCTAGGGGTAATCGCAGACTGATATCCAAGAGTGGGCGAACGTACGCTGATAATAGTGGAACTGGTTCTCTGATCGTCTATCCAGAAGCTCAAATATCTTGACAATGTTCGAATCCTGTCATTTGGTTTACAGCCTGTTAGTCGATGCGGGCAGTTGGATCCGACGCATGCAGGGCGGGGCGGCTGGCGCATAACATCATCTCTTAAGACGGTGACCGAAAGCGCCGTGCAAGCCGTGCAAGCCAGAAGCAAAACCGGGTAATCGCGAACGCCTCTTTAAGACCTACAGTGTCATTTCCGTGAAATTTATTTCCTGCGAAGACAACAGACGCGTCAGAAGGGATGCGGCACGATTTAGGTACGTCTCGTTCGAACAAAGGAGATAGCAAAGTAAGGGGGGAGAGGCGCTATCGTTGGCATCAGCCAAGTCAAATCTGTCCCACATACCTGTGCCATCGAAGCAGAGAACCAATCTTCTTTGCTTATCAAAATCTACGTTTCGGTGCGAGTCGCAATCTGATATCGAACATGGTCTTGGGACTTTCGGCTCCACAGGTGCTTCGGGTTGTTGTTCGGGTTCGGGTTCGCTTTGGGTACGCTCCAGGGGCGTTTCCACCATTGCGACGCGCTCAATCGTCTCCATGTTGGATCGATGTTCAAATACTGATAATAGTAATAACGTTATAGTCAGAGCCGCGATCCGGAACTAACGTTACTCCACTTGACGGTTGCGGAAGAAATCGAAAGATTCGTAGGCCTTTCGATCTCGGGGTTTATTTCGAGGTATATAAATTAAAGGGAAAGGGCCCTTCCCTCCAACAGCCGGAACGGAATCGTCAGCCTCAGAAGGCCCGTCTTATTTCAATAATCTCAGACACCAGCCGCCGGAATTTGCGGCCAGGGATAGACAGGGATAGTTCCGCAATCTCCTGCTGTTTGGTTGGCCAGCCGATGAACAATGATACCCTGATCCTCGTTCACCCGCCTATCGGTCGGGCTAGCCAGTGCGGAAATCTTGGATCCAGAGCTCGAGTGGACAGGCTTTTGTTCAATCAGCTGCCAGGAAGGAATAAGCCGTCACAGTCACAACCATATAATTAAGTCTGACAGTCTGACAGTGAGAATCCAGCGGCTGCGGCGAATTATATTACGTGAGGGGTTTCTTCACAAACATTGTTTTTTTAAAGAGGCATCACGAAAGTGCGCCTGCAGGTTTGAGAGCAAGTGTGATTGATGCATCAGAGCTGGAAATTGGGCGGCCACGCTAGCATGGCCCGTCCAGAATATTTTATTGGCCGTAGCGAGGATTGTGTACAAAGGGAATGCAGATTGATTCCCTGGCCTGGCGAAAAAAATAAAATAAACAATGAGTTGTTGAGCTCCTTATCATTTTTTGTGCGGTCGTACGAGAAGCAAAAAAGATGGAACCTACCTGAATTGTTCAAACAGCCTTGTGGGAAAACCTGGAGAAGTCGGTTAGATCTCTTAAGAGATCCCGTCAAATTTGACTTGCCGGTGCTCCGACAGCGACGGCCAAGACGGGCTGGCCGATTTTGCTGCACGAGACTACTATCACAAGTTGATTCACCAGCTGAGCCGTGCATGCATGCATACACTTTTCCAGCTGCCTCTTTTGACGACATACTAAGGACTTAATTTCCATGCTCGCATAAAATGGTCTCTCTTGTTTATCTGCACTTATGTAATTTGATGGTAGAGAGCAGCTAGACGATGCGGCCCGGACTCGCTCTGGCTGTAAGCTGTCGCACTTTGGAATGCACTCAATCTGATAATTCTGAGACCTCAATGCTGAAACATTCACTTCAAGTTGCTCTGTACTTTTCTTCCATAGTATATTGTAATGGTTCTTGGTATTAAATTAATATGTCTGGACAAATGTCGAGGGAATTCAAACGCTGGGTATCTTAGAATGCAAGGTTATCGCTATCAAGCATAGCAAACTCGCATAGCGAGTCGGCTGACTTCCCGCAGTCCGACCTTTTTTAGCATCTTGTGAGGTAAAAAGGCCTCGATAGATGCGCTTTCCCCTCCCTCCTCTTTTCCTTCGCTACCCTATCAAAACATACATCTATTTCGGTATTTCCTATTCGGAGAACCGCCTCTTCGCCTGTCACCGATAGGACACAAAACCCCTTCTCCTTCCAGATCCGCCGCCGACTGCGATCTCATCATACTGAGATACCCTTGCCCCAATTCTGCATCACGTTCGCTAGCACCTTTCGCTCCTTCCGGAGCCTAGCCAGCTCAGATAGCAGTTTGGCTTCCTCGGACTCAATAGTTTCAATCTCCTTCCGTAGGCTTTCTCGGTTAGTTTTCGTTGGGCTGCCGGCGCCGGCGCCGGTCGATGGTGAGGATGGACTCGAGGTTCGTCGGGTGGCGTTCGATCGCGCGGTCATCGTGCGTGTTTTTTCGCGCTTCGCCAGCGGGGAGGTGCTAGGTGACCGGACGGTGCGCGCGGAAGAGGGCTTTTTACCGGTGTAGGCGATACGCGCTTTCGAGGATAGCTAGATGATGATGATGCCTTTGATGCAGGTTGCCGTCGTCCGTTGGCGATAGAAGATAGAAGGTGGGCCGGTGGTGGGAGAGGCTGGCGGAGTCACGCAGGAAAAGGGGCCTTGAAGCCAGCAAGCAGCCTTCTTGCGACTGGTTATCTAATCAGATCTTATCTTATCTCATCTTATCGGAATCGGGGACGCCCGGCGCAACACGGCGTTCCTCCGCCGAGCCGTCTACGCGGAGCTACGTCATTTCGCTTGGTGCTCGGCCGCCAAGAGCTCGAACTTGTGCATCGATTGGACATTCCCGCTACGATCTTTGGGGATGACCGATGACGACGTCCAAACGTGGAACGTGGGCGGAATGCCGGGGCAGCAAGTAGTGCCTTTATAATATGTGGCGTTGACGCGGACAACTTCTCATACCCCCTCAACCTCTCTCTCATCACCAACATCTTCGTCCACATCATCATCATCACTCATCCTCTCTACCTGTCGATATTCACTTCAACGACTACAGAATCCAATAGAAATCTTGGAAAATGTTGCTCTTCATCCTCTCGGCTTTTCTGACCTCACTCGCCATGGCCGCCCCGGTCGGCGATGATATGGTCATGATCCAACAGAACGCCTGGGGCTACGGTGCCGGTGGCGGCATCGTAGGTCTCGTCGTCTTCGTTCTCGACGTCTTGGTCTTTAGTGAGTCTACTCTATTCTCTTCTATACCCTCAGAGGGACAAAGTTCGTTGTCCGTCCGTCCGTCTTTGCTAACTCGCCGTGCTCCTCCAGTCGAACTGTTCAAGTCATCTCGCCCGCCGTCCCACAAGATCCTGTGGGCCCTCCTAGTCTTTTTCTTCCCTGTCATCGGCCTGATCGCCTACTACCTCTTCTCCAACCGCCAGCAATACACCAGCAACTACGAGGCTTTGCCATAGGAAAACTTCTGGTCGGGCGGCTAGCTCGGAGGGGCTATCTAGAGATGGGTGGGCAGCAATATTGCTGTGGTGTTACTACTTTAGGCGGGAAGCTTTTCTTTGGTTTTCGTGGCTCCGTGTCTGCTCCGGGAATGTACGCCCCCTCAACTGCAGTTTAGTATGATCGCCTGTATACGCAGCTGGTAAAAATTGAAGAATTTTGACACCAGGACTCCTGATACTTGTATACAGTACACATTGTCAGTTAAAATACAACCATTAACTTTTCAACTGGCAAAATATTTCTTGATCACGAAACTTGGCTTATTTAGTCAGATTTGCAAACCTTTTAGCTACGTCTGACTCTTAGTGGCCCATCTAACGTGAAGTTATGCCTGCCTTGATGCTGATCGTACTATTAAGCGGATGATGTCAACAAGGGCTGCCGCCCCTCAGCTTGGCAATAATGCATTCTGTGGTCGCGTGCCACGAAATTCGGGCTAGAATTAAGTAGTTTTTGGCGAAGTAGTAAGAATGTTGCCACATTAAATGAACAAGCCGCAGGCTCGTTTATAGTCTATGTGTACAGGTATCATAATAATAGGTATCATAAAAAAAAAGGATAATTATGGTATGAAAAGAAGTATAAAATCGCGAATATAAAATCGCGATAGGAAAAGGCAAGTCTAGCTCGCTCATGTGTAGTTCATCGCTTTAGAAATGAAAGCCCTCCACGGGGCTCGTTACCACAGAAAACCACTGCCCACGAAGTATAGAACAGTGAATATGAGGGTCGTAGAAAGTGGGAGGCGCTGGACTACTGTTAGCGAGGGATTATGGACAGTAAATACTGGAGGATGGGGACGACTAACTAAAACTCCAGCAGAATTTTCATTAACGATAGTAGGAAGCCCCTGGGTTGTGGAATTTGGGTTTGTTGCAACGGGAATGGTGGTGGATCCGACAGTTGCATTTTGGGTATAGACCGGCGTGACCGTCGACTGGCTCATAGATGATGTTGTTGTAGCAGGCACCTGCGTAACATAGGAGGAAAGGCAATAGTTAGTGAGTTCCGCAAGAGTGGCAGCCTTTTGGGCAGTGTGAATGTGGAGTAGGTTGGGGTTACATACAGATATTGGAGATTCAATGCTGCGAAAATCACCGAGCCCTTTGCAGAAACCGTTCGCGAAGGGCTTTAAAGAACTTGCCCTTTGTGGGCCAGTCGAGTTTAAGAATCCAACGCAAGAGCTGACGGCTGTGTCTACGGTTCGTGGGACCCATTTGCCGTTTGTATCGTAGCACAAGCAACTGGCCTGCTGCTTCGCATTCAATGTACTAAAATCACCAGAGTACAATGCTGCGCAGGCGCTGAGACGATGCTCAAACGAGTTGCATTCACCCAAGGCGTGGGAGGCAGTGAGCTGGACGTTCCCAATGTTGGTGCAGAATGATACCAGCGAAGAGAAGGGACCTCCCTGTCCGGCGAGATTCTGGGCGTAGGTATAGCAGGCGGAGGCGAGGTTATCGAAGCGGCTAGGCGCATAGACGGTCGAGGAAGTGTAGCAGGCGCAGTCTGCCAGCGATATACTGCCGGTTAGGGTAATTCCCGAAAGGCCATCGTCTGTATTGGTGCGACCGGCGCATGAGGTGAGGATGGAAGCGATGGTATTGCAAGCTAGGGAACCTTGGCTGGCAGATCGACTTATATCGCCAGCGAGGAAGCAAACGTTGAGGTATGGGGCAATGCCATTGAGGGCAGCCGAGTCCGGTTGGGCAGAACGGACGTACTCGTAGCAAGAAGTGGCGAGGTTATCAAAAGTGCGCGGGACCCAAGTTGCATTATCGTAGCAGGCGCAGGATGCGAGGGCGGAAGGGCCGGAGAGATTCACGAAACCTGATGTTGAGCACAAGCTGTAGACTGACGACAGGGCGGAACAGGCATCCCGGCCTCCAGTCCGAGAAGCGTCCGTCCGACGAGGGTACAGGCGGTCGTTGACTAGGGCTGGATGGGGAGGCTGAGTGATAGTTGCGTCCAGGTGGATAGCGGGATTGGAAAGGTAGTGGAGAACGGGCGAAGGCGAAGCGAGAACAAGTGGGGCGAGGAAGTTGAAGTCCAAGTGCAAGCTGATCAGAGCGAAGATGAAGATGTGGAACAGTCGAAAGAGTCGAAGCTGCTGCTGTGGCTTCCCAAGGCCGCAGGACAGCTGCATTGTCGGCGCATCACAGATGGGTGAGATGACAGAGAGAGAGTGCTGGATCGCGGACGAGCTGCTAGCCGGCGATAGATGCTGAAGGAGGAGGAGGCGGAGGAGGCGTGTATAATATAAATCAAACTGCGGACCGACTGTGCTTTGCTTTACCTCGCCGCTTGCTCGAGGTGAGTGATATATTATGATATGATGATGGAAGGATGTAATGTACAATGAATGTTATTTGCATCCGCGCCTGCACCCGTATCCGCACCGTGTCTGCAACTGCACCTGCATCTATCTGCATCTGCGTCTCCCCGTATCATTTGGCCCATCCGCATCATTGCAAAAGGGCCGTCCGTACGACCAAGGAAATCAGCGGATACACGTGGCGCGCCCGTCGTATTCCGTCGAGTCGAGCACCGTTCGAGCGATTGTAATTGGCAGCAGGGGCAGGCGCTGGCCGGGGACCGTCGCAAGTTAAGTTGCTCTGTTAGCTAAGGACTTAGTACGTTAGCCCGAGCAGTCCATTCCACGAGCACGCCGCCGGCAGAATCGCTTGGGTAATCTTTGCTCCGGCGCTCAGCGCTCAATGCCCGTCTCTCTACCCGCGTCCACGAAGCCCGTTACAGAGCTGAGATGCATTTCAAAGATAATAATGCTGCCGCGCAAAGTTGGACGTTTGGCTTTGACTGTGTGTGTTTTGGCTGGCCGCCTTTGTTCGGCCTGCGACAGCGCGGTAACACAACAGCGCGCCCCGCAAAGAAAATACCACAACAACAACACCAACAAAATACTGTGAACAATAATGCAATGCGCAGGTGCTGAAATCATGAAAGACGTCCATTCACAAAGACATGCGGACGCGTATCACGTGTTTGTTTATCCGGTTCAGTGATGAACTCGACCTTGTCTTTCAAAGCTTCATTTGTGAGCCTTCAAAGGTGCGAATAAGAGCTATGTTTTCTCTCTACTCTACTTGAGCTAGTCCGCACTGTTGCTCGTCGGTACACTGGTAAGCTTGAGTATAACCATCTAATTGAGATACGATTTCAGATTCACTGTAGGACTGCTGAGAGCTAAGAAACTCCCCGATTTTTATGACGATATGTTTGGTTAACGAGTCTCCAGGAACCCTGTCTTTGCATATATATATATCCGCTCGAGAATAGTCCCGCCATATTTCGGATCACTACTGCACTGAACCTGGCCTCTATTGGTCCAAACCCACCGGAAGAGCCCGTCTGCTACCTCTCTATACACCTTTGATCGATACAACGAAAAAAGCTTATTTGCGCCGCCGAAATGGCTGACGGCGGCATTCTATCCTTCCTGCTAAGCAATGACACCCTTTCCCTAGGCCCACCCGAGTGGCTGCAACTTGCCCTTGCCGGTGGGAGTCGATCAAGACCCTGTTGTCGACATTGTGGAAGCTACAGTCATGTCCATCGGGAATGCGGTATTCTCAAAATCACAGCAGATCCGACAACAGGGTTAAGAGTCAATCCAGACATAGGAGGCAGAGACAGAGGTAATGGCGAAGGAAGCTGGAGAGGACGAGGACGAGGTAGTGTTGGCGATGGTGAAGGCAGCTGGAGAAGAGTTGGTGGTAGTGGGGGTAGTGGGAGAGGAGGTGGTGGAAGCGATAGTAACTGGAGAGGAGGACGCGGCGGAGATAATAGAAGTAGGGGAGGAGGGCGTGGAGATAGAGGTGGAGCTGATGCCGGCGGTGGCGGCCGTGGAGCTTGGGGAGGATCCAATAACCGGGGTGGTTACAGCTCCTATGGCCCTCCGGCTGGGGGCGAGTCAAGCAGAGGAAGAGGTGGAGGCGGGGGCAGAGGGAGAGGCGGCTTCCATCAAGCGACCACAGAGAGCGGGATGAATGATCTTGCGAATAGGCTCAGCCAAGCGACCATACAAGAATACGAAAACGCTGCCCATACCGCAGCAATGGCCGAAGACGCAGCGCTTGCAGAACGGGAGCGGGCCAACAAGGATGGTGATTGGCCGTTTCCCCTTCGAAGGTCCTACAACGTGTCCGGCACGCCACTGGCCGTGATCGCAAATTACTTCGAATTCACGATTTCCAATGACAAATCAATAGTTGTGAGATACGACCTCAATATACACCCGCGTACGCATAACAAAGAGGTAGTCGACGATTTTATCAAGCAAAATTTCGAAGCACGGCATGTTGCCGGAGTGGTTCCAGACTATGCTGGCCACATCTACTTGCCACACGATTGGAAACAACCATCGACCGAAACATTCTATCTTAGAAACGACGCGGGGGCTGTTGTTTTCACCTTTATGATCCCCTTTAGCTCAAAAGTGGAGCTCGATCTCACAAGATACGAAGAATATCTCCAAGGACGCCGACTTCCATCACTAGCAGGACTTCAGACCACGAACGCTAGCGATACACCTAGCGAAGTTGAAAACTGTGTTATTCCGAACGAGTGCAATCGAATCATTCAAGCTTTGAATGCTATTATCGTTCGGAGTCCGCGAGTAAAACATGGATCTAGACTTATACACGAGAAAGGGAACTCTATGTTCCTCCCCGCCCCTGATGACATAACTCCCATCGGCTCCAGGGACGTGTCGGGCTTGGATTTTGGTCACGGGCTTCAGATTCTGACGGGCTTTCATGCATCCGTCCGACCGGGTACACAGAGATGTATAGCAAACATAAGCAAGGCGACTAACGTCTTCTACAAAGATGCGCCTCTTCGAGAAATCATCCCATTGGCGTGTGGAACGAGCCAAACAGGGATGCTAAATTTCCGACTTGAAGGTATGTCAAATTTGGCGGATACATTATGGAAGCGACCGAGCTAACTAGGCCAAATGGGCATCTAGGATCCCACGTCGAGGGTATCAACGCGTTTTTCGACAGAGTTCGCCTCCTGCACGACTCTGTAACCGCTGCAGCTGTTGGCCGGTCGGATGTCAAAGTCTCGCGATCGTTTGCGCAACTGAGCGCGAGAAATTCTAAACAGTGGACACAACCTGGCGCCGATCAGGCGCCAGTGACAATGGAGAGAATGTACCACACAGGTAAGCAAATTGTGTTATCCCAAGATATGAACTATCAAGGGACGGGATTCGGCATTCCTTCATGGCCCCGTATTATCTACCTTTGATCGATCAGGGTGCTCTAGACAGGTGTTGACCACCGTCGCATGGACAGGTTCGACGCGACTTCGACTACCCGATGTGCAAGTAGTTGAGCTCAAGACTCGACACCCAAGCCGGGCGGACGCATGGCCCCTAGAAGTTTGTAATGTTGCACCTGGGCAAAGATTTAAAAGTCGACTCAGCCCTGGTGTAACTCAGACTATGATCAAAAAGGCTTGCATTCGACCGTGCCAGTATATCCAGGAACTGGAAGGCAAGTTTGGGACGGACTTTAGCCTTCTCAGCGATGATAACGAAACGGTATGTCCCTTGGCGTGCTCCTCAAGAAAGGTGAAGCGAACAGTTCTCACTAGATGGTTT
Source organism: Drechslerella coelobrocha (assembly GCA_036971555.1). Classification (NCBI taxonomy): domain Eukaryota; kingdom Fungi; phylum Ascomycota; class Orbiliomycetes; order Orbiliales; family Orbiliaceae; genus Drechslerella; species Drechslerella coelobrocha. The sequence goes on along the minus strand of JAJTUH010000012.1, from coordinate 90,612 downwards.
GTTTAGTTCAAGTTTTTTGGGATTGCATTCAAGAAGAATCTCCTAAAGGTGCAGGCTCGTCAGCTGGCTCGACCGATGATCCAATGTGGAACCGGGGATGGCGGCCGCCCTCGATTTGAGTCACCGGGATTGGATACTTCTTGGCAACTGCGACGTCTATATCGTCCTGCTGGGCTTCCAAGGTGTATAGTTCTCAACATTAGACCGCACCCCGTGGATGTTGATGAAGTGGTGAACGGCATACTTGACGCATGCGGTAGCCTCGGGATGAACACCCCCCGAGCGACAGCCTCCGGATCACACTCTCTTGAGCGTATTCAAGTAGATGTTCCTCGTGGAGCGGATATTGATATCCAACCGATAATACAGGCGTTTAGACGGATTGGAAGTGGTGTTTCGGCTAGGGAACGCCCGCCAATCGTCTTTTGCTTCTTGCCTTCAAACTCGCCGAAGATATACAACGCCGTCAAGCGTGGAGGAGACATTATCGCGGGTGTCTTGACGGTCTGTATAAGTTGTGAAAAGATAAAATTCGTAATGGGGAGAAGGAACGCACACAACGCCTTGCGTCAGTACTGCACGAACGTAGCCCTAAAGGTAAACCTCAAGGCCGGAGGTGTGAACCACTCTACACAAGGCAACCAAAGCTTGAAAAATATATTCCGAGAATACGAGAACGGCCAGGTGATGTTGGTGGGAGCAGATGTATCCCATTCCGGCAGCAGGGTCTTGCCATCCATAACGGCTGTTGTTGCGACGCACGAAGCAAGTCAGTCGAGGTTATATGCCAGCATTGACCTTCAGACGAATGGAGAAATGATTCAGAGAATGAAGGAGAGTTTCCGAGAGCGCTTGAGGTTTTTCAGGAGACACAACAATAAGCTGCCAGCGTCCATCGTAATGTTTCGGGATGGTGTAAGCGAATCGCAGTACAAGCAGGTCATGAGCGAGGAACTAGTGAAACTGGACGAGGCATTGCAGGAATGTTTAGTGAATGAGCCGCCTAGAACTGCGAAGCCCAAGTTGACAGTGGTCGTCGTGGGCAAAAGGCACCATACACGTTTCTTCCCGATAGACCCGGGTCCTAATGAGAACACACCGGCGGGGCTAGTTGTCGACCGAGGAGTAACGGCGGTAAGTTATAATATATGAACTTGGAATCGAGGAGCAGCGGCTGATTCTTAGCTGTATAGATCTATGAGCGGGACTTTTTTCTGCAGGCGCACCACGCCATTTTGGGAACAGCGGTATGTATTGCTAATTCGGCGGGTGTTTTTCTCTCTTCTGACTTGGAGTCTGACTTGGAGGCTGACTGCGCTTGGTGCATTCATTGCATTGGGTTCTCTAGCGACCGGCGCATTATTTTGTGATACGGGACGAGAATAATTTTACGGAAACACAAATTCAAGAGCTGGTAGGTGCGCTCCATCGGTCTGCTTGTAGATTCAAAGATGGACTGATATTTCTATAATGCTCCCTTCTTCCCTCTAGGCGAATATATGGAGTTATACGTTCGGACGGTCGCTGAGGAGTGTTTCGTACGCGCCTCCTGCGTATTGTGCCGACCTCGCGTGCGGCCGTGCTCGGGCTTGGATTCAGCACGAAGTTGACGCACTGCGCAAAGCCCGACCGACGGCGCCGCCTCCAATCGATGAGGATGCGGTCGTGGAGGCCGCCATTGCAAATCTTCGAACGATAACAGCAGCGACGGGAGTACAGTTGCATGAGAGATTGCGCGAGACGATGTGGTATATCTAGATATCCCTGGTCGGGTTGGGATGGCTGAGCTGATGCGGGGCCCTACAACGCCTGACTGATTAATAATAATATCCACAATGCCGATGTCTGCATGCGTGCGCCCAGTGGGGCCAGTTTTGAGCTGTAGTCCCGACTTGGGAGTATATTTTGGGAGCTGGCTGTTAACTTACATGTAACTCTTAAGATCTATTTTGTTGGGGTAATGCTGGAGTAGTAGTAGTAGCAGTTGCGGTCGTGGCTTTTGGTTAGAGGTGAAGATGTAAATTCCAATGATGTCATATCGAGAGCCCCCTTAATTCATCGATTCTATTTTAGCACCCATCAAATTTGTTTGGCAGAACTTAACCTTGCGTCTTGACACCATCACCAGCAAAGAAAAATGTCAGCTCCGCTGCTTCGCTCCGCCGCCCAAACCATCAAAACCGCTCCACCGGCTGCTGCAGCGATCGATGGTGCAGTTGCAGCCAGAGCAGCGGCAGGCTTGGGCCGACCGTCGATAGTTGCCGCTTCAATTACTCAGCAAAGCGCTGTAGCCTCGAGATCAATCGCAACTTCGTCCTCCACCGTCCTTGAGAAAACAATAGCGGAGACCATTAAAGACACAACTAAGGCAGCGGATCAGGCTTCGTCTGAAGCCTTGGATAAAGGAATAGAGGTACGGTGTTTATCATTCTGGCTGACTCTTTTGCAGTCCATCTACACGTTATATTATGCCGCTGTAGTATCTGATCACGCATTTCCACGACTAGCTGGCAGGTAGTTTAATGAAAGGGGCGACCGACCACATTGACCAAGACGCCCCTGCTGCAGCAGCAGCAGATTTGAAGGCCCCGAGTATGCCTGAGGGGGGGGTTGCTCAAGCGATACGGTCGCAGGCTGCCAGTGCCTTTCAACGTCTTGGGGATGCCGTCAATAGCGAGACCACCGCTATAACGGAGGAGGAGAACACTGCCTCTTTCAAGCCATCCACCCTCTGAACTGCGCGCACTTTCGAAATATCAGTAGCGAAAATCATATCGCCCCAGTAGTCCGAGTTGCTTCGAAGTTGGGTGTAAAGTCGGCTTCAGGCTAAATGTTAATATCTGACATAATACAAGTGGTGGCGCTCTGTTTCCAATTTTTTGGTTTCAAAACTTTCACGTCGGCGTGAGATTGGCCATGTAGGCGACAGCTGGGAGAGAGCCGAAGTACAGGTTTGCGTCTTATCTATTGGTATCTGAAGATTATCGATCCAAAGGTGACGGCATAATGCAGGCTGACAGTCCTTTTATTGTTTTGGGTCGGCCATGTGGAGCACGGTTTCACGACCTGCGCCTTCGGCTAACAGGAGGCTTGTTTCGTTCCTGGCTCAGCACGGGAGCTAATCTGGGGTACGGGTTCAAGTATGCACTCTGTCGGCTGACGATATGGATTACTATTGTTCCTACCCTACATCCAAAAGTTTTGTTCAAGGGCTGCTCTCAGAAGTGGGTCAAGTGGTTAATGTATACCTGCGCCTTGGGCCTTATTGTTTCGGTCGAGTGTGCGATAGTGTTTTGCGGTCGCGTGGCGGTCGGGTATAGTTGTATGTAGGCTTTGCAGTGTTTGTGGAACCCGGCGAAAGAATCTATTTTGCTCCGATACAACTTTGCATGCATATTATTGGTTTCGAAAATGTAATGCAATGTCATCAAACAACGGCGACAGGCGACCACGCATAATAATAATAGTATCTTTTGCAGCTACCAGTCTTCCAACCTATGGAGAACTCTACCAAAGGCTATCCAGGTATCGTTGGTTTTTCGTAAAGGATCAGGGCTCTTTGGAAGTTATCGAAATGTCTATAAAACCATGACATTCGTACTTATACTTAGCAATATCTCTTCAGCCATACCAGTCATCGATTTTCCTTCAAAGTTCTATCAAAGTCTATTTCTATACACACAATCCATCGAATAGAGCTTTTCTAGTGGCTTCAGATCTCGGTGTTGACGGCGAGATCAACCTTTTAATCATTCAAATACCTTGAAGCTCTTCTACTCCCCTTCTCCGTTTCCTTGAGAAGCACAATTATCCCAATCCTAATACGCTCGCAACCATGTCTGATAATTCTACGCAGACTCTCACTAGCGAGGAGCTCAACCTTGCGGCCACGCTCTGCATCAACCTAGCGTTTTTGGCTAGAAAATTCTATAGTAGCAAGACGATAGATGTTGTCCTGGCATTCTCTGAATTTTTTAGCAATAATCCAAATGCAACAAACCAGGAAACTGTGGACTTCGCGGGAGCTAGATATTCAGATCTTGAGATACTGCAGTCGTATATTGGCGGTTCCGACCAGCTTAAAGACAGCGTAGATTGGGTTGCATCCATGGCCTCGTCCTTACCTATAACGCCAGGCGCTGGCCAAATCTTGGTGCCAGTATTCTGGGTGTTTCTCTTTTTGACTACAATAGTCTTGGCTTTACGTTTGTGGTCGAGAAAGACTATCGCAGGAGGTATCAGGGCCTATGATTGGATCATGGTTCTAGGATATGTAAGCTTCTCCTCGATGAGCACCTCGACAGATATTGTTGCCTCGTTCAAATTCGAGACGAGATAGAGCATTGGCTGACATTCAATTCGCCTTTAGTTCATGACGCTAGCGTATGGCTCTGTAGCTTTGTACCATGCGACCAACATCAACACTGTATCTCAATTCTGGGGCTATAGTTGGCACCAAATTACCTTACAGCAAGCGGTAAGTCTATAGGCGTTGCATTTATGCTGATATGCTGGACCCTGCGGATTACCAAACTAATCACAATGGATTGCGTTAGATTTACATGGCACTGGATGTCCTCTATCCTTGCACAACTCTGGCAATCAAGTCATCGCTGTTGCTATTCTATTATGGCCTTTCCCCAGCCCGCTACTTGAAGATATCCGTCTGGGTCACTTTCGTTTTCACGGTATCAGCAGTAATTGCAGCATCTGGGTACAGTCTGTTCAAATGTTCACCTGTCGCATTCTGGGTGGAATGGTATACTAGTGTCTGCAATAGAAATCAGACTACTCCCTACCTCGTCACGGGGGCCGCTTTAATTCTTTCGGATGTGGTAATATGGATGATGCCGTTGCCCATGGTGATGGGTTTACAACTCTACCGAAGAGAGAGAATCGCCGCTTTTTTCACCTTCAGTCTTGGTATATTGTAAGTGGATCTCGTTCATAAAACTACTTTTATTCACCCTCGGATTGTGAAACTGATAATAGTGGTATAGCGCTTGTATTGCCTCTTGCTTCCGTCTGTGGGCTGTTCACCGGTACTTCTTGACCTCAGGGGGCACTGGGAGAACCCCAATCATCAATACTTGGACTATTGTAGAACTCAACATTGCTATAATATGTGCGTCGGCACCTGCGCTCAGGGCTCTCTGTATTCGATATGCACCGAAACTTCTCAGCAGCGGGTCGGGATCTGTGACCATAAACGAGCGTCTGAATCAAGGCAATGCTGCACAAAACCGGGGGGGACTTCGCGGCAGAGCTATCATTCATCACGATCAAATAGGCCGGGCGGACATGGTGTCTCTCAGCAGCACTATTAGCGATAAGGATACCCCAAGGACGGGTTCTCCAGTGTAAACTAGGACCGATGCCTGCCTTGTGAGGCGCTGTTGCCTTCAGACTCTCCTTTCGACTCTTTGCTTGCTAAGGCGTTTGGTCCTCTCGTCTGGGGGACGTTTCTCCCACTACATATATTCGCCCCTGGTTGGATCTTGAAAGGTTAACGAAAAGGGAAATTTGAAGTTTAATTTTGTGATGTTATATTTGTTGCATTTGGGGCCACGACGTGTTGCCCAAGCCAGGGGTTGGTGATTCAGCTGGAATGACAGTCAATAGCATGAGGAGGGTACTTAATAGGTATTTGATTGGTACGAGCAAGAGAACGTTAGTTAGTCACATGGCTTTGTTTTAACCGGGCGCCTGATTTTACTGCCGAGGATATATGGGACATGGGTCCTTCAGCTGAATACCATAAGTCAGGGCTATAGTTTTTGCTTCTAGGAGTATACTCGATTAGTACGCATAGAAATACCACATTGTTGAATTGGGTTATATGCGGGAACCAGTTTTTCTTGCGACTTAATAATCTCTTGATTTGTACGTTATTTCGAATCTTTATATTTGAACGCATCTTGTAAAGTTACTAGTTGGAAGGGGCCGTCACGCTCCCTCCTAGTTGTAAGTTACATGCTTGGACAAAGTTTCTTCCAATCTTTCCCATTGCACCTCCAGGCAAGAACTCTACTATCTTGCCACTAAGTAATGTATAAGACCTCCCCTTATCTCAACGTTTAATTGGAATCGCCCATGTTCCGGCCTTGGCGATCTTGGTCGTCGTCATCGCCTTGGCCGACTAGTGCTGGCTTATTCCTTTATTCGTAGTCTACACTTGTTACTAAAACAGTGCGAGTTTTAGTTTCGGTCTTCCAATCGGGCTTCCTGTGGTTTTTGTGTCCTCCATGGCGACCTTTACCCCACTTGTTGTCACCGTCGTGCTTTCCTTTGCCTGAATGAGGGGTGGCCTTGTGATTGATGGGTCGTGTAATGGTAGAGACATTGCGAATCGTGGTTGTCTTCGTCACAGGATGGCGACCGTTCTTTTCAGTGATCGTCTTGACTTGAGTGACAGTGGTAAGCACCGTCTCAGTGTCGTCGTCATTATCGTCGTCGTCGTCGTCGTCATTGTCGTTATCGTCATTGTCGTTATCGTCATTGTCATTGTCGTTGTCATTGTCGTTGTCATTGTCGTCATCGTCGTCGTCAGTGGTCTTGGTTGGTCGCTTCTGAGACTTATCCTTATCGCCCTTCATAGGACGTTGTGACTTGCCGCCTTTTGACCCCTTCGGGCGATTTTGCGACTCATAGCCAGCTGGTTTCTTAATTCCTCCGCCATTTGTGAGGCAGTATCTCTTATCGGAATCCATGTCTGGGTTGTAATAAACAGACATAGCCCACCCAGCACCACAACCAGTGTTCTGTGCCTTGTTACCTCCACAAACACTATTACAGGTACCCTGGTTATCGAAGGGCTTAGCGTCTCCGCGTAAGGCGCCTCCGCACTGTTCCGTTGGACTAAATTAGCTTGTTCCTCAATTGTCTATCGGTTTAGGCGGAAAGTCAGTAGAGCGTGAGCTTACAAAACCTATATTCGACTCGTTAGTGAGTTAAGTTGAAGTAAAGGGACTTATTTCGATAACTTACACCAGGTTCCAATCTCAACGCCCGCATAACAATAATTATTCAGAGCGCAGGTTTGCTTGCATTTATCTGGGGTCATAGTTGGGTCGTTAGATACCAGCGCGAATTTTACTACTCGAGTGGCGCCATCCATATAGCATCCAAGATGTTCGTATCCCCGAACGGCGACTTTGACATGTTCCGCGTCTACTTCATCGCCGAATGTGTCGTCTTCATAAACCGAGTACGTATTTGGACCACCACAGGGCTTTTTGCCGTCCTTATCGCCAACACAAACAGAGTTGCAGCTCCTGCCACCATCCAAGCGTTTTGCATTCAATAATTTGCCGCCGCAAGAGCACTGCCAGAAATTCCATACGTGTTAACTATCTATAGCATAATAGGAATTGAATAGCTATATATATATATATATATATGGCATATGGTCATGAGCATTGGAATACTGACAGTGATACCATTCGTAATGGCGGCGTATCGAGTGCCTAAGGTCCTACACATATCCACGCAAGCGTTCGCAGTCATCTGACCTTGGACAATAGCAATATTATCTTCATATGCTGTTGGTACTTGGAAATCTAGGATTGGCTTGGAGCCATCGGTAGATTGAAAGCACCCCTTTTGGCTGAATTCGGACATGACCCTAGTGTCATTGCAAACGGTCCATTTGCCGTGTGTCCCTGTCCTTTTCTGAAGTACTCCTAGTCCCGCCATAAAATTACCTTCTGGAAGAGCCGCTAGAACGACAGTCGCAGAGACGGCCGCCAGCGTGAATATCTGACTGGGTGGTCGCATCTTGGATGCTGCTGCAGCAAGCGGGTGCTCGAGTGGTAGATGTGAATTTTTGATTTAAAGGAAGGCCCTGAAAAATAGCAGCTAGAATGAAGCGTTGTGCTTCGTAAAAATGAGTGGATTGGTGGAAACGAAGGTAATGGAAATGAAAGTATCAAAGTGAGTGTGAAGTTATGAAGGTTGGTTGAGAGAGCTGAAGAATGTGTGCTGAGGAGGATAGCATAGTTGAGGGCGACATGAGACTTTATATAGCCATTAAAGTCCAATCGCGCACGGGCATAGGACTCGTGACAACTAGGGATAGAATGCTTGAGGCTTTCCTGAATAATTCGTTAGCTGTTGTTCCTTCTAGTTTGAGAATCCGGACCACCAATGTATTGAAATGAGAACATCTCTTTTTGAGATCGTACGTACATGCCGTAGAACTCCGGATGGGGCTAAATGAGATTGCTTCAATAGGTTGTCACAAAGCAACTGAGAGCATATTTAGGCTGGGTTATCCCATTAATGTCGAATCCATGTTATCTGCTGATACATTGTAAAATACATTGATATGCTGGTTGCACGTATACAGCCGCTACTCGACTGCTTTTGTGGGCTCGCAATTGTAGCATGTCGATACAATTATACCCTAGCTGCGGAGCATATACACTTGATGCAAGGGTTCAAATCTTGTATTCTTTTAGCGAGGGCGGCGGCATGCACATGTGCCCCTCTATGTTCAGATGTCACCTGCTGCGTGTTTGAACGGAGGAACTGCAGTCGCTGCAGCTCGTGTTACCTCGCTTGTAAGAATAACTTTCCGCTAGCGAAAGCCGAATAAAGGTTGCTTGATTTCGTGGTCGCATTCGGAGCTGCAACCAATACCCAGATTAAGTTATAAGTTTTAACATTACGATCATTAAATGCTTAATAGTTTCTGAAAATAGGAGTGGGGCCGCTACATTATCACATTATTTAATGCATGGAGAGGGGCCGTCGTTCTCGAGCTAAGTTCGCGTGCGCATGCTAATGCCAAGCATCGTTTTCTAAATGCTTCTCGTCCCTTCTGGCTCGGCTCTAGGCGCATCATTTATGTGTTCCTGCCGTTGAATCTCAAGGCTAGTCAGATTTAGAGATCCCGTGTCAAATTTCAACTTGGGTAGCTACATTGCGGATATTATTGCGACATATGGACAACAAAAATAAGTTAATATTTCCATGAGATTTATATATATGCATTGTGACGTACGTAAGCATTGCTTCTAGACCTTAGCAACGCCTCGACCTTGCTTTGTGAATTAACAAACTTGGAAAGGCTAGAAGGACTGAAGACAGAAGATGCAAAGGAAAAGCTAAGAAAAAGCGTGATAGGGGTGGAATTAGTTAGGAAGTTAATTACAAAGTAAACGGTGAAAGGGATGAGTGTGTAGCTTAGTAAAGATCTTTATGTGCAGCTTTGATGGCGTCCGCGCCCTTTTCACCAACCATGTAGACAGAGTTTTGGATACGACAGTCAGGCATAACTGGGATGACGGAAGCATCGATGACACGAAGGTTCTTGATCCCGTGAACTCTTAAAGCCGGATCGACTACACCCTGGCTGATATCTTTTGACAATCGGTTGGTACCGATTGGGTGGAACGCTGTCTGGCATCGGTCAAGAACGGCGTGGCGCATAGCCTTGTCGTCGTCGAGGGGCATCTCCCAGGGGTACTCGCTAACAACGAGGTCCTTGAAGGAATCGCCCTTGGTAAGAACATCGTAAGTAAACTTTATACCCTCGCGCATTCCGATGATGTCGAGTTCATCGGCGAAGAAATTGAGATTGATGTTTGGTTGTACTAGAGGATCCGCGCTCTGCAGCGTAACTTCACCTGGAGGCGAAATCGGACGAACCAGGTCGACGACCACGCTGACGTGAGAGCCTTGTTTTGGAGTCGGATAGTGCCACTGGAATGCTGAGCCGAACATCGAAACGAAATCGAGCTCGAAATGAGGTTGGCCGTCGGGGCAAAATGGATCTTTTCCACCATTTGCTGCTTTGCGCCTCCGGTACTCAGGATCCGTTTCCAAATAGTTGTCGATACGAGGAAAGCCGACTAATTCGAGAAGAGCTGAGCCAACGGGACCAGCGTGGCCCTGGGCATAAGAAGCCTTTGCTGCAACATTCTTGGCGTTTTTCCGTAGGAGAACATCATCCATGCAGAGATCATCCTTAACTCGGAGGACAAATGGAACAGCTGGATGATCGATCAAATTTTGGCCGACATGCGGAGAGTCAACAATCACATCAATACCAAACTTCTTAAGCTCTGATTTAGGACCGACTCCACTGAGCATCAGCAGTTTTGGAGACTCAAAAACACCTTGGGCAAGGATAACCTCGCGGTCGGCGTAAAAGCTGAGCTCCTGTCCATTCTTGTCAATAACGGTGACACCTTTAGCAGTTCGGCTTGCCTTGTCGATGATCAAATTCTTGCTGTGGACTTCAGGCAAGATGGCAATGTTCTTCTTCTCGTCAGGAACGAATAAGAATGATCCTGATCGGCGGCCATGGTATATAGAGTCGACGCAGTGGGTGAGACCAATCATTTCACCATCATAGATATTTTCGGTGAGAACACCACCTTGAGACAACCAGGCTTTTGTAAGAGCCTCTCGGAAAGGGGCTAACTCTGGGAGCAGCTCGGCGTGGGAAATGTGGAGAGGGCCTCCTGAGCCAATCTTGCTTAAGTCAGAGGGATAGAGACCATCATCATCGTGGTAAGTGGTGGATTTGCGCAAGTAAGGAAGGAGTTTGTCCCACGTCCATTCATTACCACCGAATTCTTCCATGTAGTCAAATGTGGGCTTACACCCGGGAATCCAGGTAAAATAATTGAGCGATGAGCTTCCACCCAAGGCCTTGCCGCGAGTATTCGGCTTTTCAATACGTTCGTAGTCGTTGCGCTTAACAATGGTGGTCTTGTACGCCCAGTCGTATTGGGAACCCCGAAGGGCCATGGCATTTGAAGGAGTCATAATCTCTTCGATTTGCATTGGGTTTCCCACACCGGCCTCGACGATGAGGATTGTGGCGTTTGGGTTATCGGCCAAGCGGCCAGCGACGACATTTCCGGCTGTACCTCCACCCACAATGACAAAGTCAAAGTGCGCACCATCTGAAACGCTAGTGACAACGGGCATTGTAATTAATTAGGATATTATGGACGATGTAGGGAAAACGTAGGAGGATTAAAATATATATTGTTGAATCTGAAGCTGTTGGTATCGATTGAAGTTTGTTTATGTTGATGAATTGATATTTTCTCCAACCGGGGACGTTTTGCTTGCTATTTATCGACGAACGAAATGTTATTACATCTTGAAAATTTGGAAAATGATATCATGGTATCTTGAACTTCAACTACGGGATTCTCGGAGTTGCTCCGACGTGTCCTTCCAATCCAAGGTATGGTTTCTGGCGCCGAAGCTTGAAATCTTCCACCAACCACCTGCAATGACTCGGCCCGGGACGGATCATCTCGGTTGCTTGCGTCGATGATGTCGGCACGCATGGCGGGAAACTTGTCTAAATTCAATGGGAAGAGAAGGTAGCGGCCCGGTCGCGGATCGCGTCGGAAGCGCTGATGACGAGGGGCCTATTCAAAAACTCTAGCGCGGCAACAGATCCAGAAGGCCGATACCTAACAAGGGACGGCGTGAATTTCTGATGGCCGGAGCACAGAGGGAGCGCTACTGCAGGATACCATGCAACCTAAGAAGGTTAGCGTCAGCGGTTCTCCTTCCAATCCGGCGGCGACTCGGATGAAGTCGGCAATGCAAAGAGCGAGCTCCGCTCGTTGTACTTCACAATGCAACACCACTAATGCAGTGCTAGTTTGTGTTGCAGCTGTGCGCGACGCCGCCGACGCGACGTCATAGATCGAGATCAGGACGGCGAGTATATCGTCGCGTCGAACGTTAACTTTGTCGGCCCGGTTCGGGATGGTGATATTCTTATACGGAGAATGTTCAAGTTCTCGAGATATTGTTATTTATAAAGGGGCTTCTGCCCAACACCACACAATTTGGACAGAATGCCTCGACGTTGCACAGCTCTTTTGCAGAAACGAAACCCCTCAAACCCTCAACATCAGACTTAAACGTTTTCAAGCACAATATATCATTTAATATACTATTAAACCACGCAATCGCAAGTAGCCTAAAGATGGATTCGGCCCCAGTGTACACCCTTGCGGAAGGTAATCAGGTCTTTTCCTTTTGAACCGGGGGCTCACTTGTCCCTCAATGTCTCTCTGAGTTTCAGCCTTATATACATTTACTAATCGCGATCATATCAGGTGTCCCATACGCTAGTGCCACTACGGCCCAGCATTTCGGCGGGAACAACATCAAGGGTCTTATGCTATTGCAAGATACCCAGCTTATCGAAACTTTGGCTCATTTTAGTCGCGAGAGAATTCCTGAGCGAGTCGTCCATGCTCACGCTGTTGGTGCTTGGGGGGAGTTTGAAGTCACCCATGATATCTCTAAATTCACCGATGCGAAATTCTTGAATGGCATCGGAAAAAAGTCCAAAGCTTTGTTGCGTGTCTCAACTGTAGGCCCTGAGCGGGGCGGCTCTGACACAGTCCGCGATGTTCGGGGTTGGGGGATGAAAATATTTACTGAAGAAGGCAATCAAGATTGGGTTTTCAATAGCATTGTAAGTGCTGGTACCCATACATATTGCTCTCCTACTGACCATTTTTATGGCTGGGTAGCCCGTTTTCTTTGTTCGAGATCCCATAAAATTTCCGTCTCTCAACCGTTCCCATAAGAGACATCCCGCTACAAACCTGACTGACCCCACTATGGTATGTCATTGTCTCCTTCTCCCACCGGAATAGGTCCTCTTATATTAATCAAATATCTTTATAGTTTTGGGAGTATGTCACTCCGTTCTTTGCATATCCTCTTGCTTGAGAATACAATTAAAGTAGATAGAGACTTACATATATATTGCAGTTTCCACAATAATAGCCAAGAGGGAATTCATGCTCTAATGCTGCTTTTCAGCGATAGAGGGACTCCCAAGTCGGTTAGAAACTTGAACGCTTATAGTGGCCACACTTATAAATTAACCAAAGAGGCATGTCCAGGTCCCTGCGAACATCTCGACCCAGTATTGGACTGGCGTATCTAACTACAGTGACTTTATAGGATGGGTCTTTCTACTATATCAAAGTCCACATCAAGACAGACCAGGGGATAGAAAATTTGGTCAATGACGAAGCTACCGACTTGGCAGGGAAATCACCCGATGCGCATACAGCGGACTTATACAATGCTATTGCTAAGGGTGCATACCCATCATGGAAAGTCTACTTTCAAATTATGGATCCCAAGCGAGCTGAGAACTACCGATGGAACATCTTTGACATGACGAAAGTATGGCCTCATTCGGATTTCCCGCTTGTCCCTGTTGGCAAACTGACACTCAATAAAAATGTAAGTCTGTCCCCTACTACCTTTACGCTCCTCGTGCGCGTGGAAAAGTAAAGGGAACACACAAACTTTGTTTTAAGTTCACAGATACTGTTGTGCGGACTAACTTTGTTGTTTCTAGCCTTCCAACTACTTCGCGGATATCGAGCAAGCTGCTTTCTCTCCATCAAATATGGTTCCCGGTTGGGCGCCGTCTGCGGATCCTATGCTTCAGGCTCGTATGTTTGCATATAACGACGCTGCCCGTTATCGCCTCGGTGTAAACTATCAGCAACTCCCGTGTAATCGTGCTGTTTCTCGCGTATACTGCCCGTACCAACGTGATGGTCTTATGACCTTTACTGACAACTACGGCGGAGACCCAAACTATGTTGGCTCGGACTTGAAACCGGTGGGATTTGTTGGCAGTCTTGGTAGTCACGGCTCTGTCATTGGCGGCCACGAACAATGGGTAGGCGAGGTTATCGGGTTCACATCTCGTGTTGTCGATGACGACTTTGTTCAACCTCGAGCCTTCTGGGATGTTCTGGGGAAGCAGGATGGCCAACAGAGGCATCTTGCGTATAACGTTGCTTGCCATCTAGGCGGAGCTATTCCACAAGTTCAATCAAAGGCCATCGGTGAGTGGTTAAGCTCTTACCAATTGCGTTTCTAGGATGATTAGCTAATGAGCAATTGTTAATGCATAGATATGTTTGAAAGAGTTCATCCTGATGTTGCTCGTATGATACGGGAGGAGCTCGAAAACATCAAAAATTCGAACGAAGCCTAATTCTTCATCCGAAGCCTAAGATTGGTACTGCAGGGCATAATTTTCTACGAGCACACTTTTGTCGGCAATAGGAGTGTATGGTAAGTATTAAATTAGAACACTATAGTCTCACATAGGGGGAGCTAGTGGCGGTGTATGCGAGAATGGGATTCGGGATATTGACGGTTTGCGATAGATGTTAGATGCATGGCGTTCTTTATGGGAGTTATCGTGGGCTGAATCGATCAAACAAATGTCGCACCATGCATTATTTGCTAGTTGGGAAAATTTCCACTAGAAAATGGGTTTACCTTTTGGACTTAATTCATTGCTGTTGGGAGTTTTGACGGTCAATCATACTGGGAATCGTATTAGTCACGTGACACTTCTTTTGTGAAAAAAGGTTTCGTTGAACAGTCTTCTTTCTATAGGCTGTAGGCATATATACCTTCAGACTGTGAATGCGTTAAGTTGGCTCGTTTAGCGTTATTATGAATGTCATTTCTATGTCAATTGTACGAGGCTATTTACTTTCAGTTTGAGCGATGAGCAAAATCCGCCTTGTATACGTATGCGGATGTCGTTTATGCATGGGGGTAGATGTAAAGTATGATCATAGGCTAGGCTGTGATTGTATGACCTGTAGGGCTGCGAGAGAGATGATGCCCTTATTGAAAAAAATATATACATCTATATAAAATACATAAAAAAATAGAAAGAACGAAATCGCTAGATGTAGCAGGGTTAGACGAAGGTGACAGCTCAACGCTTAATCAACTAATTTAATTCCCCGATAGTGATCCCGGTCCTGATTTGGCGGGGCCTAAATAGGGACAGCTTCCGTGTGACTTAGAACTGCACTTGTCTAAAAGTGGTATTTGCTTACGAAAGAAGCTCTCCAAGAAGTAGTTTAAGCCTCGTGTCCGCCTGTACGCATCTTGAAATCTTCGGATTATCATATTGGTACAACAAAATGAGCAGATTCTTACTGGAACTGCGTAATAGCTAGTAACCGGCATGTTATACCTGCCTAGACTAAACTTGAAGTCGCTCCGCTCTGAAAATCTGTGCATGTTACTTTTGCTTTTCTGAAATACATTTACAATTGCAACGGACGGGATACATGAAGGAAAGTACTGTGGTGTTTTGCTTCCCTCTTTTCTTGTTTAATTTCAACATATGAACGTGAAAGGAATTGCAGTAATTGAAACAATCAAACCTGGAATAGTGCCGCAAACGAAGATCTTAGAAAGTCGGAATATTCCTGCTCTTTGGCAGAGAAGGTAACTTCGTTTGGCTGGCTCGCTTCCTTTAAGCTTCCGTTAAGGCTGCCTCGCCGTGGTCCGTCATCCAAAATTCCCCAAGCAACTGGAATTTGCCATGTAAAAGCTGTGTCGTCCTTTGGAAGGCTCTTGCCTGCCCAAATTTTGAAGTCTACTACCTTGCTCCACTGTGAGTTCTTAATCCAGTATACCGACTCAAGCTCCTTTATCAGTGGCACCATGCCATCAGGATTAACCCAGCCACCCTTCTTGTCGTGAGAGAACTTCAGGAAATTAAGCTCATAGAAAATGATACTTGTTGCCTGCTCCTTAGAGAGGACATTCTTGTTGGCTGGATCGGCTAAAGTTCGTAGCAGTCTCTCGCTTAGTGCAATTGCTTTTGGGTAGTAGCCGCAGCTAATGTATATTCGGCCAAGAGAGTTGCAAAGCTCTAGTGGCACTGGGTGGAGCAAGCCAAATACTCGCCCGTAATTATAGTATATTCTTTCAGACAGTCGCAGAGCTTCTTCCTTCATCCCTAATTTCATGTAGACATCACACAAGCGGCGGGCAATTGTGGTGACTAGATGCGGGCTCCAAAGTTGATCGTGGCTATTTCGGCAGTCCCAGAGCTGCTCTAGGATGGTTAACATAAAGTCCCATCGACCCTCACCACCGAGGAGTGTTAAAAGGCGGTGGATATCTTTAAGGTCAACTGAAACCCACGAGATTCCAGCTCCCCCTTGAGTTGATAAGATCTCTTGCAGGATAAGTTGATTGAACTTTGTAATATCCCCTCGTAGGATCTCGCTAGGGTTCCCCTTGACCTTATCCGAGGTCATCAGGAATAGAAGACGGAATATATCCCCTAATTTACTCTCCTCACCAATGCATTTGTGGGTCCATACAGCAAGAATGAATGCCGTATCGATATCTCCTTCCCGAATCGCTACGTCGATACGTTTTAATCCAACGTCGACGAGAGAAACCGTTTCTTTCTGCTCTAAGCTACCGAAGAGGTCGAGGCACTCCTGAAAGAATTTTTTGAGCATGTCATCTGAGAATTTCAACTCGATACTGGTTTTGTGAGTGTTGTCTGGACCGAAAGTTTTGAATTCCCTTTTGAAGATAGCCCAAAGGTCATTTTCTACAAACTTGAATTCTTCCTCGCGCCCTCTGGCTTTCAAGAAGGTCCTCAGGCGCGCCCCGGAGGCTAGAATAACATCTAGCCTTTCCCCAAATTTAGATGCGCCAAGCCAGGACATATAGTACTCCGATTCCTGGAGTACGGCGCTAATGACCGTGGTGTAGAGGTCTTCCTCTTCGATATCTCCTCCTTTTTTGAGGATAGTTTCAAAGGCTGAGAAGAAGACTTGATACTTTCGATCGGTCATTAAGCTATTAACGTTTCTGATCGTCAACTTCGAGAAGCGCGCATCCTTGGCGTCAATAGCCTGCCGCTCGGTTTGTCCCATCAAACAATACTTCCGTATGTCTCTCATGAAGTTAGTTCCGACATCTTTGATGTTAATGAGGACGAACATTTTAGCGATCGCAGCGGCACTTTGAAATAGAACCTTTTCGTTCTCTTCAGCCACAAGGATGCCTACGATAGTTGTTTGGAGGAGGTTGGTTGCAGTTTGGATGTCCTTCTTGTTGGAGTAGAATTGGATGAGGCGATGAAGCGCGCTTAAAGCGAGCTGATTTCCAAAGCCGTGGGTAACTCTAAGCTCTTCCCAAAGTCCTTTATAGAGCTCTCCAGCTTTTGCCTCCGTACTTTTGTCGAGCATATATAGCCTGGCTAAGTTTTGCTGGATAAGGAGGATGTTTGCTGTATCGTCCATCGGCCCAGCCGCCCGGAGCGCTAGCTCCAGAAGTCTTTCGTATTCTTTGATAGCATCTTTAGCTTTCCCTTCGTCCTCTAGTAGTTGAGCGTACGAAAGTAAAACCTTGAAATAAAATCGGTCTTTTTCGCCAACTGTTCCACGATAGTAAGCCAAAAGCTGCTCTGTAATCTTGCAGCTATCTGAATTAACGTGCTCCCGCCCAGACTTTTCGATATGTAATCTGTATATCTGATACATTTTGAAAACGACCGCGGGATCGGGTTTGAATTCTAATTGTGAACTTGCCATCAGCCTTTCCCAAAAGGATGCATAGAACTGGAGCCTCTCTGGGACATTGGCGGGCTCCTGTTCGTAGAGCTTTGATAGTGCAACAGATGTAGCTAGAGTTCTGGAGTTGAAAGTAGTCAGTATCAAGGCGCTATACAGACGGCTGTAGATTGCGATAGCATCGGACCGTCGTTTTCGGTTTAGATACATTTCGGCTAGCTCAAAGCCGATATCCACAGTGCTCGAATGGGAAAGGCCAGGGTTTTTCGCCAGACTGTCGAAATAGTGCTCACATGCTTCCACAGCTTCCGCTGTGGAGCCGTGGGTGACGCAAAATTTGCAATAGTCCTGGAAGGCTGTAACAACTCTTGGGGCAGTTTTTGGCACCAATGTATTCTGGTAGGCTATAAAAACAGCCAGATACAAGTTACAGGCTTTGCGGTCATCTCCCCGCTTGGAAAAGGCGAGAGCAAGCTGGTACGTCAAATTAACTGCTTTTTCGACAAAGGTTTGAGGGAGTGTTAGGGTTTTCATGTCCCAACTGGTCAGCACAATGGGCCAAAGATTTTCAAGCCCCTTTGTGCAGATATCGATAAGTTTAACCCAGTCGGCGCATCGTTCGTAGAACGCCGCAAGTTCAATGAAGGAATCGATCCCGATATCAGTAAGCCCTTTGATGCCGCCGGCATTGAGAACTCCCACTAGGCCCTTCAAAACGTCTTCCTCCTCTTTAGGGTTCCTTTGGCTTTGTTTACGCAATTTAGCCAACTTATTGCCAACTTTGTATATGTACTGACCAGTACTTAATTCAGATGATTGTTTTGAGTAGCTCCAAAGGGAAGCGTAGAGCTCCTCAGCTTCGTCAAGTAAGCCTAAGCTTTCCATCATTCCTCCTAATTCTAGCAGACGCTCGATCAAGCCAATGGAGTGCGATCTCATGTTGCTAACATCTTGCCGTTGTTTCTCCCAAAACTGTTTGAGAAGAGGTACCGCCTCCTCTCGTTTTGAATTCTGGGAATAGAAGCTGGCATACTCAACGAGAAGGTGAACGCGCTCTTCTTGTATGGTCAAGACATCCTCACTCCGGCAATTAGATAGCGCTGTTGTCAAACTTTTGATCGCTACATCGAATGTTTCGGAAACATTCGAAAACTTCTGACAAGTGCTATACCCTTTTGCCAGTTGGATGGTGGCCTTCGTTCGTTGCTTATCCCAAGGCTTTAAGTTTGATTCGGTAGCTTTGTACTGCGAGAGACAAATGTCTAAGTATTCGGTAGAGTTATTGGTTGGAATTTTCTGCACAACCACAGCCATGAGATCCAAGATTTCAGAGGAACGTGAATTGTATTGGCCACCCTTCCGGCGACTGGCTTCCCACAACCAGCGGTAATGAACCATCGCTTCTTCGTATTTGCTCTTCTTCGATAGATAAGATCCTAGCCTTTTAACGATATCGATTATCTCATCGCTGAAATCAACATTTTTATTACGGCAATAAGATATCATCCATTCGTAAACTTCAATACTGAAATCTAGATCATCTTGCTTTTTGCTGGCTGATGAGATGAATAGCGAAATATCCCAACTCTCTTTGCTGAAACTGCCAAAGAGTGTCTGGCTAAGCTTCCAAGCTTCATAACCGACTTGTATGGATGCTGCGGGTTTGCCTAGCGATAAGTAGATCGTAGAAAGATTTATTAATGATTGAATTGTGGCCGGTACATTCATTAGAACAGCTTGTCTGATCTGTGAAGCGAGAAGGAAGTCTGATTCGGGAGCTTTGCTGGAAATCCATAGTGCATATTCCATTTGCGGAAACTGTTGAGATTGCGGGAAAACGGACAAAAGCTCCTTCGACGGACTTGGCTTCCCTTCCTTATAAAATTTGGATTCGCGGAAGTGGAGGAGCCAGTTTCGAACGCAGTAACTCAGAAGGCTATGCTGCTGTATCGCGGAGTCTACAAGCTCACTCGCCAATACTCCAAAGCTAGACTCTGATTTGACCGAAAGATCTGCAGTAGAAATATAAGCCAAAAGGCTCAGTAGAACCTCTGAATGGCAGTCTTTTGCAGTTGGTAATCTTTTGTCTTTTTGTAAATTCTTCCAGAAGTGCTCCTTGACGGCGGGATGGGCGAACCGGACGATGTTTCGATCCACGACAACGAGAGAACCGCATTGGTGAATGATATCCTTCTCTATATCCCACTTGAATCGAGGCGACCGGAGCGGACGATTGTCTGCTGAGTAGCTAACCTCCAATATCTCTTTTATATTCAACACGGAAAGTGGTTCTTCGCATACAAGCAGCCAAGATATTATCTTCAGTGTGTCTGAGTTGCCGAAATCTGCCGTAGCTTGAAGCGCGTCTAGGAGGCCTGAAACCCCAGAGGCGTTCGAGTTCCCCAGGCTGTTGAGAATTTCTGCCAAATTCCTGCCTCGCTTCACAGTTTGGATAAGAAGGTTGGCCAACAAGAATGACCCATCCGCTTTTGTGCTGAGAAGGTCAATGATATTTTGCCGGTCCTTCGCCATAACATTAGATGCACCTAGAAACTCTGAGAGGGCTTTGGTGACGTAAATTTTGATATCGTAGCGGATATTGCCTTCATCAATTGTGAGGGCAGTAAACTTGACCGGAATTGGCGTTTCGAAGGGGCTGCAGCTAAAAATACACTTCAGTGAATTTTTTGGTGTGACATTGATGATGCCCCTAATTTTCGATATCACATCCTCTGCTTTCGCTAGGCCACCGTCGACGTGCTCCAGGCCATCGATAACTATGTTTATTTTTCTCGGTATTTTCGCAGACTCCGTGAATACTTCCCAAAGTGCGGTTTCAAGCTCTTTCGCGGTAGGGCCGCGCTTCGAGGTCGTGGTCATGTAGATATCCGCGATCCGTTTGAAGAACAATACATTTCCTAAATTCTTGTCGAGTAGCTGCAAGAGAAGCGATTTAAGCATCGTAACCACCGATGCACCGTGAAGACTTCGTGGTTCTAACCGAAATATTAGCATCTAGTTTTATAGTTGGCTTAGATAAATCTTACCGAAAGCAAATTGTATCAGGATATCCTGTCTATATATTCGCAGACGGTCCACAATCCATGATGCAAGCATGCTCTTTCCACATCCACTCTTGCCGAATATACCGAGTAGCTGATCGTCGCTATTTTTAAAGTGCGAAAGTTGTTTCTCAAACCATGTGCAAGTCCCTTCGCAAATTGTAGGCTTTGTAGTCATCGCGCGACCATGGCGTAACCACAATTTTAGTTCAGCTATCGAGACAGGACCAGCTCCTAAATAGAATTAGCGTCTAGTTGCAGAGTCGTGCGAACTTTTATGCAGAATTTCACCTTGTACAATAGGAGAGGCTCTTAGACGATAGAGCCATATAGAGTCTTGTAAAGTCTCTTTATTGCGTACAAACTCCTTCATTATCAACGTGATAGTGTTCTCACTCGCCATCATAATATCCGGTGTTTCTTTAAACCTTGTTAGCTGCATATCGAACAGGGATTGGCATGCCACTTACTATTTCCACCAAGGTAGCAGATTGTAACAGAGACAATAAGCTCAATAATGTTCAAGTACATCGCCACCATGATAGCCTGTAAATCCGTAGAGGACATGTATGCATCTCGATGAGGTTCAAAAACCTCTAGCGCATCGGCTATACCATAAAGTTTATCAAAGAAGCGCTGTAACGCGTACACATTGCTTGATCCGACCTACGTTTCGCGATGTCAGTGATTTGCGGTCAGGGATTTGATGTGGGATGCCCATACCAGTAAGAGGGACTTGCAGCAGCCCAAAATGTTTTCTAAGATATACTTGTTGCCTGGAAAAAATGCTGTAGTTTGGGAGGTGAAGGCCTCCAGTCGCTCTCCGAATAGAAGCACCCATCGCAAGCTATTATCCCAAATACTTCCTTCGTCGGGCATATCGCGCAGTCGCTGGGCATTAATGAATCTTCTGAAACTATCGAGACTTTGACACCCCTTCAACACTCTATCGGCACTTGTACCAAGTTCCAACCGACACCTCTGGAATAGCGATCGGCTTTTTTCCACGTGATTAAGCATTCTTGGCTGACCAGAAACTTCGGTGAATTGGTACTCAACGGCAACAGAACCGTAATCATTCCTTTCTCGCTGAGTTGTAATATACATTCCATTTTGCGTAGGGATGTCCATCGGCTTTGTTGAATTCTGGCTCGACACTGTCAATTTCGTACCATTATCTTGCCCGTTGGTGAAGCTCGAATAAGCCTGAGCTGCCAACCGGCTTCTGGGCTGTGCACCGTTCGCATTGGTAAGATTCTCGATAGACCCGTTGGAATGTATGGGTGGCAGGGGGTCTAGAGTGTTGGTGACGGCGATCGAGGCAGCCTCTTTCAAACCAGTCTTAGCAGACGCTACCGTGATTGAGTCTGTTGTCAGGGCGGTGACACCGCCTGTCTAGAGGTGAGCACGCTGAAGTATATATGTCCAATATACGGACGTGGAAAGTTTAGACCTACTCTTGCTATTGACTTTATCGGAAGCCATTGTTGGATATTTCAGGGATGACGGCTTGAATGAATGATGAGTTGAAAAAGTATCGTGCGTACAATAAAATATTCAGCTCGTATTGTAAGATAGTAGGTATGAGGGCGGTTGAGGTTCCAGCGAGGCTCCAGATGCTGATGGGAAATCTGATCTGTAGCCAGGAGGGTATGCAGCATATATAATATTGGAACACTCACTCATCGTCCCTCTTTTCTGGTTGTATACATGTCATTGATCGAAGTGAAATGGCTGGAAAGACCAAGTAGCTTGTAGTCCTAGATGCTGTTCATCGGATCCAGGTCTGTGGCAATAGGTAACGACCGCAATAAGGCGGCCGATTCGCGAAAGCGCATAGATCGCATCCCACCTTCCCATGTCCGTAGGCAGGTCTTGCGAGCGTGCTGGAATCTGATTCGGATTGGCAATATCAACTACCACGCTACGTTAGTATCGTTTACGGAAGAGTGCGTGGCTGGTGAAGTTCTGCTTGAGCTATTACACATTTTAACGGAAACAAGCTTTTCCAGCTATTGCGGCAAGAAGGCTGACGTTTCTCGAGTACTCTCCGTCTCCCGCAAGTGGCTAGGCTTCTACAATGCGGACTGACTGCTGTCGTGCGTCAAGCTGTCGTGCGTCAAGCGTGGCGTCCGTGCGACGTAAGAAAACGACCGGAAAACGACCGGAAAACGACCGGAAAACGACCGGAAAACGACCGGAAAACGATCGGAAAACGACGGGGAGCAAAAATACGCCTGTTACCTGTAGCAGACTTCGTATAGAAATGTATATACAGAAGTCAATACAATACAATACACAAAGCAGTCGCGGTGGTGCCCGCACAACACAATTCTTGGTTACGAGACTGCCAGTGCTTAACCAAGAACAAACCACTTTCAGATGCAGGCGCGTCAACACGTGTGATGAGACATCACATTCTTTCATCAGCATGCATAAGGCCGGAGGTGTATTGGGTGGCTGGATGTCCCTCGGCTTCTGTTAAACCGACCGGCCGTTTATCACCTGGAAAGCAAGTGTCTCGATATGGGCTTTTATCTTGCCCATACGTCCCGCCTCTTTCTATACGGATAAATGGAATGTCTTAAAGCACGGAATGGCTTTTACT
Organism: Drechslerella coelobrocha; assembly: GCA_036971555.1. Classification (NCBI taxonomy): domain Eukaryota; kingdom Fungi; phylum Ascomycota; class Orbiliomycetes; order Orbiliales; family Orbiliaceae; genus Drechslerella; species Drechslerella coelobrocha. Next base: position 67,570 of record JAJTUH010000012.1, on the reverse strand, counting down.
TATCACAGAAACGATTCATACAGCCAACTTTGTTTTCACGCCTGGCAGTACGATCCGGCCGCATGCATATGTTACTCGTTTGCTTCCGGTTGGCTTGTATATACGACTTTTATACAAAACTGTACAAGTTTACTGTTGACCAGCCCACAAATCCCTTAGCCTATATCTCTGGAGCTTCCCAACTGTAGTACGAATTGTACATAGAATCCTAATCTGCAGCTCTAGAAAGCCGAAGAGATCTTATTACGTGACTACAGCCACGTATATATCAACGGAGCATAGTAAACTTAATACTAATACCCATTAGCTTAGTTGGCGCGTACGCTAACCTGTACAGCTAGACTACGCGTATTGGCAAATTTTTTCTGTTTGGTATGCTTTCTGCTCCTGCACACCTAGTGGAGTTACCACAACGCTAAGGTTATTCAGCCAGTAGTTTGCTTTCAGTGAAAACATATGAATTGAAGTGATGAATAGTACTGACTATATGGTACATATTATGGCCCAGCATAAACCATATTTTGGGATCAAGTAAGGCGAACTTTAAAAGAGGTTTCCGTTTCCGAAGCTCATGTCGGAATTGATTGCGATAATAAAATTAAAATACCCGTGTTGCTAGTGTTAGGCTGATTATCTTATAAGGTATTTTGAAATAATCCTTTCTCTACATTTATACTACTACTACGCTCTTTAATGACCACTCCGAACAAAATCTCGGGGAGTACATTGTAACATCCTGTTAAGCCAACAGACTTTGAGAGGTTCGGCTTTAGTACGGTGCGTTAATATAGATTATTTCACCATTAAATACTCACTCAACTACACTTCTTCGGCTTGGAACGGCTGTTGATTTATATGCTAGTTAGTTCGTAAATTGGAAAACCTGTTTTTGTAACTGCTTAAATTTGCCAAAGGCGTTACAACTACCGCGCCTAACTACAGGGTGTGGTCGAACTGATAAACTAAGGCCCATCCGTGGGATTAGAGAGACCGTCTGCATTTGGTCATGGTCCAAAGCTTTGGATATTTGTATACTTGGAGAGGGGATAGAAAATATTGTTAAGGCTGTTATCGAGCCTGTCCGAACCCCCCTGTTATAAGAGATGGCGTGAGTACGTGTAGGTAAATACGGCAGAGAATAAATCTCTAGTTTAATCAGAAATAGGCAAACTTACGAGTTTCTCAATAACGCATTGAACCAGAGAATCAGGTCCAACCTTGTCACCACTAGTCTCCCACCACATTGCTCCCCCAAGACCCTTATCAACGATATATTGCGCCTTCCACCTAGCAACGTTCGGAGTGTCGTAGGAGATCATTTGGCGGGAGTTTTGGTCGTAGCTCCAAGAGGCTATTGTCTTCCCATCTTCGTAAACTTGGGCTCCGGGTTGCGGTAAGTCTTTGTAATCCCATACCCCAGTTTCCCAATGTCCTTGGCCAGTGCCGGAAAATGGTTTTCCAGGGCCGTCTGTATTTGCAAACCCGCGACCATAGAGTGGCATGCCGAGATTAATTTTCTCAGGCTTAACAGCCGAATACATCGCCAAGGCTGCCGAGAATGAAAAGTCGGTAGTTGCTGGATTATCTTTCGAGGGATATATGTTTGCGGCATTGCCAGAGACGGCGGACCACGAGCCTGCAAAATCATAGGCCATGAGATTCCAAAAGCTGAGGTACTGATCCATTCCAGGGATGTCAAGCTGAGCTATTTTATCGGGTCCACACGGCGCTGCAACAGAGAGCTCAAACTTTGGGTTTAGTAAATCTAAGTATTGGCGGCAAAGTCGGAGGAGGTCAACAAGGTTAGCTGCCTCCGTAGCATTGCTGGGGTACTCCCAATCCTAAATTTCAGCTCTAGTCAATATCACTTTTGGCTGTTGTTCAAGGCTAAAGAATGGCGGATATACCAAATCGATTCCGTCTAGTCCAAAATTCTCAACCATCGCAGCAGCCGTTCTAGCGAAAGCCTGGCGCTTTTCTGGTGTGTTTGTTCCATTAGGGAAGTTTCCGTTTTGAGAATATGTCCAACCCCCGATGGATAGCAGAACTTTAAGTTTTCGATTTGCCTTCTTCAGTCGAAAAAGTTGATACAGAATTCCATAAAGGTTAGTACCAGGCTCGTCCCACGGTTGGTCAGGCCAGTGTTTCTGTTCCTCAACATTAAACAGTTTAGCATTTGCACCCATAAATTACAGTCACTTAGTATATCTTCTCGGTCGAGGAAAGGGGATTAGCTTACGTCGGTATCGGCCCAAGGATCAGCGAGCTTAAGCTCACCAGTATCAGGATTAATGTCCACGAATGCGAACAATATGTGCGTAAACTGCTTGGCGACTAAGTCCTGAGGTTGAAAGTTGCGCCCATATAAGGCCTGTTTTTGGTTTCAATCCACGTCGGGGAAATTACCAACGTTGGGTCAGCTTGCAATCTCACAGCAGAAACTCTCTAAAGAAAGCCTACCCAGTCAACATAATAGCCGACAGTACGATACCCGGTTACCATCTTGAGTCGCGTGTATGAGCTAGCCTGGTGACTACGTATATTCAAGTTGAGCGGTGGTGGTAAAGTTATATATAATTATTCGAAGTGGGTGCGGCGGATAGTTGAGATTTTGATTATGGATTTATTCAATAATTGTGTTTTCAGATGCTAACGTATGGGATTTTATACTTTTTTGTCGGTATATTAAGGGCTCTGTATTTTATTGTACTGTATTCATTATGCAATATTCTCAATGACCTGTTGATGATGGATCATGGGTTGCGATTGTCATATCCAGGTTGATCCGATGGCCTTGTAGCATGTGCATGCATGCTCCTCCGCGAGATCAGTGGCGAGTTTGAATTTCAATCTTTATCAGAATCTAGTTCCACAATTCCGTAACCACGGTACGATAACTTCTCAGCCTTCTTACACCACGCTCCCACTTATTCACCGTGAGCTCAATTGTAGTCCACAAATCCGATTGCGCGTGGCCCCTGGTTTCGTCGCTGTGACGCGCGATACGATTGCGGAAGCCCAGGAAATTGCCCTGCTGATTAAAGTCATCGACTCGGAGGTAGAACTCAGTGTTCTGGTAATTCATCTGCCAGTATCAGGCGTTAAAATAAGATCAACATGGGTTTTTGCGAAGATATAGCGTACCTGCCCAATGTGGACTAATAGCTACCCAAGTAATTTCCGAAAGTTGATCGCGCATGACAGAACGAGATTCCTTTTTGATCACAACGTTGTAGATCACCTCTGTCCCGGGAGCATCTGGTCTCGAGGCCGGTAGATCACACTGATTTTAAACCGGTCGATGCAGTCTATATTTTGGAAGTCAAGAATGTGCTGTCATCCCAGGATTAGAACCACCAGTTAGCTAATGTTAGTTTGTGCTTATAAGTGTGTTGCAACTGCTGGCAAGCTGAGCTAGCTTAAACTGAGCATCCCATCTAACCGGCCAATAATTTGTCACCAAGTCTAATACGGTGAGATAACAAAGTATTTGTTTATTTGCTTACTAAATAAAGATTCTTTTCTAGTAGCGTGATAGACTCGGCTGCCCCATCGCTATCGCAAATCCGGATTTTGTCTTCCTGGAGATCTCCCTTTTTCAACTATGGGTCGGCCTAGTTAGAAAGTACTATATCAAATCCGGTAACTTTGCTAGTTAGAATTATCACGCGTTGGTATCGGCTTGCCTCCCTGACATACTAAAAGAGCGCAACCTAGCAGTTAGTACGAGGAACCCACTAAACTCTCACGGATCCACACGTGTCAACGACCGAGTCTACTGCACTGAGGAAGGGCCAACGATTGTTTAGGAGGACCCAGATGACCCCTGCCAGCAGACGCATATAAGTACAGACAGCTCACAGCTTTCGATAATTTAACTATGGAAGCAGGTTTGCAGGTGACAAAGCCACTTAGAAGCTCCAGTTCGGTTAGGGACTGCTGCTATACGAACATGGGAACAAGAACTATGCAGTGTAAAGCTCCTCCTCGCGTGTGGAGAGGTCTATAATCTTTCCGAATTTCCAACGGCTCACGTATTGGCGGCATTATGTCAACCTCTACGCCGTTATCCACACATCTGTAAACGAGCTTGAAAGGGGCTCTTCCTACTCAGCCAGCTCATTCATTATACGTACTAGGCGAGAACCAGCATGTAAAACCTCCACTGGACCATAGCTTTGGAGTGTACCTGCTAGCAGAGCCTCCATTTAACCTTATCGTTACCCTTAAACTTCCTTCAGTTTTCCAATTCCTTATAATTTCAACATCGTTTGTTTACTTAATTTATATATATAAGGATGAAATGGTTTGAGGAGTGAATCTAGATCCTGAAACAATAACATATGAAGGAAGGGCGTATAAACGTGCTGCGGCTGACGGGACCTCAATGACGATAATGGGAAATGCGTCGACGGCCATCGCTGCCATTAATACCTCTCTTCGAATACGTTATCACATGCGCAAAATCGAACTATAAAATGTCTGATTAATGAAAACCCTAACTGAATCGTATTAGATAGATCAAGAATTTGGTCATAAAGGTAGGGCTAGCTTGCTGTTGCCAGTAAATAAATTGGTACACAATCATCTTTGTGGGTACTATCGCTATCCATGGCCCCGGCGTTATGACAGACAAACTAGTCAGATATTACTATGGTATACTAACGGGTTGTTGCCTACTAGCATTTATCTAGTTGCTTGGTGGAGGGTACTTCGTACTTCCCCACAGAAAGATCGACGCCTCGGATTGACCAATCTCAATGGAATGAAGGGAAATTCGAAATAGACCCGAAGATGGATCTTAACCTCTTAAAAGCCTATATATACGCGGCTTTGCATTCAAAGCCCCTCCTGAATGGACTAAAACGCCTATACCTAGAGGTTAAAATGAGAATTCTAGTACATGCTAGTATCCTAGCCTTAAATTATTATATATATAAGCTTATCATTATAGCAACTTTGTGTCGACCACGCGGCTACGGTACATCTTCGAGATCGCATTTATATATTGACGACCTACAGACAGCTAGGAAGGTAATTCCAGGAATTACTGAAGCTATTTTAGAGGGTTATCGTGCGATGCAAGGATATGTAGCTATGTAGGCTTAGTATTTGGTTCTAGTATTTCCAACACAACTTATGTACTTAGAGTGCAAAGCCACATCTAGTACCGATTTAAGTTTGAAATGGCTAGGGTCATTGCTAGTCTTGGTTCTGGCGCTCCCACATGTATTCCACGCGACGCGGAACTCAATACAAGACTAGCTCATTGCTAATTCCAAATAGTAATAATAAAACAGCTATAGAAAATGCCGAAAGCACCAAGAATTTTCGATATACACTCGCGTTTGTGCGAGCATTTCAGTTCAAGGGCGCGGCATGGTGGTAGAAGTAGATAACCCCCTGAATGAACGGTCTGCGTGCTTCATTCCAGCTCCCATAGTACCCGGCTTTAAAAAGCGTTTAAAAACATCAACTCCTGAGGTACCATATCTCTCTTGACCGCGCCGGCGAAAAGCGGGAGAGCATTGGCATATATCTTCATTACTGAGATCTTTAGGCCTTGAGGATGACTAGCGTCCTTACGGTATGTCATGCGCCAAGTGCCAGAGGACTAAAAACCGACAGTTATTATTACATCCGTTTTTCAAGCAGCAAAAACAACGTTACGCAACTCATCTCACCTTGAAATCCCATGCTTTCCCATCCGGGTCAATCACATTCCCAGGTTTGTCTTGAGTGGTTTTATAGTTGCCATAAAGGTCGGCTTGTCCGAGACAGTCATACCCATCCGCTGTCTCCCTCACCATACCGAAACGTGGAGAGTGGTAGAACTCTTTGAGGAGAGTGTTGTACATTTCTCGAGACTTCTCGAAAGCAGCAACACCACTAGTGGTTTTTCCGACCTCGTCCGTATAACTAAAGTCGTCAGTATGCCAGGTGCCGAAGGGCTCGCCATCTGAATACATCCTCCCTGTAGTGAATGATAGCTCGAATTGGTACATGAACTTGAATGCGGGGTGCTTTAAGAGGCCCTCGTCCCATCCGTTGCATTCGCGCACGAAGCATGGTTCAGTAGGAAATTCAGGGGCAGACATTTGAAATTTTTTAGAAACAAAGGTCCCGGACTGCAATCGAAAAGATTGGGATTGATTGATTTCAAAGAATAGTATTGGAAAGGTAACTAATGAATATTGATTGATCTAGACCAGGAGGAATTGCAACCTTTGGCATATGGATCTGAGAGACCGATTTATACTTTTTCTGGTCACTCTCGATACGTTGAGTTGGTTTCTTCGCACAATACGTTGAGAAACGGTTCCACAAAGCTGCCTGCCAATCAAAAATGAGTTACACAAAGCAGCCATCTCGCCCAACCTGGAACCGCGTGCATGCGCCTATTTGGACAAACTTATCAAGTTAGATGTCAGCCTTCACCAAAAAATCAGCCGCAAAACGCCAACTGTTCCCAAAAGGTCAGCCGTTCCCAAAAGGTCAGCCCACACATTGCCAAATGTTCCCAAAAGGTCAAACCTCCTCCAACAAATCAGCCTCAAGTATGCCAGCCTGTCCAAAATGGGACGCCAAAATGAGTCAGCTGTTCCCAAAACGACTTGGGAATTATTATCGCCTTCATTACACAGTTTCAAAGGCCCCCATTTTCGATTCAGAGGCGGCTTGAGCCGTTGCAAAGTGTAATAGACAATTCCATGGACACATTATTCTACCAATCGCATTGCACCAAGCCTGAAGATTCTTACCTTCTAGAGACGGCACAGAAAAAAAGATTATGTGGAAACATCCAATTGCCAAAAGTGCAACTCGGAGTTTCCAGGATCTTAGATGCAACTGAAGGTCACTATGCACACTGTTAATCTACAATGACGAGGAGTATGGTGAGGCTTATTATACTTCGACAAATCCCTGGGGATATAACAGCGTAAGCCTCCACTATGATCAGCAACGTTTATCTACTGCACAATTCGGGTGATAAAAGTGATAGTTTCGATTTAGGTTCATGCTTGTTGTAGATTTATATGTGTTTGGGAGTCCCAAAAATGTGGATACTTAGGGTAGGGTGCGAGAGTGTAAGTCTATGCGCTGCAGGGGGGGAGGGGCCCAAGTCATAGACGGGCTTTTTGGCCAATTGTGTATCTATGAATAGGTCCGGGATCAGGCGGATCAAGCGAGATAAGTTCTAACTACTGTGCAACCAAGCGAGGACCCAAGAGGTTGGACGGGAAATTCCGTGAGGGGCAGTTATGAGCTTTTATATCCCTCACCGATCAGGGCGTGATGGTTGTGATTTTGCTTTTCACCGCAAGCCTATTATTACCGGGGTATTTGGGAAGTGAATTGTCTCCTTCGCACACCTCCTTTGCTGTGAAGGAGACAATGAAGTGGATTTGAGATGGGTTCGGGGATTGGTCCTCCAACCGTTGAGTTGGATAGAAGCCGAAAATTAAAATTCGTGAGGCGGTTTACACTATATCTCGCAGATTTTGTATCTTTAGATTGACAGGTTAGGAGTACATAGTGGGCTGAATTTAGAAAACTAAGAACATAGGTTCGGACTTTATTTCGGTACATATAAGGAATACTTTCGTGCAGAGTTAGGAGATCCTTGTCTCCTTCAAAACAGCATTATTCGCGGGCGTGTCTTTAATGCTATATGTACTAGATGTGTTTCTGGACAATAGCTAGAAAGAAGCTTATAAATGCTGACATGCGTATGAATCTGGGTCAAGGTAGCTCTATGAAATCATCGAACGTGGCAAAAATACATGCAGAACCTCTTGCTACAGCGAATGAGCCATTTTAGTGCAAGTAGAATTGAGCTCGCATACTTATCGATGAACTTAGAGACACTGTGAGTAGTAGTCATTACCATATGTACCTGCGAAGACAAAGAGATATAAGTAAGTTTCACCAATAATATTAGGCTTAAGGAGGGAGGCTTACATTTTCCAGAGGCACAACAAGTTGGCCCAGTGAATCCGATTCCACCACACTGCCCCCACATTGTTGCGCAATTTCCATTATTGGACGGGGTGGTAGTCGTTCGTGAAGTTGTTACTTGGCCGGGTGTAGTTGTAGTTGTAGTTCTGACTGCAGTCGTAGTTGTAGTCGTAGTAGTGCTCCCGCCACCGGTATTACTTCCCGGGTTCTGCAAAGTCAGTAAACCTGGGCGGTAAGGGATTTTGTTGTAATCACCGCTCCAGTTTGGATCTCGTCCTTGGTAGAGTAGCTGGAGGTTGCAGGTGTCAACGGTAAATGTCTGATCAGGATTACTGCGAATCAAATCGCCGTGGCTAATATCGTTCGTCCAGGTGGCGCCACTGTTAGCCTTGCCGGCAAACGGATTGCCCTCACTTGAGGTCTGTGGCGTCCACGAGCCGCCAAGACTAGTAGCCGTGAATGAGCGGAAATATCGTCCATTACCACCCTGAGATTCGACAATCATGAGATACTTGTTTAGGCCTTTAAGCGTATAAACTTGCACGGCTTCGAAGAGATTGTTTGTCGTGTCGCTTAAAATAACGGTCGATGAAGAGCCGAAACTGCCTGGGAAGTTTCCAATGGGCATGCTAGCCCGATAAATCTTGCCATTGTCTCCTGCAAAGAATAAATACATGTTTTGGCTGTCGCCAATAAGGGTCTGATCAATAGGACCAGTGCTGGAGCCGGAGATAGATCCTGAGAATAGTGTTTGCGCACCTGACCAGCCGTTTGGGTTGGTGGGGTCGCTCGACGTCTTGTAGGAGAACGCGGTGGGGCCCCACTGATAAGCGAGGACCCAGATGTTCTTTGGTGCGAACAAAAAGAGTGTGGGCGCAACGGCGGCCTGAGACTGGCCGGTCTGGCTTGCAGAGGCCATGTCATTCCAGTTGGTGAAAGTACCGAAAGCCATAGACCCGTAGGCCGACCCATAATACGAGCCGTAAACCAAGTGCTTCCCATTGTAAGGAACATGGGTGAAGTCCTTAAGGGAAAGCCATCCGTTTTTTGGTTGCGCTAGAGCTCCTGTAGAAGACCAACGGAATGAAGATGGAAGTTGGCACTGCCCAGCGACGACTGTGGCCGATACGAGCAATGCTAAACCAGTTGAAAGCATTTTGTCTGTGGGTTCCAGAAACCCGACGATGGCGTTCCTATAAGTCGGGGGCTGCCAAGAGGTTGAAGCGAAAGTGTTGGTAGCAGAGCCGCCCGTGATATTTAGAATTGTCGAGTTTAGAACGGCGTAATTATAATAGCTACAAAAAAAGACTAGACTAGCTTCTCGCTTTATCAAATTGTGGATAAAATACGGAGGGGCGGCATAGCAGCTCTAGTACCTGCTCAAGATATTGCTAGTACAGCTAGAATACAAAGAGTAATCTTCGTAGCAATTTATATACTTTATAACAAGCTATTGAGTCGGCCAGAAATACGTTTAGAAACGATTACGGCCCGGGGACCGAAGGGTAATAAAATCGGAGAGCGATCTCTAGGATCCAGAACCAGACGTTGAAAATTGTGGCTTACGGCTGAATACCCCATGGTATAGCTCTCACTTTTCTTGGGGGTCCTGGCTTCTTGTCTCAATTAGCGATTCTTGGTGCTGGCGCTTTACCTGTACCTTGGTTAGCTATATAATGATAGCAAGGATGTTTCATACTGACGGAACTATGGTATGCCTGTTTAGCCGCTCCCAACCCTCGGTACTGTTGGTACGGGAGAGGGCCCGCAAAAATGGTGCAGCATGCATAATGTAACGCCATGGGTCGGCTTTTTACGGTTAGGATAAGCGGGGAGGCGGATAGCATTTCCATGGAATGAGACTCAAACGTAGACGAAAAATGTAAAACATAACGAACATCTGTTAAATATAAACGACGGTAAAGAGATGTTATTGGCGGATTTTTTGTCGCCGTTCATAATAAGCTTTTAGCAAAAAGGTACGTAGCTAGTAGGGCTATTACAGCTTCCTCATTTTGGCCCACTCGACCCCTCGGCTGTTTGTTCCGGATTTAACCGCGCTCCTGATCTACGGGAACGAATTCGGCATATGTATCAAGAATAGTCTTGAACTAGGCGCCGCGCGATGCACCATAGGACTTCGTTTGTAAGTAATTGCGAGAATTTTGCATCGCATGCTGACGTCTCCATCTTTTCTGCGGCGAAATAAGTACTAGTTTCCAGATTATTCTGCTCGAAGAGAGAAGGATGGTTAATGTTGCGTTTGAGGTTTACTGAAGGGTTGCATCCTGAACACAGATCACACTGAAGATATCAACCAACATGAATTAGCCGACTTCTAGATAAAATATATTGGCACATCTGTGCATTTCCCGAGTGCATATTTATGCCGTAAGCTTAGGCGACCAACCTGAAGTTTGGTGCATTTATGAACATCCAAAATCACAATACAACTGCCGTCGCCCAATGGCGACTTTGACTTACGACATGTAAAATTAGAAAAAGATGAAGATACAAAGTCTTAGCAAACGCCAACCAAATGAAGTATCTAGTAGGCAAATATTCGATACTTCGTTATTAGTTGGGGTTAAGCCTTGCTATCGGGATAACTGTCGAGAGACCAACAATTTAGGCGGACTAAACAGCCTGAAAACGGCAAAGCGATTTGAATCAGTATCCGAAGTGGCTGGTGATACCGGAGTTTTTGCAACCCCAGTTTTATCACAACAGGAAATTTAATCTAGATCGAGGAGCAGGGCAACTTCGCTTCGTCGGTGATTGCTACCGCTGCAAAGTGTTGCCTTAGATATATTCTAACCCAGGTCACAACGAACTCTTCTGCAGATTTACGATATATTATTCGTACGTCTCATTAAAAGTTTGCCAACAGATCAAGTCGCTATAGCGGCTTTGGTTGCAGTCCTCTATATCTCAACCGAGAATGTACTGCGCTCCTACAGTTGAGTTCTATCATATCTTAAAACTTAACGAGCGTTTCTGAAAAGCCTCTTGCAATATGGGAAGATCTGCCGAAAATCTCGAGCGACGAATCGACAGGCAATTAGCCTAAAAGCGGGTGTTTTGTTGTCGGAAATATTATTCTACTCCACAAACGTTTTTAAGCCCGCTGGCGGAAACGAAACCAACACATCCAACTAAGACCCAGACCTAAGTTATAGACACATCTTCTTGAGAATGGGATAGAGCATGCATAGAAAAACGTAGCTTGAGAAACAAGAGACAAGTAGAGCAAGCCCATCTGCTAGTAATTTGAATCGTTCCATGTGTGCATACCCATCAGCTATTGCTGTCACCCAAAAACGATATCATATGCAGAGTTTAAGTGGGATGCGAAGACGGATAGATAGATAGTAGTGCAGTCACCGGGCAAAAGCCTAAGTTATCGACCCCCCCGAGAGTATGCCGCGACTTCATTTTTGACCGTTTAGCCTTTTGCGCTATTGTCGTTCCCAATTTTCAATCAGAGATTTATAATAAGTGACGGATGAAATCATGGCTATATTGGAAGAGGTGGTCATCAACAAATATTTCCCAGAAATTGTAAATAGTGCTTGAGCTAACACAAATTCTCTCCGCTGTAAAAATAACTGAGCACTAGTTGGTTGACGCGAGAATAATTGCTGGAAGGGACCTTAGACAAAACTGCGGCGTGGGCTCGGAGTTATATTTCATGATAGTCTAAGCTCTGATGAATGGTCTAATTTCTCTGGGGGTAAAGGTTACGAATTCAAATAGGGGTTTCTCTCTAGCCGTTAACTAATTTCACTGGATTTCGCTTTGATTGAGTAATAATAACTCACTCCTTATCTACTACGAAGCATCAGTCTCATAAAGGATGCCAACAGCTAGTTATTCCATTAGCTGTGGGCCTGCAGTGCTGACGATTTGATCATCTTTGCGAGTTTGCCTATGCAAATGGTAACCGGTTGTTCAGTTGTCGTGGGTTTCGTGTCGACAGGCGCTCCAATCCTATATTAATTTACTTAGTAACTTAGCAATCATGTGTGAGCTGCTTAATTTTCTACCAACAAAAGTTGCTTGGTACAATGGTAGGAGCGACTCGCATCATTAGCGATATTAAGTAGTCCACCTTATAGTAGCGAGAGCTAACGTCCTGGGATAGGCGTGCAAGTCTAGGCCCGAATATGTCTTAATGTGATAGGACTATGACAACTAATTGTACCTAGCTTTCCGAACAGTCGTGTTACGGGAAACAAGTTAATGTATTCATATCACGCCATCTATTTAGCGGTCATAGTGGCAGGTAAACTATATTACTCGTGAGTAGATGACCTTCCGGCCGCGTTATACAATTTTCCCGAGAGCATCCACAAGCCACCTACGTAGCGCCTACACTTTTCTTATCAGGCCCCGCGATCGAAGGAAAGACCAGAGTACAGCTCGGAATCCGGCCCTACAAAATCTAAAAATATCACAAACCGAATATATACAAATGTTGGTACACATACAAAGTTCGTAAAAGGCTAGAAGCTCGAGGGGCTCCAAAGCGTTACTTTTCGCTAATACCGTGCAATAGCAAAGATGCTTTGTTCTTGGCTACGTGACTTTGCATCGTTGGATGCACTACAATAAATTATTACTACGATTTTGCTATGCTGGGGCATATTAAATTGTTGCGAGGCCATAGAGGTGACGCCATTGCGAGTGCGTGCTGCTCAACACAACATCAGAGTCTCGTGCTGAGACTGCACAGCTGCGAGTGCGTCAACTAGACTTTCTTTTTAGTTGCTTGGCGTCCACTGCTTGTTTGAGTATTAAGGCGTTAGTTGCTACAACGGCTATCTCTTCGATAAGGAGGCGTCACTTGTATATGCGTCCTATCTGCGGAGAACCTTCTCTTTAGAGTTCCTATATGGTTGCGATACCAGCCTCACGCCAATCTCGCTGACGGGAGCAAATTTTACTGTGATACTTGCGTGCAGCTAGAACATTTTATCCTACGATATCGGTGTTCTAGCGTCGAAACTGTTCCTTTTGTTGAATTTCAGTTCGTGTCTGAGTACTCAATAGAGGGTAGTCCGCTTATGCCGACCGTAAGATTCGACAACCGCTGAAGTATCCACTGCTGTTTCAGCGCGGCTCTCACAGCCTCGCGAATTCGTCCAGTGTATGCCTATTGCGTTAGTCACATGTAGCCATCTATCCAACGTTGTAATGCAAAGTTGTTTACACCTTTACCGTTTTACTATTATATATTAAAGAAGAAGGGATATTTTGCCGCCGCCTTATTCGCGAATTCGACTATTGAAGGGGGCTGGGAATATCATTGAGAGTCCGAACAGCAACCCTCAGAAAGGTAAAAACTTGAGCGCTTTCGTTGATTTATTGTCCTTTCATTCTCTTTGGAAGCCGCGCCACGAAATCGATACATCTGTACAGGGCGTAGCAATATTCGGGACATCAAACTCAGCTGTCTGATTCAGCCGGAACAATGTTTAGTTACTCAGCAGTTGATGTGCCAAGAATCAATTGATATACCAAAATTTTCACTTCAAAAATTACTTTTGAAGACCTACGGCCGAATTAGGCAGCAAGTGGTAAGGGCAGGTTTCAATGTTTTGCGCTCATCGTCCCACATTTTGATTATAATCTGAAACCGATAAGGCTATGAAGCAGTTTAAACGAATGGAATTGGAGGAAGAGCTAGCCCGCATATGACTAATACTGTTTGGAAATATAACGTGAGGTCATGACAATGAGAAATACATCTAGTAGCGGTGTGGATACTTATATACAAGCCCATTTGTCATCCCATGGTGCGGATTCTGCCTCGGGTAGAACACCACCGCCCCACAACCCTACCAACTGCCAGCGCCACCACCAAAGTTAATTGTTCTATCTCGCTTGCAGAGTGTTACAATACTCATTCTTATTTTACAACCCATCAATTTCTAAGATCGCGTCCCACCCGTTCGCATTCCCATTATAAAATTCATTCATAATCCCACCAGCTGTATCCGGGTTGCTTCCTGGGCAGGCCCACACCATCTCGAAAAGGGTATCAAAGCACCTGTCCCAGGTCCAGTAGTCGACAACGCTCGACCACAGAGACCAATATGTCTTCACTTGAGCAGAATTCTGGTCTACCAGGTGAATCCAATTGCCCCACGAGTCCTGATAGTGTTCCCATTCTACTGTTACGCCCCAGCCATAGCTAACTTGATGATTTGCATCAAGCCAACTGCAGACAGCATTTTTCGCGAGGTACAAGACATCTTGCCTGACCCAATGGGGGGTATTATAACAAGCGACGCTCATACGCTTAGCCAAGCGGTGCTCGGGGGCCGTAGTATTTGGATGTATCCAAACTTTACCGACAACAGAGTCGCCGAGCGGGGCTTTATCGTCAATGTCCTTCAATTGATTATGGCGTAGGGTTGGCCGCCGTGTCCGCCTTTCTGTCGAAGAGAGGCAGTTTTGGCCTCCGGCTCAGCGGCGGGATAGGCTATTGCAGTAGCTATAACAGTAAGAGTGATAAAGAGGGAAACGAACCGCATGTTTTCGACGGTTTAAGAGAGTAAGAGGCGCGATGACAGAAGAGTGCGTAGTTTATATCAAAGATGGGGGGCTGCTCAGTTGCAGGTCTGGTTTGAAACGGCCTTTAGAGACTGCTCTGTTGGGTGGTTAACTGGTATTGGATTGCATAACTCAGATGTTGGAGGGCAAATGGCCTCGTTTATATACAATACTGGAAGGCCATTGCATTGAAAATATAAACCGAAGGCGACGGAGTCACGTCCCCGTCCTCGTGTATTTGTTAGACTGACCGTCCATACGTAGGTCGCTCTTCCGAATTAATTCCGACATCAGAATTCAATCTATGGGACCAACCACAGCGGATAGTCTGGCAATGCATGACCACATGTTTTCTGATAGGATACATGCTAACAACTGATATCTACGTCTCAAATTCCTAAAAACGGGTTAGACCGTGATGCATGCTCCTGAAGGCCCGCGTGAACAGTGAGATTTCTAGGCTCACTAGGTTCCGGTTAAAAAGATGAAATCCCCTCATAATTATCGTTTACCTACTCGTCATTGCTGAAAATTATCTACTTGATATCCACTATCAAGCCGTGCTATCCTCAAATTCTTCGCCCATGTCGTAGTCTTTTGTTAGGAGGGAGTTTTAGTCAGAGCCCGGGAATTGTGTTGCGACGTTGTCGATGCAGCAGAAGAGGTCAAAGCGCCTGCGGGGCGGGCCGGGGAGCGCAAGCCTGCATGCATGCACCAGAGATTTTCGATTTCAACTTGCAACTTGCGGAGGATATATAATCTCGACACCTAGCGTGCAACTTCACTGCTCCCCCCTGTGGCCCGGCGCAATACCGGTTAAACTTCTCGCTAGAAGCTAGGGAATCTTGGGAAGTTTGCGGAATTGATAGGTTCCTGCATTCAGAGGATGGCAGGCGAATGTTACTGTATTCCAAGGGCTATGATAGGCTGATCAGCCGTTGCACACAAGCCTTCAAAGCCTAGGTTCTCAAACCTGTATTAAAGTTTGATCAGTGAGTAGTCCATATAATGTCTGAAAGCCGGGAGTCTCTCAGACGATTTGTGCTAACATAGATGTGTAGCAAGGGAATCAAATAACCCGTAGCTCATCAAGATATAACTATATCCACATGAATTCAAAACTTAGATAACTCAAGGTGGAGTTCAGAACAATATTGTCTATGATAGGTAATCTCTCCAAATTGTAGCGTTAGAACTTTGTATCCGTATGCAGGTATCCGTAGGGTGCAACCTAAACCAACTTTGAACTTCCGATCACCAGACCCTGAAGGCATGTAGCAAAAACAAGCTTTCTCCCAAGGACTATTTAAGCGTGCAGCATGATTACTCACCGCGGTACGTTGCGCTGCATGCCCGGAACCAGTTAAGTAATCAAAAAAAAGCCCATTGTTGTCTAACATGAACAAGGATATCGTTCTAGTCCATGCGCTTAGTGGCATGCGAGCCGTTCACTTTGCAGGCTTATTGCTGTGTTCATAAGTAGGTTTGGTTACAATGTTGGTGGAGGGATTTAAGCCCTCTCCCATTGGAAGAGTGCTGTTTTGTCTCAATAAGCGAGCAGACCATTTAAGCACTTCGCTCCTGGGGCATGGAGATGAGGGGCCAGGCCTGCAGAACTCGCGACAAGCTTGGACGCTAGGTTGCTTAGCATGGCTATTTTTTTAGGTATAACCTACGTATCCACTTGACGGCGAATTTGGGAGTAGCGACCAAAGGCGGAAGGTCAGGATCATTCGATTCCACATCTGCACAACGAAACTCTGGACTTCCAACATTGCTCGCCACTCGAAGTGCTAGTATTCTAGATCTCTCAGGGTAGTAATACCTAGGCCGGGAGACCCTCGGTCGGAATTTATTCTTCGACGCGGAATGGTCTTGCGAGGAGCGCTACTAGCGGGGCCGTGTGAAGCCCACAGCATCCATTTTAGAACCAGGCCGATCTATATCTTACTATAGACGAGAGCTCTAGTAATAAGAGGTAGGGAAGGCGAAGCCAAAAGCATTTAACTAACAGCGGAGAGCCTAGTACCATCTCGGGGTAAAGCATTTTTATCGGGGCGTAATTGGTAATGCCAGAGCGAAAGCACACACCACCTGCGCGCCGACGATCGGATTGTCGAGCTAGCGAACCATAAAAACTGAACCCGGCTAGGCGCAGGGAGGCGTTGCGCTATGAGGAACATGCAAATTCCCGCCTGCTTGCATGCGCATGGCCATGGTCATGGATCCCTGGTGTCCGTTGGATTAGTCACCACCGCATCAGCAAAACAAAGCGGAGTAAAAGAAATCCGCGTGTCGGGCAGCAATCACCAAAAGAACCTCTCACTCACTAGCTGCGCTCCCTTGCCTCCGACGAATGCTTTTGGGACGACCAACTACCACCAAGGCCGAGTCCAAGGCCGAGGCAGGTCCTCCCACAGGCTCCGACCGGGGCTGGAGAGCACCGAAAAAACTTTGGTTCTTCGCCGGGGCTGTTGTCCTATTGATCATTGCGACCGTCCTCCTTCTCGTTTGCTTTCTCGTGTTGCGCCGGCATCCCTCGACAACTCCAAGAGTGCGCCCAAATTATTGCCCGACACGCATCTCCGCTTCTATCCAACTGGCTAACGACTACTGGCAAGGGCTGTATCCGACCCCTCCGCCGGGCCCCAATTCGTTGACATGGGGCAATGGCACTTATTTCAGCGGTGATTTGGTAGCGTACAGCGCTACGGGCGTTGGCCGCTATTATACTTACGCGCTGGATTGGGCTACCTCCAACAACTTTTCTTTCGACCCGAACCATACCAACCCAGCCGATTACCTCTGCGTTGGCTACGACTATATCGCCCTTTATCTCCTCGATCCAAAACGCCCTTCCAATTATATCTCGCCAATCGACACCGAAATTCTCAGCTTGACAAGCTCTCCCAGGGTTGATCTATGGACATGGGTGGATGCGCTGCACATGTCCATGCCACAGTTCGCCCATCTGGGCGTTATCAAGAACGACACCAGATACTTTGATAAGATGTACGCACTATTCAATCACACCAAGAGGGCAGAGGGCGGGTCGGGATTGTGGGACTCTTCTAAGGGACTGTGGTGGCGCGACAAGTCCTTTATAGGGCAGAATATCTATTGGTCGCGTGGTAACGGCTGGGCCATCGCCGCGTTAGCTAAGGTCCTAGATGTCCTGCCGCCGTCGGATGTACATTACCAGGAATACGTGTCGACGTTTCAGCAGATGGGGTCCGCTATTGCGGCTACACAGCAACTAGACGGGTTTTGGTACGTCAACCTCGGCAACTCGTCAGACTATCCCGGGCCAGAGACCAGCGGCACCATGCTTCTCGTCTTTGGGATCACCTGGGGAATCAATCGCGGCTTTTTTGACGCCGCTATATATGGGCCTGTCGTAGCCAAAGGATGGAATTCTGTCGTTAACTCCGCTCTCGCCCCGGATGGCCGCCTGATGTACATCCAAGGTCCCGGTTCCGCGCCTTCGAGCAAGCAACCTGTCACGTCAGCGTCAACATTTGACTACGGGGTAGGGGCTTTTTTACTAGCTGGTAGTGAACTCGTAAAACTCTGTGGAAAGTAGTGGTACTCTGTACGCCTGCCCCCCAGTTAGAGCTGGATGACACTCCGTACTCCCGTCTAAAGGACCGGTTTTGCTATCGGAAAGCACAAGATCTTTGGCGTATCATGCTGATATATAAGTTGTATCTTCGTTCCTTATTATCATTACCAATGCAGCTATTGGCTACAATTCGTACCATGGCTTCCTGACTAAGCGCCGAAACACAAACACTATATTAGACCCGTATTTAAGCTCCCAGCGTACTGTGCTAGAGGGACTTCAGGAAGTCTCTCACAACAGTCCTGCAGGCGTATCGGGATTCACACTGTCGTGAGCGCTCGAATATCATATGAGAAGGCCTATCAACGATATATGGGCTTTCCAATCATCTCACATATGGACATCATTATTATAGCAGGGTTTACGCATACCTGACCCATCGTAATGAGGCAAATCTCTTGCTTACCGCGCCATAATAATGGATAAGCATAGATTTATCTCCAAGGTGCCAAGTTTGGCCCAGATTTGCCAACCTATCAGCCATTCGTACCGGACAGGGGTCCGACATTGGAATCCTGTCAAACCATTACCAATAGTTTTTGTCGATGCTTTGGCGCGTTCGTGTCTTTGGCAGTAGTATAAATTTGGCGGGGCGTTTGCCCGTTCCGCCCGTAACCTAACCCTCGGATGCAACGGCAAACTAGGATCGCGGTCCGGTTAGCCTGTGTTGAAATCTGCATCTGGTTTCGCCCTACTAAGTAAGTTATTAAAAGCTTTTCCTATATAGAGTTATATATTCGTTTACTTATTCCCTCCACACATATGACTTATTGTATTACATTATATGATTTCCATATGCATATATGTTTTGTTTTTTGGCAGTGCTGGTACGTTTTTATTATAGATTGCAGCATACACTTTTTATTTTATTTTTTTTACTTGTATTTTATTCATATCTCCTTCACATTCGTGGCTAATGGTTTATCATTTATTTATTTTTGTAATATAATTTGTCCATTTTATAACGCATAAATTTTGAGAGCGTAGAAACACAGTCCCACAGCTGCATATTATCTCTATCTGCTAGCTTGGTAGCGCAATCCCTACCATGCTATAGATATGGCCCACATCTGGGCATCCAACTATAATATAATTATATATGAGATTGAGATACTTTACTGACTAACTAGTGAGCTTAAGCTTGTACCATAAATTTCTCGACGGAGTTGCTATGACCACGTCAATTTATTCTTTAATCATATCTTGAATTCTCTCTGAAGTATAACAAGGCGCCCGTTTGGAATACCTATTGAGCTTAGGGGTTGAGCCACCGGTGTCTGCCACAAGAAACTTATGAGAAAATCGACTCCTACTGAGAAGAGAATCTAAAAGACCTCTTTCCAAACACTATATACAGAAAATTGCTGATATATTTAATTAAGTAGGTGGTGGCTGCTGCTGCTGATAAGAACTGCCACAATTATAGCACGTAGCGCAATTGTCCCACTGACAGCATTGAGTACAAGCTGACAGCATGCGCCCATAGGCTTCTTGACATGTACTGCCCCTGCATGGATATGAAGCGCGGCAGTTGTACCCGCATGCGTATACACAATAGCTGTATAGACTGCTATTTATGTCGCAACGTTTTTCTATACAGGAGAGAGAAGCCAATACTTAGTAGGGTGGAATTTCAAAAGGGATACAAACGATTATTCCAACGTCGGTGAGTAGATGTACATACGAAGTAAGGGATTTGGGTCTGCATTTGAGATTGGATTTGGTGCCGCGTTGGCAGCGCCGAGCAGGGCGAGAAGGCAGAAAACAACCTTCATTTTATAGAAGTTTTCAAAATATATGTTAAGATAGCGCGTTAAGGTCTTTCCTTGAAGCTTGAAGATGGCGAGATATGGATGAATAATGGTGGAATCCAAGGAGCTGATCCCTCTATTTATAGGCTTTCATCGAATGGTTACAGGTATAGTCCAAAGCAACAAGCAGCTTCCAACCTTGATCATGAAGCCCGCACCTTCGATTCTGGTCTCAGATATAGCAACTTGAAGGAGATATTTAGTTCAGCCGAAAGACCTCCTGCCCCATCAATAACATGTAACCGCGAATCCGGATAACCCTCATGAGCTCGCCATACGACCGCCGTCGTATCGGCCCAATTTTCCGTTAGTTGTGCTGAACACAGCTTATCATAATGATTCTAGGAAATCGTTGCCCAATCAGAGGTACAAATAGGCGCCACAACCTGATGTCTTCATTTTCTTGCTGTTGAATTGCGGGAATAAGGGTTTACTGAACCGGCATTTTGAAATCCTGACTATCAAATTTGATTTCCCTTCTCGCTTAACCAACCCGTTTTTGTATCCCTTGCAATTTAGGCACGAGGCTCATGGGTCACTCGGCTTGGTCGTACTGGTCAAATGTTAACATGGCCAACTAAGTCTGGGGGTGAATATGGGTTAGTTCCTGTCGAAAAGTTATGATACCCGTCTGCAATTGGTTGGCAATCCCGGTCTCTAGTTCTGGTCCGCTTGGTTCCGTTCGCCTCAATTCATTCAAAGTTTCGAGGACTATTTCTGTAGTGCTGCTGGTGTTGACGGTGGGGCTGCAGTGAACAAGTTCTATTGTAGAATTCTCTAGCACTGTTTCGATCTGGGTTTAAGTTGACTTAGTGAATAGCCACCCATGTCTTGTTATATGAATATATGCGACTATGTCTGCTTGTATGAATACAAGTGGCTGCAAGGGGCCACTTACCAGAGCGGCAAGTTAACTACATGCTCGAAGGTTATAAGGATAACTACAGTTAGTACTTAAAACCAGTGCTTCCCTTCTTCTTACTGCGTCCCTGGGGACTAGGATAAGTTGATAGTTATACAACACGAGCTCCTGCTACTATTAACTAAATGGATCCGGGCGCTTCATAGCATTGGCTATTGCTTCGACAACGTGAAGTGAGTATATTGGCCATTCAATACGTTGACTGCTTAGAGCTGCAGGCACTATAACCGCGACCCACCTTCGCGCGATCGCAATACATTAGTAGCTCCACCGGTTGGATCTGGGATCGAATAGGTGGCACGCTGGGCATAAAATCAGAACTAATACTGCTTTATTGATATCAGGATATCGAACGAATGGTGGCGGTTAGTGTATTATCCGGTATAATTCAATAGAACAAATGCATTATAGGTCGAGACGATCCAATTCATATGTTTGCCATCCTATTGGCACCCATGCGCCTTGTGGAATTGCAATTGCGGGGTGGTTCAGGCTAGCATATAGGGTAGGGATTGAAAGGCCTAGGATGCTTGTCGTATATCCGTCACTACTTAGCTACTTGCTTCTGGGTCGATATCAATTCGTAATAGGGAGTGGTCACTCACCAGGGGCTTTTCCGGTAATTGATATGCAGTCTCAAATCACATTCGTTGATGTTAGAGTCTGCTCTTGACGGTTCGAGCTCCTAATCCGAGAGTTCCCGCTAGGTAAATTCGTATATGTACGCATACCGCTCCGATTTTGCCGCCGTTCTTTTCTTTCAACGCTTAATACCGCTAACGCGAGCTTTCAAACTGCGGTCATTCGTACAGAATTCAGAACATTAGGGGATACAACCTTGAGAACAGAACGGCCATTTACTGGTTCCAAAAGTCGATTTTCCATAGGTGGCTAAAACCGTGAGCCTTTGTAACAAACATCCCACGTCAAATGCTTCTAAGCTTTAGGTTACTACCGCTAGTTTCCACCTAGAGGCATTTGCCGCGAGCCGGTGTAGCCCTGCTTCTTAGAGGCATTCTTCCAAATCAAGTGGGCCAATTGATATGTAGTTGTGGCGTTGACGCCCCGCCCTCAAATCGTGAAAAACGTCTCGCGGCATGGAAACGAGTAAAGATAGTTTCTTGTTGATGCAAAGGGAATAAATAAAATACAACCCCTTTCTTGGCCATCTCTCGGGCTCTCGCTTTGCACGAAGGTTGCCGTCGGGCTTTTGCCGGCTGCCTTGGCAAGCAGGCCAATTTTGCCGCACATTACTGGGGAAGGATGGTATAGCATGATGCAGAGATGGAGACTGTGTCGTGGCGGAAGGCATCTTGAACAATGAGAATTGGCAACCCGATCATTATTCCCTCTGAGCAGACTTGGCATGCTCAAACGTCTTGGCATCGATGGACCGATCCGAGAAGGTGTTGCTGCTGGGCAGCTTTGGCGCATGTGACTTCCTTTCGTTGCTCTCCCTTAACCAAATCTTCCGTCGGATCGTGTTACATTTCGAGAGTGAGCTATGTAACTATAGCTATACGGGAGCCAACTAAGAATCTCGCGCCATCATTCTTCTGCTTGCGAATTGTCCTGCAATTATGAGGTTCCAAGGCTCGTGTCACAGTATGTAGCGACCATTTGGCTTATGCATGCGGGCTCTTGATTTCCAAGTTATCGGCTCTTAGGGTGGTAATTCAGAAAGAAGCTCGGCTATTACTCTTGCGATTACCGAGGCTCTACGCTAACTGCTAACTCATCCCATCCAGTTGGTATCGCTCTTCGTTTTATTAATTAATCGCCAATCGTGACGTCCGCAATCCGTTTACGAGGTATTTTATATAGCATCGGCATGATCTTAGTAGCAAGACTCTGCATCGAGCAGCGCATTGTATCCAAATCGCGAAGCTAATGGAAAGCGAGATTGCACTACCCCCCCTGGATGTCTGCGAAGGAGACAAGTTGCACTAATAGTAAAAGTAAATTACGTTAAATCGCAATGCCAATATCAAGAATAAGAGCTAGAATCACTATATATACCTAAAAGTCGAGGCGCCGCCGGGATCTGGGTAGTGCGGTCTAGAATAGGAGAGAAGTTGTATGGGTCTTTCTCTGCCTCCGATTAACCATCCATCTACGAGAATGCGTTCGATTGCTGTTTGTCCTTGCCATTTTATGCTTGGGCTATCTCCCAAGTTTTGCTAGCGCACAACCGGGCTCTCGTACACCCGTGCGCGTGCTAGCTATGGACAAAGGGGACACAGAAGCCACACTAACCTAAATACCCGTCTAAATTCACAGTACCGTATCCTAACTTTGTTTCTCTTGAATACACATTCGAATATTCTTCCAGCAATGTTATAACTAGAAGCCGATGTTAAGTGTTTTGTTGATGTAATGACGGAAAAATGCATAACTATAGATATAGATTTATATATATATTCCCCACTTGGTAAAGTTCCTTGTCTTATCCCTTACATTGCGAATTCATTGCTTTTGCCCAAGAACTCTTCTCATAGGTACTGTACTTCCGACGCCAGTCTCATTTTTCAAATCCTCTTCCGTTGCTTTTATATATCTACTAGTCTTCTCATAGTCTTTCAACGGCCCAATTTCCCTCAAACCCTCATGCACCATTGTATTCCGAATCACATCTAAGGAGGCTGGCACTAAAAACTTTGTCATAGCCTGCCTAATTTCTAGACTGCTTTTTTGCGCGTCTTGGAATTTTGATCTAACAATGCTATAGCCTGCGTTCCGCATGTAACCATCGAGATTGTCCGCTATACTGTTTTGTAGAATAATGAAAATTAGATCCTAAACTATTTGTCAAAGCGCAAAAAAGGAAAGAATTGTAGTATAAGATAGTCGGGGCTTTACCCGCAGTCTTTTCCGGCAGTATACAAAGTCCAAGTGGCATAGTCTATTGACTTTTGCAGATTTGGGTTGCCAGGGTCCAGCCGGCCTCCTGATATGGAGATATCGGTCCACTCAAGGTATCCCCCCGGTCCTGTTTATTCCTGGGTTAGTACAATTAAGCTGAAATTTTGAAGAGGATGTTATAGCGTGTACGGAGAAGGTCCTTTACACGGCCGAGCACGACCGGTATCTGCTCAGCAGCCAATACAGCGACGAATAGCCTCATCTGAACATAATCGTATTGCCCGATCATATCTTCGGCTGGCGGTTCGTTAACATCCCAGATTCTGAGCTTGATATTCTCCGGAACATTGGTTGGGTATTTTTCGTTAGTAATATCGTACCCATCAACTTGGACATCGATATCTTTTGCGGCTAACACCTGAACTACCTCTAATGGCCAGCATCTGATGCTTACAGTGCGTTGATTAGCCATACTCTCATATTTGTTTACATACAAATACTTTCCAATTTCAGATATTAGAGCCTTACGCAGTTCCCGTACCCAAGTCAGCTATTCTTAGTGGCCGATTTTCTAGTTTTGCTTTGGCAGCTTGCGCTTCCAGGGCACTGTTGTCGAAAATTTCGCCATCGAAGAACTCTTTGGAGAGCTCGTGGAAAATATTAAGGCTATAATATAGTTTAGCTTCTAGCGATATACGAGCCAAAATTCTTTGAGCCTTACCGTGCGGTCTCTTTGTCCCTGTCTTGAGAAAGAAGATATAATTTTTGATGCTCAGGAGCCCCATTAGTCAAATGCTCCATATTTGGACCCTTCTTGACATCCGGCACTGTCTCTCCGATTTTCTTTATTTTTCTTTGGCAATGAGCCAAATAAGATTGGGCCCTTTTGAACATTTTTGTAGTTATTATGGCCTAGAGAGAATCGATTATAAGGAAATTTGAAAATGTACTGTCAAGATCTCGATAGAGAAGATGCAATATTCATTTATCCGTTGGATGAGTAAAAGGTACCCTTTTATAGGTATAATCATGGCATGAGACTGTTGCATATACTGAAGAATAATTATTATTTCTGATTATTGATTCGGGATCTACAATTGCGGGCACAAAGAAAGCAATAGGCACGACGTGTCCCTACAGAGCTACACTAGTATTACCTCATGCGAATCGAATACACAGTTTTAATATCTCAGCACGGATCTACATTCCGATCGCATAGTCGACTTAAAAGATACTTCTGATGAAGGCTCCTGAGCTCATGAGGTACAGAGCACGATGCCAAGAAACACCTCTTGTGCTGACCCAGCTGCAAGGACCCACCAAGCTCCAATTTCGCCTGAATCATCGGATGAATGGAGTTTAACCTATCCTGATCAGCTGATGAATGCAAAGGTAAGGGACTACACTGGTGCTAAGCACTAAATGTTGGGACTTTAGGGGCTCAAGTGCTTTTGTGGTGAATTATACGGACATCAAATTTTATGTAAGGGGAAAAATACTCAACTTTAGCTTCATAATGTCAATGACGTTCAACATTCATGTCAAAGTATGACTTCACTAAGCGCCTGTGTCTTTGCGGCTCCATTAAATAACCTTCCTTGCATCCTCACCCTCAAAGTTTTACAAGGATATCAAATTCACAACATAAGAAAGACATGCCACTGCGAAAACTTTTCTGTATACTAAGGGGAAAGGGGAGAGAAAAAAGGACCGAGGAAATTACAAAGCGTGCTTTTACTGAAGGTAAGTCCTACTCGATTATGGTCGTAGATGGCGATAATTTACTACATCCGAGTATAACCCGATATCTCTTCGGTTTTATGCCTGTATGTATGAGCTTTGACTCCGAGATGCCAAAGTACTCAAGTTAATATATTCATTTTACGAAAAAGCGACATGCATCTTTGGAGCTACTGGGATTACTCAGGCTTCCTTTCCAAATACGCGCTCTCTTTTGGCGGTCTAAGAAGTTGTCCTGTTTGCTAACCGCGTGATTCATCTATATGAACAACTAGATTCTGAATCAGTTTCTTCTATTGCAGGCGCCTTTAGACAATACGAGAAAAGCAAAGAAGTTGTCAATCAAATAACTGTCACTCATCCTCAGACTGATTATAAGGTCCCAAGTGGTGATCCTATTCAGAGGGCATTTCATGGAGCCAAAATTTGGTGGATTAATGATCCTATTATCAGCCAGTGGCGGGACCCGAAACACCCAATTCACAGTACACTTCTAGAGGTCAATAAACTATACCAGAGCTGGATGGCAGCACCGAGACGACCGTTTTCTCCCTTTGGAGATCCTCTTTGGTTGCAAGTTGGCCGCATTCTCGCCAAAGTTGGGCTCCCTTTTCATACTAATGAGATCAATATGCCTGACGACCTCGACACTAGTTGGCAGTTTCATTTTAAGTCCTTTGAGAGGCGAGTCATTCAAGAAAAGGGAGCTCGTGTCGGAGATGGAAATTGTAGGGGATATATATCATGTCCCACGGAAGCGAACTGCTATTGCATCAGAGCAATCCAGCAGGATCTGAGGATCAAAGCAACATCTAGGCCAATACTGGTATATGATAACTTCGATGAAAGAGTTATATTCTACACCGGACAAGTTTTGGGATTACATATCCATCGATTAAACTTGTTGGATGACGTGGAAAGGATCTGTGAAAGTCTTGCATTTATCACGGAGCAGAAGCGGCCCGTGATATTTGCAGCAACGCTAAGGGGCGCGAATGGCATACACGACAACCTGGACATTATTGATCAAATTTCAAACCGTATTCAACTGGTTCTCCATATCGACGCATCATGCAATTTTGATTATATCACAACATTATCCGAACAGAAAAGAATCAGTCTTGGAATTGAAAAGCTCGTGTTATCAGTCAAACCGCTATCTCAGCGTCTTCGGCGACCCGATGGCTCTATTGTCGCAACCACAATTGTTGCGGGTGGGGCAAGCTATACAAATCCAGCCCCCGCAATTATACTAAAACCTTCATTATTAAAAGAAACGCAAAGGAGTGTTACATATACTGCAGGACGCGACTCAACTCTGGCAGGCTCACGCGATGCTTTGAGTTGTCTATGGATGGCGCTACAAGAGATCAGATTCGGGGAAATAGGGTTTCAAAAAGTTTACCAACGCTGCGCCGATACGCGGTCTTCTTTATTTCGCATACTGACGGAGAACGGTTTATCTGCTGTTGAGCTTCCATACTCTCTAGATCTCAGGATCGACAATTGCTCCCAAGAAGAGGTAGAATGTCTGATATCACTTGGTGCTATATCACCAACAAAAGGGGCTGTTATCCTCTCTTTCCAACCTTCAGTAGCTCCGCAAGATATTGCGTCAGTTGTAAAAATATTTTCTCTCACGACAATAGTTGAAGAGATGCCGCAAACGCCGTCTACATTCGAAGAATTCTCGTCTTATAAAATTCCACAGACCATTATCGACGAGCTTGAATCTACGGTGCAATACTGGAGAGTGTTAGCACGATTTACAGCTGGCTTTCCAGGGAGCATGTCATCTTACTCTGCTCTTGGTCCAGTTATAAGTTGTTTCTTGGATATAAATATTCCGGAGGATTGGGTGGAAAATAAAAAAGAGGACCTATTAACATTGCGGATGATTTCATTCGGATTACTCAACTCTCGGGATAGGTCGCAATTCGAAGGGATTTACACAAATGGCAGCACAACGGGAAACAGGACAGGTATTCAGACAGCATTGTTACGGCTGCCGACCGCTTTTGTATATTTCTCGGCTGAAACCCACTACAGCGTTCCCAAAACGGCTCGTGACTGCGATGAACTCACAAACTGTTGGTCAATTACGAACCGCAGGCCCCGATCCTCTCAAATCCCTTGCGACCAGGATGGCTGTATCTTGATAAGCGCTCTCGTGGAGCAGGTGCAGGCTGATAGAGCGGACTGTTTTCAGCACGGTGAGAAGTTTCATATGATTCTTCTTGCAAATATGGGCACAACCTTTCTGGGTGCAAGAGACGACATATATGCAATATACAACACATTAAGAAATATTGGCATCCAAATTTCACATATCCATGTCGACGGAGCATTAGATTTTGGGTTTGGTACTTGCGGTATTAGTCTTGGACCTCCTGGAGCAACAGATTCTCAGGGAATGCCTTTAGTGCAAGGAATAACGGTGAGCCATCACAAAGCCATGGGACATATGGTATCTGGGGAAGTAATATGTTACAGCCCTAGAGGCGAACTCTCTTCGCTAGGGTGGAGGGTGGAACCTAGGATAATTTTTGAGGCGTGGCTTTATTCAGAAATCTACACTCAGGACGATATCGCTCAAATGTTCCAGTATTGCCAACAGAATGCCGCTGCTCTTGAAAGTTGTCTCCAAAGTCTTGGGATCCAGACCAAAAGAAACCCGGGAAGCATTATTGTGGTTTTCGAACCGCCGCCAGCCTGGATTGTCGAGGAGTTTTGTTTGAGGTACGATGGCGACTGGGTGCATCTCGTTGCGATGCCCCACATATCCCTACAAGCTATAGAGTTGCTTGTACACAGAATTGCCGGGGTAAAAAAACAGTGTCTCCTTGCATTCAGCCACGTCAGCCCATTGATAAATGCAGCAATGTCGCGTCCTGTCAATCTCCGGAGTCTATGGTATCGGCATCCAATAGCGAAACAATTAATGGACCTTTTTCAGATGAAAAGCTCGTTATTAGGAGGGACTGGCGAGGATATTCTGGGCACAGTCAAGTCTAGCATACGCAGTGCCACGTCAATTTTTATGCTTGACCAATACGATAATCTGGAAGCGGTTCTCTTAATCGAATCCTCCCCATACAAATCGATTCGAGTTGGCCGACTACTAGTTAGATTACACCACAAATGTAACTTTTGGGGCATTGCTGATGTTGCGACATTGCTAGCTGGACTTATGGCAAGACACATGGATGTTCAGTTGCAAACGGATGCCTCCAGCTATTTGCCAGTATATTTCTAAAAATCCCTTTGCGGGGAAGGGACAGCGAACTAGGACAACAGTCAGCAATTAATTCACTCACTAATACCATGACCCAATTCGTTGTGTGTTCTAATTTTCTATCTTGTAACGAAAGTTTACAATGTACCCGCTGCGGCCGATACAGTTTAATACCTAATGTGCTGATAGATTTGTATTTAGAGTTGGTGTTTATTCTTCCGTGAACGAACATTGTGCATAGAAATTTAGTCAGGGCTTTCTTATGATTTCGGACTTTTGCATCTAAGAAAGTAGAAGGAATTGAAAGCCACGGAAAAATATAAGAGTGATAACATAGGTTAGGCTGGCGTGTTTAATAAATTGTTACTGTACTTATTGTTACCTGGGACAGTAGGTGTCTACAGTAGGCAACACTATTAGTGGTCTTCTGCTATTTAGGTCGTCAAGTAATGACACCACCCTTAATATTACAAGTATGGCTTTAACTCTATTAGTTTTTTTTAAGAGAGATGGCTTTCGTTAGGGCAGGGTGTATACGTATATGCGTGATTACGTCCTTTACATACTGCCCGGAGGCTTCTACAGTATACGTTGAATAGGAACCTCGTTTAATTAGGATCTGTGGTGTGTGGTTCTAGTTTGCTGGGAAATATATATGGCGACCTATGCGTATGTGGTTCGATATTAGTCAACTGATAACATTATAATTCGATAACCTACTCGAAGTTTTAGTATCTAATATAATGCTGAAATATTGACGGACTGGCAGCAATCGTGAATCATGGCGTCCAATGTATGGTTAAATATGTATATGTACCTCAAGCTAACCCAATTGGTAGACAAAATTACGCCATCTCTCGATTTTACTTAAAGCAACGAGAGTTGGTGCTGGAAACACATATCTAACGCAACGCAAAATTTATCTGATAGCTAAAGTCGGTTGGAGAACACCAATGCTGGTCGATCCATAAATAATAATAACTGAGTATAGCTCCCGCTTCACCGGAGAATATACACGTTTTCCGGCTTTGATCATCCCTCTAGGCGGGATCCCTCTTTTCCTCTCAGCTTCGGGATTAGTTCCCTTATTGCGACTGCGCTTCGCCATTCCTTTTATATGTAACATACCCGTTTGTAAAGCCTAGCCTGTCGACATAATCCTTCACAGTGGTACTGCATAATTCTGTGCTACATTATTTCTTTATTATTAGAAAGCAACCCAAAATCTATACTCTAGCTTTATCAGTTATATATTTTATTACTTGGTTATGGGACCTAAAAGCGCTACAACATCCTCAGTTATCACGTCCTCCCGAATCAAGTTCCCCTTTCACCCTTCCACCACCTCGTGGTACATCCACCTTGAGCGGATCACGCCCACCTCCAATGAAACTCATAATTAGAAGGTCCTGTCATAGAAGGTCCTGTCATATCACGCTCCCTATTCACGAGGCTTCACTAGCCATCTACCAATCAAGAACTACGTTCGAGACTCAAGTGATCCTTTCTATAGGTTGGCCGCAAGTATCCCCACGCAATTGCATCCTCAAAATGTTTATATAAGTGACCAAGGCGCCCTCACTACTCACTTTTCTCTTTACCTTACTCTCAGCATCAAGAATCCAACGACCTCCATCCACTCTTGCTAGGATACTTTCGTTAAACTTCCACCATCTTTTGAATTTCTTGATATTTATATAAATTATACTAAGCAGCAAAAATGCAGCTCAATTCTATCGTAATCCAAATCCTCTCCATAGCCGCTGCCATCCAGGCTGCCCCAGCCCCCCAAGTCCCAAGCCACAGCACCTCAAGTCCTACGTTCACTATCACCAACTTTTTCAATGGAGGTGCTCCTCACTCTATGCAAGTTTACGTCTCTTTTGATATTAAGGCCGAACCTTTCGGGTATACCGCCAGATGTTCAACTTCCCATCCTATTGGTGCAGGTTCAGCTGGTACCTCGGATATCATTGCGTCCCCTAAGCCGTTCATTGAGTGCAAAAGCGACCAGGCTGGAAAAAAAACGGGGTTCACCTTCAGATGGCGGCCCATGACGAGAAACTACATCTTTTCGGTAGTTCATTGGACTGGCGCAAACACTCTCACTGCTTCAGTCGCCATACCGAGGCACATCAAGACACAGAAGAATCTCGTTAACCCAAACGGAGACTTCAACTATTTGGAACACCCTAAGACATTCACAATTTACGCCAATTTGCCTCACGTAAATCCTTAGGCGAACTCCAGCACAATTTTGAAGTAAGTAACGGCCTATTCCAAACGCTCAATTGTTTACACTTAGGATAGAGAGGTCTCGTTCTTGGTCGCAAATCTTCAGTGGGGATACCCAACCTTTTATAAATGGGCGCCGTGCGCTAAGCATCCGTCTACGGTTGCGACTTGCGCAGTGGCAACACTTTCTGGGTTTAGCGTAGTGGTGCTTTAGTATTCTGAAGTTGCTGGAGCTTAGCTGCGATGATTTTGACTTTGCAAAGTTTCATTTTTGAAATTAAACCATATGCCCGCTATGAACTGGTTTAACTTGCTTAATAGATAGCCCCGGGTTTTACTAGTAGTACCGGCACTCGTCTGATCGATTGATCAACGTTCTCCTCCAAAATATTGGGAGGCGACAAGGTCGTGGGAGCGTACAACAAAATGCAATAGATACTTAGTCACGAGTAGCGAAATAGTAGTGGTGAAATAGCCTATGGGTTAGCTGTTTCTAGAAGAACTTATAGAAGACTTGTCGTTAAATTTGTAGAGGACAGCAATTAAGATCTCGCAACTGTTTAAATTGGTGGTTAATTACAACACCAGCTAGTTGTCAGTAGCTCGGAGAAACCGCTAGCAATTCTAGACTTTCATATCTGATTATTGACGAAACTCCAAATTACCTCGGAGAAATGTAGGGTCGTACCAATTTTATAAAAACCAAGTAACGTATTTAAGGATGCTCTAAAATTCCAAAATCGCGCCATAAAGGTGCAGGGGAAAGCGAAAAAAAAAACAACAGATAATGATTTGCTTTGTTTTGTTCACAACACTCCTTCGGTAGCTTTCAGTTCCCGTACTTATGCATGAAAACCCGAGAGTTTGCCTTGGCGCCAATGCAACCAATGATAGCTTCTAGTAACCGATTTGTGATATCCAACTATACACTCAGCGTATATATGTATTACCTTACGCTCGTCCTCTATTATATCGCTATTATTATTGCCATTCAGTTGTGGTGTGCTTGCGGCTCGGTCGCCCAGGTATCCGTTGGCTATTAAGCCTGCTCGATAGCGGCGTAAGTGTCGCGCATAACGATTGAAATATAGCCGCCCGAGAACAGTTAGGATAGATGCTAAGTCGTCCCATGGCACCATAGCTTAAATTTGGCATAGCGGAAACCCGCCACCAGCCGCAGCTAGTATTATCCCTCATTAAAGGCAATGTCAGTTGCTACAAAACTCATACAAACGTTAACGATCCAAAAAAGATGTCGAGGAGCTTTCAGTGTAGGTCATTCGTGCTAGGAGTCTTATCTAGCGTGCTGGCGTGCAAAAGGGCCCTTTCACAGCGAACAGAACGTCTCTGACTTGGCGTACGATGCGCCACCACCTCTTTCAGAGCTCCAAATGGGACGGAACCATATTCGCGGTAATTTATATGCCTAGTGGCGCTTCATAGGCTGCTTATAAGCTAATAATTCTTTCGAAATTTATTGGCGGCTCTAGGCCCCAAATGTGATCCCCATCGCTGACCACACAGGTTCATATTCATGTTAACACTGCTAGACGTACTCGGGCCTAAAGAACGGATATATAGCGCTATTGACAAGGATTGCTAACTAGTCTAGACCGCATACGGTACGACTGGACGAGGATATCAAGACTGAATGCGGCTGAGGGGAAGCTTTGATGAGCATTAATCCCTTGATCCATTGATCCTTTGGTGGCACGAAAAAACTCGGGTCAGTTAGCCAGAAGCAAGAATATTTTCACTAAAGAGGCATTATTGTCAGCCACAAAATACTCAGCGCATGCAGAAGGTTCCGAAAAGGTGGACCTGAAAACTTGGCAGCTCCATTAGATCTAGATCAACCCTATAAGACTGTGGTACTACCTCTTGGTATCTTAGCCAACCCCTGCCTTCCTTAGGAAACAGCATTGCTGTGTTACTAGGCTTTGGCTACTATCTTCGCCAAACGGTCTTGCATCAAACTTTCGGCATTATTGTGAATCTCTGGCGCAGACCTATTTCATTGAAACGATAATAAGGATGATGTTCCTGAGAAAGCTTGTTGCGCTTAGTGTTATCAAGTAAGAACCTTTCTCGATACCGCCACGACGTCTCTAGCTAGTAGGGTTAGAATAATTAAAGAAGCTAACAAGCATCACCATGAAACTAGGGCCGCTTTTGCCTCGCCGGCACCGGTAGGAATAGCACCGATAATAAATATCTGCTTCACTACAGTGACAACCTACGTAACCTTCGCCGCAACAGCGACCGAATATCGAGCATATGCCGCGGCTGCCATTCAGCTGGATTGTAAAGGGTGTGTTTTAGTTACTGCTACAAGCACAATTGGAGTAAGTAGACTAGTGCGGAGCGATGGAAACATAAAACTATGCTAGAGGTCACAATGAGTTGAGTCAATGCTAATTTTCGCACAGAATGCGATCGCAACTACCACTATTACCCAATCTTGTACAGTCCTAAAAATACCGGTATGCAGTGGGGTCTACCCGTGAGCTAGAAATGGGAATATCAATATCGGTGTTTCATTCTTTCCAACTTTTATTTTTTTCCATTGGTCTCACTCTGGGATTGGGCAGGTGGCATACATGTATTGGCAACTTCGATAGGTGAATGCTGTATTCGTAAACCTAGAACTGCCAGGAAACCACGTGTTGGCCAATTTGAAAGAGAAAAAAACACCCCCCTTAAAAGTAGCAGTCCTTTGCTTAAGGGGGTGCGATGATAAGTTTCATAATGTTCATGAAACAAAATTCCGCGATAAAAAAGAGAGTTAGCCTGGCAAGAAACACTCGCATTACAGCTTGTAAATGCTGACATAAGCTGTTTATTAACCTTAAACCAGTGTATGGTACACTTATTTATCAGCTCACTTTTTATTCTGTTTTATAGCCCTCTTGTCCTGCAACCGCCACCATTCGACTCCGGGTTCTCCACTTCATCCCGCCAATTATTTCACTCTTTCAGTTTCTGTGCACCGCGGCTCTGCAGGCCCTACGTGTGCCCAACCGCCACTTCCACCTAGTAGAGCAAAACTCTCTCCCTTGTTCTGTCGCACTATAATTTACGGTTTATTTACTTGACGACGGGCTTTGGCGGTGGAAACGAGCGGACAGAGCAAACTTCCATGCGGAAGTGAGTGATGGCGTGGTAGAAGTTTGAGTTTTCTTTACAACACTGAGTGTTGGCGCCAAGAATATTCTGGAACACTCATTGGTGGCGTACAAAAATATTCCACAATTATGATCAGTATTCCAATTTGAAAACGAGTACAAATTTATTAAGAATAATTTTGTAGGAGTGCATTTCCGGCCTATATTAGACAAGCATCTGCTTAGAATGGGCCTTGCTTTGGGATGCTGAGAATTAAAAAAGGGCAGGTAACTATGACGCTAAAAAGGGAGGTGCAGTAAGTCGGATATTCACAGAAAATCTGCTTTGGTTGCATCCGACCGTTACAATCGCCTCCCGTTTCGCCTTCGTCTCCCCATATTATATAACTCGACAGTCACGGACACCGTGCGGCGTGTCTAAGCCGAGCGTCTAGAACAGCGACTATCTATGCGTAAATCGACGGGTGCTAAACGGATTACAGAAAGGTCCCCAATTAAAATGCCGAGTGTTCAAGTCCATGGGGTTGCAGATATTCTCGAGGCAGATACGATCTCTCCTGAGCCAACGCGGGGTAAAGTCACGACACCTGCCAGAAGAAGAGAATCCGAGCGGCCCTTATCAGGAATCCCCAGGGATATAAGTCGCAAAATTCGAGGTTGGACCAGCTGGTTCGCCTTCTGAAATTTGAATCAATTCGAGATTTACAGTCTGTTCATTTTTGCCCTATAAATACGAAGAATATCCCCTCAATGAAAGTCGCGATGAAGATTCTCTCGGCCCTCCAGCTCTATAGCAGGTCAGCTAAAAATCCAACCTGACTAGTACATACCCCCCAGAAACTGTTTTATCTTTACTGAGGTTGAGCCTTTTCAGCAAGATGAAGCCTAGTCAAGGCCTCCTGGCCCTTGCGGCTGCCTCTGGCCCTTCGCTGGCCGCCAAATCTCTTTTGGCGGCACCACCTATGGGGTTTAACAACTGGGCTCGTTTCATGTGCGACCTAAACCAGACATTGTTCACGGAAACTGCAGATGCAATGGCATCGAACGGCTTGCTCGCCGCGGGGTACAACAGGATCAATATTGACGACTGCTGGCCCTTACACAACCGAGCGTCGAACGGCTCCCTGCAATGGAATGCTACTCTTTTTCCAGATGGTATGCCTTGGCTTGGTTCCTATTTGAAGCAGCGTGGCTTCCACTTCGGCATCTACAGCGACGCCGGTAACTTGACTTGCGGTGGTTACCCGGGTAGCTTAGGCTACGAAGAGGTCGACGCCGCGACATTCGAGAACTGGGGTGTCGACTACCTCAAGCTCGACGGTTGCTACGTCGACCCATTTTCGGCCGAGAGGTACAGGGAGATATACTCTCGTTGGCATGACGTTATTGGTGGCATGAGCAAGCCCCTCATCTTCTCAGAGTCCGCGCCAGCCTACTTTTCCGGGGACGAGCACGGGAATAATACGGACTGGTACGATGTTATGAACTGGGTACCCAACTATGGTGAGCTTGCGAGGCATTCTTATGATATACCCGTTTTCACCGACCGTACCGCGTGGAGAGGCGTTACTACGAATTATGATATGAACACCCTCCTTGCCAGGCACCAGAAGCCCGGTTTTTTCAACGATCCTGATTTCCTGATTGCGGATCACCCCAAGCTCACGTTAACGGAAAAGAAGTCCCAGTTCGCGCTCTGGTGCAGTCTTAGCGCCCCACTTATCATCAGCGCGTGGATCCCCGCCTTAGATAAAGATATGCTGGAAGTGCTCAAAAACGAGCGCCTCATCGCAATCAACCAGGACCCCTTAGCTCTGCAAGCTACACTTGTCTCCCAGGACGGCAAGTGGGACGTCCTCTCCAAGAGCCTGAGTAACGGTGATCGTGTCCTGACTATCCTGAACCGTCAGACGCAGGATGACAAGCTTTTCGTTCCATTCGAAAGGGTCGGCTACCCCACAGACCCCGCCGGCGTGCAGAATTACAACGTCACCGACCTCTGGACCGGCAATTCTGACGCTGGCGCAATCAAAGGCGTTACCGCCAACGTCCCTAGCCACGGCGTCCAGGTCTACCGTATCTCGGTTCTATGTAACTCCGGCAGCGACACCATCGTGCCCACTGGGATGGTCTTCAACACGGCCACTCATAAATGCCTGACCGCGAGTACCGACGGCACGACTATCTCCCTCGGTAGCTGCACCGCCTCTGATGGCCAGGTCTGGAGAGTCAACGGCGATGGTAGCGTGCGACCTCTCGCGTTCCCGAACAGCTGCCTGGGGGCGGATTCAAACGACAGCATAGCGAGCCTGAAGGCTTGCGACAGTGCGCTAACGAGGGAGCAACAGTGGCAGTATCAAACAACCGGGTATATTCTGAACGGCGGCGCCGATGGTTCTTGCTTGACCGCTGGGAATAATGGATCTGTTGTTACTTCGGCATGCGGCGCTGACCCGAATAAGCAAGTGTTTGAGATGCCGAGTGGATCTCTCGGCGGCTAAGGAACGAATGTTACTCTAGATCTTCTCCGAGTTGACCATAATAAACCCAGGCGTCATTTCTATCATGTATATAACAATCGGTTTAGTTACATAATGCAAAGGCCAAAATTGACTCCTTGCAGGAATCATAATATAAAAAAAAACTCTAGAAAGCTTATAAAAACATTAGCCACACAACTGCCGTATATACCTGCTAAATAGTCCTATTCAGTCCATATCGAAATATTTCATATACATTGTAAGTATTTTGACTGAAATGTTAGGACCAGGCGTGCTCCGATTTCCCGATCGTCTACTCTCTAGCCGATACTAATACTACGCGCTCAGCCGTTAATCATAAAGATAAATTCCCTAACCCTAACTTACCATTTTGTAGGATATCTTATCGTCATTACAACGCGATTCGGGAATAGATAGCTTGTTTAAGAATAAGTAGCTCAATACAAAATAGCACTGTATAATTTTAGAATTAAAAGTCACCACATAAGTAGCTTCCGAAACCGAAACTGTTTTGGCAGTAGCGGTGGTAACAGTCGTGGTCGTATTGCATTAAAAGGATTTCTAAGTTCAACATTACCCCATAGTATACTAGTACCTATCCAACGTGGTTAATATAAAGTCCCTATTACCAAATAAAAAAAAATCAAACTTGAAAGAATTTTAACACCCCTAACATTTGGAAATGAATTCAATCCACCATTTGGCCGACTCTTTACTCATGCGAATGATATGCCCGAAGAAATCTTGATATGGTTGGGTCCAAAGTTGGCGAGCCGTATGGGCCACCTTACACAGTTTGGTTGAAACGTGGGTCCAGCTAAAGAGAAAGAGCGATTTATCTTTAATTTGGTACAGCTTATTGGTTGTCTTTAGGTCCAGGGGCTGACAAGAGCGTCGTAAGAGGGCAGCTAGTAACCTATATTAATTAATCTATGATATCCTCAAAACAGGCACCCAGAACCTGGAGAACTGGCCAACTCGCCCTCGAGAATCATTCACACGTCGCTATTAGTGCTATATCGCAAGCGAAAAAGCCATATCCTACATAGCGAGGGTATTCTTGTATCGATAGGAGGTTACGGGAGGCACGAGATCTCAAAGTAAAAGAAGTGGAAACGACGGCCGACCCGAGGTAGGCCCTGAGCACTCGTCGCGACGCGACTTATGGCGGGCCATAACCCTCACCTGCGCGATATCTGCCGTAGTAGATCTGTAATCCAGAGTCTCCTGTCATCTTAATGTCCGCTGACCCGAGTTTGGACCCGTCTTGGCATTGGTGTTGTCCATTATCACTAGTGCTTCAGCAATCAATGGAAGTTTACAGCAGCAATATAATCACTCCAACCAACAAATCATCCAGTTGGCCAATGTTGGTTCCCGTTTTTTTTTTGTTTTTTTTTTTTTGCAGAACCTGCTGATTACCGTGAGAAGCGACCATCAATGCACCACGTTCATTTCCTATATCCAAGCGCATCAGGTGTGTTTGGTCAGCCTTCGCGTGGATGGGTGGTGCAAGCGTAACTTCTTTAGAGTTTTCACTTCTCAGAAGAACAATATAGCTTCTCACGTGCTTCTGTATCACTGCTAGTTACACTCATAATATTCAGTCAAACACATTATGGTAAAATATGTTCAAATTTGCCTCGACTACGTACCGATAGTAGCTCAGCCCACTAAACTAGGCAGATGGCTGATGGCACATTGACTCTATAGATATGAACACCGCTGTCATATTATTGCAACTGATGACTTAAATAAGAAGCGAAAGTTGCTGGGATTGAAGAGGCTCCTATGATTATGAATCGAAGCTTTGGTCCAAAATGGACTGCTGTACTGAGAAAAAGCTTTCTAATGGATATCTCCTAAGTCTCTAGTTAATCATTGGGCAGGAAAACTTCACCATCCACAATTTTAAATGCTTTGGCGCCCGCAGCCTGCGACCTGACTGCTCTTCGGATTATACTATCTAGATCCTCACCCGAGGACAGCGTGCGGGTGGCGACCGATCATGCACCCAATAAATTTCCGGTTATATCTGCCTCAAAGGCTAACATTTCACGACCTTTGACATGCTGCTACTGCCTTTGGGATTGCTGTGTCGACATATCTACTTAACGTTAGCGACCCGGCAGGCTACGATCAATTAATTATATCGGTCTGTGAGACATTTGTATGTTCCGACTGTAGAGCTAGTAACTCTACGGCT
Organism: Drechslerella coelobrocha; assembly: GCA_036971555.1. Taxonomy (NCBI): domain Eukaryota; kingdom Fungi; phylum Ascomycota; class Orbiliomycetes; order Orbiliales; family Orbiliaceae; genus Drechslerella; species Drechslerella coelobrocha. Next base: position 28,794 of record JAJTUH010000012.1, on the reverse strand, counting down.
GGAGCTGCGCGTGGATACCGAGCGGAGACCGCTTTGAAGTACGAAATTAAGAAATATTTTTATGCTTCATTGTTGCATGACGACGAAGCATTATTAGGTATTTTGATGTTACTCGATAAGGGCGCCTTTGGCCTCCTCCCCCTTAATCATGTTTAATTTTGAGACCTCAACCCTCGGTGAAAGCCAGGGACTGTATATCTGCAAAAAAGGGACACAACCAAACTGTCTACTTCACTGGTGTCATATTTAAATCCTTAGTTTATAAGTTTATACCATTAAATGAACACTGCGGAGACTTCTGGACTGGACCCCACTCCGTCCGGCACAGTGACTATTGCAACAGCAAATATTTCCTTTCTACTTTCTAGAGATATGTCTTCTTGCTCTTGGTTTTGGTGAGGCTGGGAGCGAGCTACAGCCCTATCAATCGAGGGTTCACGTTAACCACCCTAGTCGACTTTTCCTATCGGACAAACTCCACCATGTATTCGGTGCTGCACCGGTTGCAGCTCTTTTGCTGAGTTGACAGCAGAGTAGTTCTCCAGGGTCCGCGAGATGTGCTCGGATAAATCCCCCGAGTCTAGTGTTCCAGTGCAGGCAACTCCAGTGCGCCAAATTTTGTGGCGCTCAGAGTTTGTCACACAACCCGTGATCCGGAGTTGGTCATACCACCTGGAATAGAGCTGGCGACGCGGCAGCGCCGCTTCCTGTACGCGACGAGGCAACGCCGTTTCCTGTATGGACAGCTGTGCGCCCACAACGCCCTCAAATTACGCCTGAGCTTGAGGGAATATCCAGATTAAGGCGGCTTCCCTTTACACAAAAGCAAGAACATGAGCAGGAGAGCGCAGCCGCAGCTGGCTTTTATTATAGGCCACCTCCTATAGGGGCACCTACCCCTCGTGCCCTGCGGGGAGTACTCTATGGGTTGGTGGGCTAGATAGTTGGCAGTTGTAGTCCCTAGCTAGCAAAGCGCTGAGCCCAGCAGTTCACTGTTAACAAGTCAGTGAGGACGTCAAGCTGAAGCGCCGCAGAGCACATTCTTTTTGCCCAGAACTCTCACTATATAGTCTGCAAAGGATGTGGTAGACCTCACAGAGTCGCGGCAGCCGGTTTTGAATCTAGCTGACTTTCCCTATTCGAATGCAATCAAGTCAACACGCCAAGATCTAATAACAACAATTGCCTGTTTAATCCTGGGGTTAATTGGCGTCGAGATACTTGGCGTCAGGGCTGAGGTTTTGGTGGTACAACCGGCTACCCGAGGCGCATGTGTTGGCTCATATCAAAGAGGTTAAGGTCCGGGGTAATGTTAGCACCCGAGTTCCTGAACCTAAGAATGAACAAGCAAACTCTGCCGAGATTCTCATGTCTCACAAACCCATTATTAGCCTCTGCTCAGCAAGGGGCGTTGATGATGAAGGTCAGGGTACTGCGAGATGGAACTTCACTACAATGCTGAACCCTGTTGGAGATGTGGTTTTGGTATCTCTCTATTATTCCCCGAACCATCTTGACACCAAAGGGCTGAAAGGTGAGCATCTCGCCGAATGCATATAAATGCCAGATTCAATATTGAATCTGGAAGGGTTTTGCTTGAAATTCTGGATCCAAACGCAGTCGCATTGCACACCCTTTGCGCTGCCAAGCCAACTTTTGTCCCAATGGAGGGATTTATCTACTCTGGGCGGGCTCCAAAATTTCAGCTGGGCTTGAGAAACAACATTAGCCAGCCGACAACCGTGCGCAACTGTCCACATTGAATCCATCAAATCGATTATGGAGGCCATTTTTGTGATGGGCCATTAGCTAGGCCAAGATATACTAAGACAGTGATCCTAATTAAGACGAAGTTTGCTAACAACAATCTCCGCTAGCCTGCAAACAAGCAATAACAAGCCTGTTGTGTAGAGATACTCGATTGGCATTCAGCGACTTTATGAATACAGGGGGTTGGCTTTCGTAATTGTGGTATCAACCCTTCCAATTTTGACCATGGCGACGGTTCCTCGATGTGCTAGCGCATCAGAGCGGCTGAACTGCGATCCTTGGCCTCGCTCTCAATTCGCACTAGGCTCCTCGATTGAGTTACTTGAGTATATTATGAACATCTAGTATCCCCTGGACAGTGTATAAATATCTCCAGAGAATCTCCGTTAATTCTGAACTTTCTTCTCTACACAATCACACAAACAGCTCCACATTGAATACCAGTCTGCGCTTTCCTCTGATATCTCTTATACAAGCCGAAACTCTCTTGTTAAAATGAAGATCTCCACTCTAGTTTCCTGTTTCTTGACGGCACCTTTAGTTTTAGGAGCTGTCATCAACCGTAATCTCTGCAACAATAACAACCTTTATCGTGCAATAAAGAAAGTCCAGCGGGAGGTGGACGCATCTTTCTGCAGGAGGTTCCTGATCGACAATAATATAACGCTACCGGATGACAATCTCAGTGGTAGAACACCGGCTGAAATAACTCAATATTGTCAATGTTACTTGGCGTACGTACTCCCCGCATTACGGCTCATAGCATTTATTCCGTTGAAATTGCTATCCCGGTATGACCATTAAACAACTGAGTCTAACATTTATACCAGTGATTATTCGGGCCTCGACGTCGCAATCTATGAGAATCCATGGGTCTGGACCCAGGATTATCCTGCGTTTATCTACAATTACGTCGCCACCAAGCTACCATTGGGTCAATCTGTCGCAAAGTCTTTGGGCGAAGACCAAGCCAACAGCGTCGCTGACGATGAACCACACCGATATGGACTCCCGACACCAAACGGTCTCGTCTATACTCTCAATTTCCGTGGCTACTTCTTGTGCCCCTCAGGCGGGCAGTTTACTCTTGAAGTATCCCACGCAGACGATATTGTTTATGTATGGACAGGACAAACAGCTCAGTGCGGTTGGACCACATCTTTGCCAGCAGGTAGTTCCCTTCGGACTACTTGGCCCGAAAGTAGCCGAGCTCTTTCCTTTACTTGCCCCAAGCCTGGGAGTTTTATTCCCCTCAGAATTATTTGGGGTGACGAATCTGGTCCACGTGGATGGGGCTTCAATATTTTCGACAGTATGAATAATTATTATGTTTCAAACAAACTCGACTCGGATTATCTCCTCAGGCAAACCACAGACAATACTCCGCCCTTCCAAGGACAATTCGGGGCCGAGACCTGTTAACAGGAACGCATCGGGTAGATGAAAGCATGTTTTACGAGCAGTCATGTACTTTTCAAAGACATTTGTCTAGTTTCAAACTTTTCAAACTGTTTTAATGAATAATCTTATGTAATTATGGCGATTAGGGTACGAATACAAGAGCAGACAATTCAAACATAACAACACCAATATTAGATGTTGAATATCCTGGGTAGCTTTAATATAGCTCCGGGGTACATTCAGTTCATAAAATAAAATTCCTAGAGTATCAATTAGTCTCATAATCAGTATCAATATTTACACACCAGCTCCCTCTTACAAACAGACATTATCGAAAAACCCCAAGAACCTATTGATAACCGCGCGTTCTAGCAACCGGTCAGGATGTGATAAGAATAGGCTCATCTACAGTGATACAACAAAGGTAGGATGCTTATAAAGGCGCAGATATCGTTTTATAATTTACCAGAATATTACTATTCGATAGTTAGGTTGACAAATTTTGAAAATTTACATTCTCCATTATACAATGGTGATATGCCCTGGGCATGGACATCTTTACTTATATTGGAACTAAGTGGAAAGCAAGAGGGTTGGTAAAATGTAAATTGATAATAGGGCGAGTACCAGAGAAAGTCCAAGAGAATGGATATAAAGTCAGAAGGATTAAGTGTGTGCAAAGGAATTTCAGAGCGTCAGTTGTAAAACCGAGATTCTATACTTATTGTGCTACAAACTGAAGCCATCGATGTGGCCTTTTAAGATCGAAGGTTTTGTGATACGTGATATATAATTTCGAGCCCGTTATACTAAAACTTGCAAGAGACGACTCCTCTGCCGCCCATCACGCACTTCGGCACCGGCTGCTCAAGTTCCTTCCTTAAAAGGCTATTAGCTTCAATGTTATCCTTCCTCTCACCCTATTCAAACTTACTTAGGTATATCAGGCTCGGCAAATATTAGTATTGCAAAAGGCTGGATACCTAGCCGGAACTACGCCCCGTTGTTAGGCTGGGTGGCAATCGCGGGTATCATATTGAGGGCAACTACACGGCGGCATCTTATGTTTCATTTTTTAAAAAGTCTCTCACTCACCCAGAACTTCAGAGTAGTCTACGTTCACAATGCTTAGTGACAAACATGGGACTAAGAAATTTTAGAAGATTATGTTTTGACCTTAAACTCCGGGTATCAAGGAAGAAAACTATACAATTAAACAGTGGGAGGGCCTTAACGACATGCGCCTTCTCAACACCAAACGCGGTTGTCATAAGAAGCAGCGAGTAGGTGGTCTAATAGATTGCCTTGCGTAGCCCAGCACCGGATAGGTGCAGCTGCGCAGGCCGCCGGTTTGAGGAGTCCGGATTACCACTCATTCAGTAAACTAGTTGCCTATAGGATGGGTGCCACAGTCGCGCCACCACTAGACGAGAGGACGAATTGATGACCCTATTGGCACTTTGAAGAAAAATAATGGGGGGGAATAGAGCGAGTTGGAGAGTAACAAAGTCTACAGCATGTAGGGTTACAAAGTCTGAGCTAGTGTTATCTCAAACATTTATGGAAATAGAGGCTCCCCAGCAGACATTGATACCTCAAGCCAGAGTTGAAGAATATCAGGACTTGATAAATCAAACCAAAGCAGCTTTTGACAATAAAATTCTACTTACAGCGTCCGCATATGGGGGCACCATAGACGTAACTCATCGCGAGCATATAACCACCCTGTATTATAAGAACTGGTCAGCTCATAGCACGACAAAGCAATTCCTTATACCAGCCGAAATACCTCCATCTAACCTGTTTTGTTGATATTTACTTCGTTCAATTCAATCCTTTTCCCGTCTTGGTACACGGGTTTGAACTCCTTCCCTGCCACCATATCTGCGAGAACGGCTCTGATATTTGCTTTTGTTCATCGCAAATGTTGGGGTCTTGGAGCGTGGCCTTCAGCTCATTGATCCGAATTCGGGGATCCATTGGTGGTTACACCAACGGCTTCCAAACCCTCTCTTGATCCGTCATTTTGGACGCTAGGTGGATAATGGTTAGCGATGGTTGACTGAAAACATAGAGGCTGATAGATTGGCTTTGTGAGATAAGGGGGCGATCCGAGCTAGCAGGATTGAGCTGTTCCTAATGGTTATCACTGCTGCTCAAGCTACCTGATTACGGTAGTGACAATGGCGCTAATACGAGGGTGTTCGCGAGTTAGTTAGCATAGTTGGTAGTTTCGATGGTAAGGTTGATTATTTAATCGTTTCAACTAAGTTTCAGAAGTGCGATGATTACATAATTTTTATTTATTTATTTATTTTTCTTTTCTAGTAGCATGATGGAGATCGCCAAAAACACAGCGCACGAAGATCCGAGATGGTTTACCTTTAGCCGTTGGAGAAACCTTAATTTCCCCTACAAACAAGTATAACTAACTATTATACAATCCACATAGGGAATCTTTGTATGGGGTACTACGTGTTATGCTCTATATATGTTAGCTAGATGGGTAGATAGGCAGTTCCAACCGGGCCTCTTTAGAAATCATTCTTTCGCCGTTAATAGACTCCCAAGTCTTGTAAAACTAAATTCATATTATATAAAAAGGCATACTAGCTCTTTTATAACCCTTATCCGATGAGTAGCTAGTATATATATCCACAAGGTTTGAAATAGTTCCTGCAAAAATCTCCTGGTCGGGCCTTCGATCAGAATGTCGGCCCCCTTTGTCCACTTTCGGATGATAATACCAGTAAAATTTGCATATATTTCTTTAGAAGAAAAATCTATATACTAGCACTGCCAAGGATAATTGTTGTCTTGAATAGGGGGGAGATATTGTATTCGCGCTCCAGGTTGAGACATATCGTATGAAATATTTTCATATAATTTAATCTAACACTATATGTGCCTAGGTGTTGTAGAATATTCGTCCGAAGCGGGAACTACAAAATAGTATCATTCTACTTTGGGACCAGACTACCTCGATGTTCCTGGAATTTAAAATTGAAACACCCCGCCTGTAAACGGTGACAGGCCCACAAATTGTCCGACGTACGCAACAAGCCAGATGACGTAGTACCGTATGAAAACAGGTATATGTCATAATTGTTGCAATTATCACTGTTGCTTGTAACTGAAGCTAGCGGCTGATTCTTAGTTTTGGTGCCAGGAACGCTGTCATAAAAAATAGTGGGCTCGCAGCGCAACAACCTCGTTTGTTCGCGTGTAATGGCCCGCTACCTCAGTGGCCGTCTGGGCAAGTCTGGCCTTGAGACTAAGTTGGCTGCTTCTCAAAACAGTATAGTACAGGCCGTAACGCAACAGTTTGAACCCCGTCCAAAACACAAGTCCCTCAAACCAGCCAAGTACTCAAAGACTGCTTTGTAGCACGAAAGCCCGACTGAAAGACATGTCCGCAGCACAGTTCTAACGAGTTAATGGACTCAATGCTCTCATCGAAACTACCCTCACTAGCTTCTTATTTTCCGTAGGCACTTTGTAATATATATATAAAACATTGTGTCTAGGATGGAGTAGAACGTTGTTCCAGAATTTTCCATAGCTGCCGGGTTCGTTTTAGCATCTACCACTAGCACAATTACATAGCGGCGGGTCCTAGGCGCAAGTAAATCTGAACTGACGTCGCTAGCGTCGAGCGTATATAGGGACCTTGGAGGTAACGTTTTGCTTTCCCACTGTATTGTTCATTTTATAAACGTATCTATCCATTAAAACCAACCGGTGGAACTCGTACATACGTACAACAGACTTCCATTTCTTACTGCTAGATTTTGGCTCATTATCCCAACTAACAATAGCTTCAAGATGCCGAGTTTTGGAGGGGCTCTTATCTGGGCAAACCTCCTCCTCTCCATCTCATCCGTCTACGCCGCTCCCACCGTAGAGGTGACCCCACTTTGGCGTGGCATACACGGTAGAACTCCAGCTCTCATCAAAGAGGATGGTGGACTGCGCTCCAAAGGCCTTTTAATATTAGAGGGGAAACACCCAGACCCGCCTCGACTTACCGACGACGAAAAGATTATGAGCGTCAGCTTATATGAGCACGCTCGCGGCACAACAAGCAAATACACCCAATATGTCTCGACATCCGTAAGCGCGGAAATCGCACAGGAATTTGCACTTTCAGGAAATCCGGACGAACCCCGGTATATTTTCAAAACCTACCCTGGTAGTAGTGCAATTGATCTGAACGAATCCATTGGAAGTAAAAGCCCGTTTCCGCATCAAAAAGAATTCGCCGTCCCGGGAGTCGTCCCATGGAACCGAATCGAGGGCTGGTACGAACTCTCCACTGGGAAGAAAATCTTGGAAGAAATCAACGACGACCCTACAAAGGTTAAGGTCGATCCAGGTGTTGAGTTTCACAAAAATCCTGACTTTAAGGAAGAATATCGTTTGCAGAAAGCCGGTGGCCCACAACCTCAGCTTGCCGGAATACCCGATAATAACAAATTCTACCCAAAGAAATATGACCCGCGGTTATCTAAGAACTTTGAAGATTTTGTCGAGAAAGCAAATCTTGGTGCCGGAACAACGCTTTATAAGGGATTCGGAGATGCGAAACAGAAGCCCAACACAGCAGGATCCAAAGACGGAGCGGAAGACCGGAAGAAAGGCGGAGCAAAGGGCCCGAGTAAAGGCGGCAAATGCGGTCCGAAAAGAGACCTCTGCCCCGGAATCGTTGAAACTCCGAACAAGCAGCAACCGGAATCGTCCCGAAATAAGAGACCTGGAAGTATTAAGTCTGTAGTATTGGAGCGTTTTGGTGGTGTTGCTTTTAACCTTGCCTGGATGGCTTCTAACTGTATGGCGATTGATAATTTGGTAAGTTCCAATCCCTAATTGGTGGTTACCGTGCTTGGCCAGGCCCCGACCTTCGTTTTGTATGAGGTGAGAGTCAGTGCATTTTCGGTGCGGCCAATCAGGGCCGGCAAGCCTGGTCTATGAGATAAAGGTGGTCATTATCTGATCATCAATCGTATACTAATCAACTCTCAGCCGAAGACAACGTCAGAGCCAATCCAAGAACCACAGCGGAAGAGTATATGGGAAAAAATTGCGACACTTAAAGACGTCCCAGCCTTATTTTGGGGCAGTATTCAGAAGCTTGGATCTGAAGAAAATGTTGTTGCTTTCAAAAAATCTTTTGAAGATCTTAAAAAGGCATTCAATGAGGTCCCTAGTGCAGTTAAAAACGGTATAGACGATCTTACAAGCACTGAAAATATCGAAGCTTTTAAAAGGTCTTTTGTCGACCTAAAAAGAGAAATCGGCCAACTGCCAGAGGCAGTGAAATCCGGTGCAAAAGATCTCGCAAACCCCGGAAATTTTGATGCATTTGAAAAATCCGTTACCAATTTAGGACAAGCGCTGGGCGAGATTCCGGAGGCCGTTAAAGGTGGACTTGAAGATTTGGCCGAAGCACCAGGCGATATCGCAGCCGCATTTTCGAAGGCACCTCAACAGCTTTCGCAGGCCCTTCACGAATTCATTGGGGAGTATAATAAATATGTAAGTTTACCTAGTCGCATAACCCAGACAAGATAAACCGAGATCAAGTATAGCGCTCTTTTGAATCCCTGGCATCTACAAACCGAGAAGACTTCTGGCAACACCACAAAAACTTAGATATGCCAGCACCAACCCTATAAAGCATTCCTTGGTTTCATGGGACATATTGACTAGTCTTGTTACTGCTTGGCCTATCAGCCGGCTTAACGAGTGGTTTTCTGAGTGGTATAGCGGGTGATTAATTGGATGGCACGTGGTTTGCTTGTCACTACTTTGTAGCCGGCTTACCCATTATATTGTGGGCCAAACTACCAACTTTTGTTCAGTGTACCTTCCATGTACTCGCTCGCAAAGGTGCCAGCAAGCGCAAGCTACCTCGCAGACCACTCAGTGGGTCACTCAGCAGGCCGCCCAGCGAGCCAGCCAATTAGCCGGCTGGTGTGCCACTCGGTAAAGCTGACGAGCTGGTAGGTTATTTAGAATTTCAAGGTCTTATATTAGGATCTGGCGTATCTTGCGTCTGTAGATGCCAGGGTCCGACAACAACGCCGTACCAGCTTTTCCAGCACGATGAGTTAACTGCTAATATAAAATTAACAACCATGTCAAATCGATATAAATCTAGTTTCCAGTAAGTTTTTACGATTACGAAATTAGTCCAACCACCGCTTCAGGGCATGCTAACACACCCGATAATTACTAGCCTAATTCAAACCAGAGAAAGATTTTTGACGCTCTACTTGCAAGTGTTCCAGTCGGGCAGGCTCCATTGAGAACTTTCAGTCAGAGAATCGGGATGTCTCTAGAAGAAATAACTGCGTTAGGGTCAGTAGCATGCTTGGAAACAAAGGCGGAGCGACAGGCAACGAAGCTCAAATCTAAAAGAGAAGCAGATTTTGTAAGTTTACAGCGATCACTTACCAGCTAAGAAATCACCAGCTACTTACACTCTTAAAATCTCTAGGGTGGCATTACCGCATCAAAAGTCTCTAAAGCTTGCGAGCAGGCTAAGTTTGGTATTATCACTCAGGCGTGTTTGGAGTTCTTGATTCCTAACTTTAGCATTAACTAATGCGTTGCTGGTTTGATATGCAGCGAAAGACTACTTATGTATATATCATTTCCCTGTATTTAAGATTAGCTGCTAGGCTTACATGTATATACTTTTGTATTATACGTCTGTCCATCGCTATTACTTCTAGTGCGCAGTACGTGATAGCGGAATATCGCTAACTGGCTCGCTAAACGCAAGTAACAGGCGCACAATAGATGAACAAAGCGTGGATCTAAAAAATTAGGGTTTATTTAACTTACATACATGAAAGCCCTATTCGTATATACAGTGTATGATAGAAAAAGAGAGAAATGAATATACAGAATTTATTTTGTCATCGGTGTTTTTATATAGAGCGGGTGTATATGGTCCAGAAGACCAAGTGAATTCGAAAATTCAGCAGTAAGAAAGTGCAATTGAACACAAAAGTTGAAGGTGAAGTTTTAGACTCCCTAGTAGAAACACAGAGCCGTATATATATGCAAGAGCTGCTGTCTTTCTCGGGGTCTACAGAGCTGACCAAACAGCTGCTTTAGCAGCTGCAGACGCAGTTATCGCAATCTCGGCCACAGGCAGTGGCAGCATTTGGGGGGCAGTCATTCTCAGTAGAGCATTTTAACCAAGGTCCAAGGCCTTGATTTGCTGCGGTCCAGCACCACTCTCCGTTAGATCCACATATCTTCCAACAATACCCAACATTATTCACAACAGCGCAGCCAGTCTCAGGGCCATCCCGGCATACATTTGCGCCTCGGCCGGAAAGAGCTGAGATAACAGACTTGGCATTGAGCTTTGGTGCGTTCTGAGCCTTTGCGATTTTCTCCGGGATGAGGGGAGCCACAGAGGAAGTATCAAGGTGGCGGTCGCGGCCTAAGGGATGGTTGGCACACTTGCGCAAGTCGCTTGGTTGAACGCCGGTAGGGAGATCCTTAGGGTCGACAACTAGAACACTGAGTGCGCCACACTCAGCAGCAGTACTGGAAACAGCAATGGCGGCACCACTAGTGATTTGGACGGCAGTGGCGGCCATGATGATAGCGGTAGTAGTGAACTTCATTTTTTGTGATCTGGTTGACAATTTATAATATATATAAAGATTATATATTGAGTAAAAGAAAAAGTTTTTATAAATTAAAGTTTGGAATATATAGGGTTTTAGAATTGTTTTTTTTTCTTATAATAGGAGATTTTTTGTGAGGGTAATGCTTTAAAAATACTCGGATGAGGTGGTAGATAGCTCTACTTTATATAGACTATTATCTCCGTGCTAAGCTATGTGAAAGCCTTGAAGCCAGCTCTGAAGTGTTAGCGTTACCTTGATGTTTCCTTGCTATTTCAGAGTAGTTGATGTAACATATGTATATGGCAGCGGCCCTTGTTATAAGCCTGTGATCAACTGCCTCTTGCTTAAAGTAGCAAACTTTGTATGCTAGGCTTCACGCTTGGTAGACTCTACTCGTTGAATCTGTTGAAAGTTGCCCAGTTCAGCAGGATCAAGCTGCAGCTCTTTCGCAAACCAGTCTTAGTCTCGTAACTAGAATACCACAAGTCCGACAGTACGACTCTCTCGGCCGACTGCTTTGGGTGTTTTAATGAAGTTGGCGGTTAGTAAAGTGTCACACGAGGCGTTTCGAAGCCGGAAGTTTCCCGCATCGTGTATAAGTTTTGCCATCCTGGGTGCATTCTGCATGCCTATACTGGTATGTTGTCGATGTGGAGACAGGGTCTCTGCGTTATCTAAGAGATCTAGACGCAATTAATACCAAAGTATTGTGTCATAGTGCGGGTGGAAGCGAGAGAATTGGGTTAAAGCGGGTGCTTTAACAAGGATAAGGAACCAGCATGGCTTGTGCATATACACGGCAATTCCTACTAGTGACACCTGCCTAATAAAGCTTTGCATAGTATCCCTGTTTATATCTGCGAACTAAAACGGAAGCCGAGCTTTACTTTCAAAGCCTCTCGCCCCCTATACCGCTAAACCTCAGTACTGCATACATATTATATTCTCTGATTAACATTAACGCGAATTCAATGATTCCGAATTAACTTGCGGCAAACTGAGCCTTGTATTCATATCTTTAACACAATGTTTACTGCGAAGTAGGGTAACTCTTGACCAAAATCAAAACTACCAGCTACTCGTCCCGTCACTCCGCGCCTACCGTACCTGAGCTACAATACTGGGTCGCTGATAAGATAATTATAGTTCTATGACTACCTGTACTACAAACAAGCAACAGTGGACAAAGGGTCATAATGTACAATATTGCACCACAGTTATTTTATTGCTTTACACATCTATGTTGTATGGTTCAACTACCTGCCCCTAACATTTGTTTAGGCTTGACAAATGATTTTCAACATGAAAATCATTTGTTCATTCTATAATAACTAATTATTATAAATATTATAAATTCCAACCAATTTACACCTTTCTGGATATATTTTGAGGCTCAGCTATATGTCAGCAACAACGCCAACATAAGATAACCTTCGACCTTCTCAGCCCTGTTTATCATGTGACAACAGCATATTGATGGCTCAACTGCTAAGTAATACAGTATATAGTGCATATTATCTAGGAAACAATAAGAAGCTTTCATGTGGGTTTGAAATAGGGAATTAAGACCCTTTAAAAACCTGTAGGACTCATTATACTGCCTCTTGGTTGGTCTGCAATCCTCAAAGTCGCACCTGATTATACTATCTTTATCCATCTTGCAATTATCACCACACTTCTTCCATACCAATATAGAGCTCTACGTTGACACAACTGCACTCTTTAATCGCAAGGAGGCGGCCTGAACATTACCTACCGAGGTTTGGGGGATTTGTAAGACCCTCTTAACCGAATAGGTTCAATCAAGACAGCCAACAGCTAACAAATCATAACCAAATTACTAGTAGCAAAAAATTTATTCTATGAGTACGAAATTGCATCAGTTCCCATATTGCTGAGTTCTCCAAGGAAATTATTTGTCTGGGATGCTTCTGCCAGTTCATGTTCACGTATGGGATCCAATGCCGAGGTGGCGACGGCGCTTGGTTTGTAGGCGGCGCGTTTCAGACCGTTACAATCGATATGACCCGTTATCAAGGTATTGATCCAGAAAATGGAGTTTTAATGAGTATGGTGAGGTGGGTAGAAGATGGCGTCGCACCCGAAACGATTGCGAGCGTCAAGATAATATCGAATAAGCCTGATGACACGGCTACAATAAACTGCAAATATCCGTTACAGAACAAGTACAAAAGTTCGGGTGGCCCGACTATGAACAGAATTGGACCTGCCAGTGAACTTGATAATCGCTTCTTTGGAGATACCCCAGCTTTTATTATATATTGTGAATACGACTGAGGGTGGCCCAAAGCCAAGTGTAGTTTGTATCAGCATCCAAGACATGGCATTCGCTCCCTCAAATCCAAACTTGTACTCAAAATTGTTTCACTTTCGATGACCTGTTCAATGTGTCAGAATAAATATAAGCCTCGTTCTTGATTGCCAAAATATAAATTGGGTCGTCTGCCAATATCCAGGAAGTCCACATCTGCTTCATAGATCGCATTTCGCCGGCAGTCCTTAGCGTGAATCGAATGCGAACATTAAAACTGTCACGATGAGAATCAACCGTTTTCAAACCGATGACTAAGCAGGTCAAATTTGTACAGAGCCGGCGCCTCTGTTTTAAGGTCAACTAATAAGGCCCGACTGACTGATCAAGTCTCACAAGCAAGCTCTAACAAACACTTCGATTGATTTTAGGTTGCACAGTTACTTTAATAATAGCGAGTTGAAACGTACAGTGTTTGAATTGGCGTGTGGTACGTAGACGGGTATATATATACGTGTAGGGGTCTCAATTGATCAAGTGGCGCATTGATCCTTTGAGGTTTTTATTTTCGTTATCCCTGTACCGTGACAGAAGCCGACCGAGCACAAGTACCATAGCTACCGATACTCGTCGATTTGACCCCATACAAAACCCCAAAGTGAAAGCCCCCAGTCTCGATATCTAGATGCATCGTACAGTGGATCAATTGCGGAGAAATTGACTTTTCAACCCGAGAATTTATCCATGGAAGCCTATGCGGATGCCATTAGCGAACCTTTAACCGACGATATCTATCAAGCTTGAAGGTACAACACTATTTTCAGCCTTTCTATTTGTCGCATTCTGCCTAAATTACCCCGGAATTTTGATTCGCAAGAAACAAATATAATTGAGTATTTTCGCACCCTGCAGCCAAAAGCCACCTGAAGCCGGCGAGATTGGCTATTCTGGGTGTGGCGTCACAAAACCGTTCGGTTTGAGTCGGCGTGACATCGTTGGAGATACAAAGCTATCTTAAGACTTGCATCTCTTCATATAAATATTAATATTGCTATTTTGCCTATTTTCCGGGTACTGTAGATCGTATAACGACCATTTTCGTCGCAATGACTGTTCCATTGCCATATCGGCTTGCCGAGAGGTAGCGTTGGAAAGTCAATCCACATTGCTACTAATATTAGAGTTAGCTCGATGAACGGATAAATGATGATCTACGTTGGATCTTCACAGGATATAAAGACGGCCTGTATCCGAATGGAATATAAAACTCTGCCTACTCTCTTTCGCGTGCTCCTCAACGCGAACAGAACAACCAAGTGGTCAACCGCGTGAACAATGGCACACAAAACGGTATTGGCAGGGTCTCGTCTGCCCTTTTTGGCAGCCAGAGCTCTTGCATCTGGGTCCTCCGGTTTTGTTTGTGATGCTAGCTCAACGGGGCCATCTTACACAGCTTCCATTACATACCAAGGATGTTATAGCGATCCAAGCGTGAGCATCCTCAGCGCATTGAAGCTGAGTACGATTGCAATGACGCCACAATTCTGCGGCAACTTCTGCGGTGAACGAGGCTTTGCATATGGAGGTCGCCAATCGCGACACCAAATCCGCCGTTCTGATGTGTTGTCGCCACGCGGCCACGCTTCGATTCACAAAACAAGCTGCAGCTGCAGCTGCGCAGCCGATTCCATGTTGTAGGACTGTGATGAGAGCACTTCAACTCGACTGAAACGAGCACCGACTTTTGGTGGTGCACGGTTGTGGCAATACAACACACGGTTAATACTCGACTGAAAGGTTGCCTTGTCTCGTAAACCAAACGCGAAGCACGAAAGGTTGCCTATAATACTAGCAGATTCAGCTTTCGCTTCGTACCAGCCTGCTTCCCGAGCGGTGTCATTACTGCAGGCTGCCGAGGAATAATTAAGGGCCCTAGCTCCTATATACAACTGTAAGCCGTCGAGCATCTTGCAGCATTGTATAGCCATGCCCAAGCTCCGTTTGGATCGATATTTGTAGGGACAACACATCCACGCGAAATTGAAGCTTCACCAGGAGATGCCTTGCAGTTCCCGAAAATTGGCTAATCCAAAACCTCACACAGTTTTCAGTTCTGATGCGTGAAGTTGTAGCTGAGAGCTTTGGGATATGACGGATGAGTGACGGGCTGAGTCCCACAGCCTTCCGTCCTAGGTGTGGTTTGGGCTTGAAACACCCAGGACTTAACGTTGTAAGTTTGGTCAAACATCTTGCAAGTTGGGAACCATTGCGGCTGGAGGAGCCAACCGACACAAATGGCCTCAGTCACCTTACATCTGTGTAGATAGTGCTATCGGAACCTGTGGGTGTTTTATTTCTCTATCTTATAATTGGTTAATAAGTCGCAATCGGGATCGGAATCGCAAACGGTATATACATATCGTAGATATACTCGACGATCTAGAACCCATTATTTCGCACTCAGGATTAGCTGAACGTTGGGTTGCTGCTCATGTGTTTAGGAGCACATGGCTTCTAGGGTATATTAGGAGCGCATCTGCGCCATTCCGCAGTGCGCAGTGAATAGTGAAAGCTCCAGCTCGGAATTGCATTGAAGGGATTTTTCGCCCTATTATCATAGAACGACAAGAAGGAGAATAATAATACTAATTATAAATCGACTGGCGGCCCCTATTCCCTTATTCCGAAGAATAATAAGAATCAACCAGAAGGAGAGCTTTTTCCGGCTGCCAACATAGTTGACGTTGCATTACTCTTCTTATCAAAATTCCCCAGACCTAAACCTCACCCGCAACACAAATTCCAGTCCGCCCTCCAAAAATACCAGCCACTAGGTTAAATCAGAGTGGTCTCGACTACCAGACGACACGAGTCTTATTCTTGCGGTACCAATCCAAACAAAATCCTACGTCCTTCAAAAACAGCCAGAACAACTTAAAATTATTGTCTTCCATTTTAACATCACGCACTCGTAGCATGTTCCGCTAGTCTTGTATTGAGCTCCGCGAGCGTTGCCTGTAATCCATCTGTCAAGAGGATCTAGTTATCTATATAGATGGTGCTTCCTCCAAGTGGTGGCTCTGTGGCTGTGCTTGCTATTTGTCGAGAATGGCGAGTGAGTATGGCGGAGCGCCGAGCCACATCACGTGCTCTGTTGCAGGACAGGTGTGGTACGACAACAGGCGCATTGGCTCCAAGGTAAATAAAAATACCGCCTTTGTGGTATTAGGTGAAAGATTTGTAGTAATATCTTAAGTGGCTATTCTTAAGCATCGATAACAGCTAATTTGCCCCCACAAGTGAAAAAAAGTATAGTTTAGACGATAAACAGGTATGGAAATCCTCAGAGCCGAGCTTCAGAGCCGAGCCGCCTAGCCTGAATGCCTAGGCAAATCCCGCGCCACAAAAACTACAGTTGCATGATAATTTACTATCGTAGATTGGAGTTTGTTTATTGTCTTCAGCCAATTTTAGTGCGGAGCGCTCGAGCAGAGATCCTTGACCCCGCATGGTACATCGCTACAAGCTGGTCTCGTCTACTTACGCCCAAGAGTTGGAGGTTTCTCCAAGGGTATGCAAGGCTGACCGACCGCCTTAACTGCCTCGCAAAGCACGGCCCCACGCACACGGCACTGATTGGATAAACGATCCTATACTGTAAAAATATTCAAAATATATTTCTTTAAACCTTATTCTTGGAAATTAAAAATTATTATTATAACTAACTTTATTTTCAAGTTGTTCTTCCACTTTTTATAGTGAAAATCACAGAAGGACTTCCCAACATACTCCATTGCACGACAGAGGGAGCTAGGGCGAGGTGAAGGAAGGTTTGTTCCGGCCCCACAAGTGAGCGGCGGTTGCGTAAAAAGTAGCACCGTATATATGCTCCTGAAGAAGCGTGGGGGCTGGTTACCGCTTTCTCGAGCGGAAGTAGTTTTGCGAGCCGGCAAGGGAGTTATCGGCCGCAACGCTGTCTCGGAGCGACGTATCCTCGCCAGGTTTCGGGGTAGGGAGCTGCGTTCTAGATGTTGATGTCAAGATGCCCGAACGGATTCGAGGAGCATCATACGGTTACTTTTGTTTAAAGTGCTCCTTGGACCCAGATTGGACTTAGGGTGGAGGATAACATCCGGTCGGTCTCTCCTGGACTCTCGATGTGCAGGCACAGACCGACCAGTCGATGCGAGTTCCGATGTGCCCCAAAGTTGGCAGCCGAAGTATCCCACGAGCGCTCGAGCACCACATCCGTGCGCCCACCTGCCCTGTCACGACAATGCCAGGTCAGGCTGCAAGATGCGGAAGGATTTATGGATTGCTACCTCGTTGCCCGACATTTCCAGCTACGACTCGTTCTACCCGCCACATGGAGCGCACCTCGGCTCCAGGTCAATCTCTTAGCTTTTTTTTAAAAAAAAAAAAACATTGTATCGATCGCTTATGTGACTCCAAGAAATTCGTGGTCACCGACTCCCTGGCGTGCTGAAATAGGATCCATATAAGAACCTTTGCTCTCACCTAACCTTCGATAGCTTGTTGGATCTACCTCATTTATGCTCTGGCTTTGCTCTGGTCTTCGACTTATAATCTGTCAATCGCACGGTAGGGGAGGCCATTGAATGACAGTCACGTCATACTTATTGATACAATGTTAAGAGATTTTTTAAGGCTATAGGGAGATAAATGAAGGCAAGAATAATCTTCTTCCTAAGTCAACCCTTTAGAGAACGGATACTGAGATAATGTTTAAACCCCACAAAAGAGATGTAGGATGGCGCATGTGGTGAGGAGCGGAGAGGAGCACTGCAAGCAAATGCGTCAAAGAGACTTAGGAAGAGGGAGGCATAGTCTGTCCCTAGACTACGCTGACACACTAGATTTGTGAACCAGCTGAATAACAGTCTAGTTATGTTAAAAATATGAATATAATGTAAATAAAATCTCCCCTAAACTCATACTTGAATGATGTTGCAGCTACATTCTGGTGTTTTTAAGATACGTACGTACTATTTCTGCTTTATATAGTATAACCCACTTTTGGTACATATATGTGTATCCTTGAGCCTAGGCACTGGCCTGATGGATATTCTCTCTCCAACATTCGCCATCAACATCATCGACCATCGCTAAAAATATTTTAATTTCCGGGCAATAATCAAGTATTTGGTTTCTCTGTTCTTTATCCTTCCAAGTCTTCCAAGGTAAATTTGTTCCCCCTGACCCAGTATGGTATCCAAGTGGATGAGGATAAGGTATACTTTCTACTGCAAACGGCATTGATTGGGTTGCATTTGGCATCTTTGTACCGCGCATATGAGCTAGATAGCGAGTAAACCACCAATCCTCTAACTCATCGTTCTCGTGTCGGTATAGGTTTTCGAGAAGTTTTACAATATACGGTAACCGCCGTAATGAGAACCCGCCGTTGCCTATAAAATTTCAAAATATAATTCAAAAATTAAAACAGCCCTTAAAGCCCAAACAGCCCCCAAGCACTAAACATTCACTCACCTCCATACTGAATATTATCTCCCCATGGAGCACCGACCCATGTATATTCTTTCTCCACCCAATCATCAAGTGATTCTGGGGCATTCGAACAAATCATACTATCTGGTTGGAAAAGAAATAACCATTCCGCAGGGTAAAAAATTGAGTTAAACCAAGGATTAGTAAAAGAAACGCTTACGGCTTCAAGCCCAGCCATAGATATATTTGAGGGTAAAGTTTGTGTCGTAAGCTTGCCAATCCTCTTAAGATTACGAATAGACGCAGAGTTGTTAATATATTCAATAGAGTCCTGGCTCCCCATGAATAAAAATGGCCACCCCGGTGGCACTACGGATATAAAGTGTATTAACAAAGGGACGAGGTGGTGTTGCGGTCGAGTCTCTATCAATAAAGCAAGCTTGGTTTTGTCGAGTTCCTCGAATAGTCGATGACCTTTCATCGACAATCCTCCCGGGATACCCATAGCGCTGTCGGAGCTGACAAGCAGATGACCAAGGAGGCCCCCGATAGAAAAGCACGAGACGCCGATAACTAAGAAGCGCGGTATCCCTAACCACCTCATTTTTCGCAAAATATTCGAACGCCTCTATAAACGGTGCTAGTCAGCATATTATATATCATACAGTAGAGCATACAAACTGTCTTTGTGTTCAGAATCAAACAACATAGGGAGGGAATACCATAGACGAGTGTGTAGCGCGAAAGCGGTAACACAGCAAAGTTGTATCTACCTGAATATCACTGGGTGAAAGGCTTTGAAGCCTTTAGATTGCGAAGGAGAATTTGTTGCTAAATCTTCTATTACCATTCGCGACGCCTGCGCAATGTTAAGACTATGAGTTGTAGTTAGTAGTAAGCCATGATAATCTCTTCACATAATTATAATATCTCTGCCAAGTATATGAGTATATTGCATAGAACCTACACTGGGTACGCCGGGTCTTACCTACCTTACCGCTTTCAGGCGCGCTACACCAAGTTTACTAAGAAAAAACATAGAGAAGGCGGGCGGTGTAGGGTATTTCACCCATAGTAATAAGGCAGCCCACAGGTATTGAACACCCTCTTGTCCTCGCTGTAGCATTGTTGGAAGGGCCAGAGAGGGGGGACGGACCAACTGAACTCAGCACCGGCAAATTTGGACGGGTCCAATTCCCGGAACCCCGGTAGGCTGTTTCCTGCCGGCCCCACCATAACGCCTACGGGCAATATATTCTCCTTTTGCTTAGTAACTAGCACTTATACTAAAGAAAATTGGCTGAAATGCATTCCCCACTAGGATAATGCCATACAATGAGCTTAATACAATTTTTTGGAATTCAAAGAAAGTATTTTTTTTCAACTAACCGAATAGGGTTAAACAGGATTGCTACATTAGCAAAAAAATATGTTGTTATCCCTAACCTGGAAATTTTATAAAAATTGGGCCGGTTCCAATTGTTAATTGGTTGAAAATTGTTAAGCGAGGCTTAATCTGGAGATTTTCATGGAACTGGGTTAATTCCAATCATTAATTAATTAAAAATTGTTAAACTCTAACCTGGAGGTTCGCTCAGAACCGGGCCGGTTCCAATTGTCGATTGGTTGAAATCATCAAGCGAGGCCCGATCGGGAAATCGACACAATGCAAACACTCCCGATTGGAACCCATCTAGTCTAATTTTTTTGAATAGCAGCAAAAACAACAACAACAGCAGCAACAACAGCAAAAAAAACAATAAAAACGAAAAAATAAAGAATCGATAAACATCAAAAACGCAGGGTTTTTGAATTCCTTCAAACCCAAATTCAAACACTACAATATCAAAAATATGCTAAATTAATTAAGCATGGTGTTGATTTTTGAACCCAACCCAAATAGGTTTGGTTGTTAAAATGTAATGGAATTAATATAATATATCTGTTACACCTATACCCAGACCTACTGCCTTAGTAGATCCAAGTAGAGCTATCCACTATAATTGTCTCAACAACCTAAATACTCAGGCTTTAGCTAGAAAATATGTATATCTTAATACAATAAATAGATTGTCTTAATAAGAGTATATGTCACAGACCTACGGTCTTGACAGCACAACTACCTATACCTTGCTTTACGCTATACCATTCTCAATTCTACATGCCGCACTTCCTCCAATTCTGATTATAATATAAATAATGTTTATCCATGAGTTGAACTACCTGTTTCTGAACCTTGTTGTATGGCATTTATTATGTGATGTGTTTGTGTCACAGACCTACGGTCTTGACAGTACAAATACCTATACCCTGTTCTACGCTATGCCATTCCCAGTCCTACATGCCGCATTTCTCCAATTTTAATTATAACACCAATTATATTTGTCCATAAGTTCAACTACCCATTTCCAAACCCTATTATACAGCACCTATATAATTATATTATAAAATTACAAAATTTAGCAAAATAATATAATAATTACTTTATATTATATAATTATCTATATTACATATACAACATAACAACATCTACAATTATCATCCTTTATATAAAACATTATTATATATATAAAATTATTATTAAAATTAATAAAATATTAATTCTTTATTAATTAATTTAAATATAATTCAATTTTTTATTATTAAATCCTATTGTTGTTACACACTTTATCAATAATTTTTAATATCTTACAACATATATACTTCCTGTTCTAAGAACTCAAATATTTCAGATTAAAAATCAGACGTAAGAACATTAGCAAAAAATTGTGTTGCCCTTACTGCCCTTGGATGACCATGAGGGTAGCAAGATCTTTTAACTTTGGGTACTTTTATAAAATTTAATCACAACATATTCTTAAAATAATATTGTAGATATACAATATTTAACAAAATATAATTAACACAATTATTTAAAGACTCTTTTTAATTAAAAATAATAAAATTATAAATTATATATTTTTAATAATAATATATTAAATTAAATATTAAAATAATTTTAAACAATAAAAAACAAAATATAATATTTAACAATCAACATCTAATATTTAATATTTAATTAATTTTTAAATAAATAAAATAATTTATATTATATATTATTATTTATTAAGCTTTGTTAATATAATATTCTAAAAATTTTAATAAATATTTAACATCTAATATATAATAAAGAAAAAAAGAATTATAATATTATAAGAATATTTATAAAATTTTATTTTTTTTTTTTAGTTATAAGAATAAGATTTTATAAAATAATAACATTATAATTATTATATATTATTTTATTAATTTAATATTATATCAAACATTAATAAATTATCAAAGTTTTATTAAAATATTCAATGTATTATATATTTTATAAAAAATTATTAAAAAATATTATCTATTATCAATATCAATATAAATAATTATAATAAAACATTTAAAATCTTACTACAAATATCCATTATTCTTACCATAACTCTACAATCTACCATATTAATATTTAATTATTTTAAGTAAACCTAAATATAATTTATTACCCATACTATTATAATAAAATTTAATTTATTTAAAAAATTTAAAATTTAAAATTTAAAATTTTTTTTAGAATTTTAATATAAAAATATCAAAACTTTTATAATTATTAAATATATAAAAAATATTTTTAAAAAGTTATTAATAAATATTTAACATTTTACAACACTTATATTACTTACCACAAACTAAATTATTTTAAAATTTATAAAATATAAAAAATTTAGTTTTAAAAAAATTTTAACAC